>OY740767.1:43950114-44550114 GCA_963513935.1 Aphrophora alni | reverse complement strand
AGTCGCTGAGAAGAATGTTTAAAAACAATGGTGGTTTTTCCCACAAGATACAAACTGGGCAACCTTTGAACTGTATAAACAAAACAGTCAGAGTTCAGTACTGCGCTTCGATGTTAGCAATGTGCTATGGAGAACCTGAGTTTCTAAGTGATGTGTGGTTTTCAGATGAATGTCATGTGAACCTTAAATAATGGTTTCATAAACAAGCAGACATCACGTTTTCTTAGGTTCGCACGTCCTGACAGTGTTGTAGAGAGGCCACAGCATAGTAAGCATGTAACCATTTGATGCGCTGTGTCAGGGAGAGGCATAAATTGATCCATACTTTGTTGAAGACAATAATGGAAATCCTCTTACTGTAAATCAGGACCGATATAGAGTCATTCTTAATCGTTTTATAAGAGACCTCAGGAGATTTTGTCGTGCTCGAAACTTGTCTTTTCGTTCACAATGGTTCCAGCAAGATGGCGCAACCAGCCACACTGCCTTAACCAACATTGCTTTCTTTCAAGAAACTTTTGTCAACCGCCTCATCTCCTAAGGGAGAACAAACTTTCTCCGATCTTACACCACCTGACGCCTACGTCTGGGGAATATTGAAGGAGAAGATTTTCCGTGAAGACCCATCAGCTACCATCGTCCAACTTCAGGAAAAAATAACTATGTATATCATGAAACAACCCCTCTTCACCAAAATGATGCAAAACCTTCAAAAACGGACGAGTCTTGCCCAAAACTGAACGGAAGTCATATTGAACATGTTATTACCCGAATCTAACCATTTTGCTTCCCTTTACTTGTATATGTTGGTAAAACTATGTAAATAAAATTTTAAAATTTCAGTACTGTTTATTATGGCGCATACTGTAGGCCTATTTATCTATTTGCGATTTGCACATGGGTTGGGTTGGGTTCATTAAATTTCATTAAAATCGAGATCGAGATTTTGTTTTTTTCGTATAAGACATATGTTAAGTTTAAAAACAAATGAAAATGTCCCGAGATAAGGCCAAATTATTCCCACAGAAAATTTCATTAAAATCGGTCCACAAGATGAGACTGTAAAGAAATGCACGTACGACATATACCATTCGAAAACTCATGTTTTTGGTCTCAGGGGTCCTCTAAAGGGATATATCAACATAAAACTCGACAGATTTATTATCATATAACTTTCTCTATACTACTGCTTATAAATAGTGCATTTCAAAACTATTTTGAGTGTCTTCTTTATTATCACAACAATTATTACAAATATCAGCAATGAATGAGGAAGCAATAAAAAAATCGCAAAATAATCTAATCTATATTACCACAACGTATTAACAGGAACAATCCATGGGATGACGCAAACAGTATGACTAAACCTATGCTCAAGTCAATTGTGCTGAACTCCAATGCGAACCATTTACGTGTTCTTAGCTTATAATACTACAGTATTACGATTTATAATCAAATTTATCTGTTTTGTCTTCGATGCTCAATAATCTTCTTATCTTTAAGGAGTGTTTGCAACAGAATACGAAGAATCGATGACGTTCTATACTTCGTATGACGTTCAGTTGACAATGTACGACATGCTACAACTGTGGATTTCCTCCCTTCTTGTTTTAAAGAAAAACCTCTCGGTCATGATCGCCTTGCAATAAAAAAGGGGTAAAAAGTATAAAATAAAAACCCTTAGCCTTCGAATACACTAATAGCGTCAGGGTCGGAAAATAACAAGAGAGATAGGGAACATGAAAGAGAGGAATCCAACATAAAAAAAAAGGTGATATCCTGCTAGGGTCCCTCGGGATTGCCAATTGAATTGTGAATTTTACGTTAATAATTACACCGGAAATGTTACGAAATGTACAACATGCTTTTGAGTCCAGAATCTATTTCTGCCAAGAAGTAAATGGTAACCATTTCGAGAACTTAATCTGAGCTAAATAAACAAGGTAAGGCTTGTTAAACCATCATTTTACCAACATAGAGCAGTTTGTAATGTAATAAAAACAACCAGAGTTTGTAGGTTAACATTCACAATTCGATTGGTCGCTATGTTGGATAGGATGAACTTAGAGACCTCTAGTTTACGTCATTACTCTTATTTTTAAAAGACCTTTAAAATGAGGTATCTCTCAATAGAGGTTGCTATTTAAAATTCTTGACTTACCCCAAACTACCCAATTTTGGGGGTAAGGGTTGAAAATATTGATACTTCAAAAAACGACTTTTAGGACACTTGGTATACACACACACCTACAAGGCCCGTCAGGATCTACCTGACGAAGGTAATAGAGATATACACAATTACGAGTTTCAGAAGACCTTTGTTACAACGGTTATTTTGTCGTTTAAAGGCGAAAAACCTTTAGGTCATCATCGCCTTATAGGAAAAGAACATAAAATAGACCTTTGACCTTTGAACTTTAATAGCGTCCAGCTCGGAAACAACAAGAGTTGCTCCAGAGAGACTTTGTAGGAAAGATGAAAGAGCGAGATCTTACACAAGACTACACGAAAAAGGTGTAGATCCAGCTAGGTGTCCTCGGAACTGCCTGACTATAGTGAGACCTTGAGAGTGGTTTTAATCAAACTTACCCGACTTGATAAGACCTAGCAATACAATTTAACATTTCCTTCAAGGCTCAAGAAAGCAACTTTTGGTAGGATCTGCTTGTATACATTGTATGATGCTTAGTAAGTACCACGATGTCTCGACCATAAACTTTTTTACAAATGAAACCGCTCAAACTTTGATTGATTAATAAATGATATCACTGACGGAATACAAAGTTATGTTAATTCACGCCCTTATCACGTATTCCATGCATGGTCGGTATAATTTTCTCGTATTTTTCATGAACAACAATTACATTACGTAAAATTTATTAGAGCGGACCTCCTTTGGCATAGGAGTGAAATCGAAATCTAATTAACGATATATCCTACCTATCATCACGAATTTTCTATACATAACTATAACAATGAGTCAGAAGAAGATTTTTAATTTTCTACTCGAATCAAAAGTCTTAATGACCAATAATTTGAAATGGACAGCCATATGAACTTACAAATCAGCAGCTTGTTTCTTAAGGATTTAAACTATTTCAGTATTAAACACGAAATTTACAAAATTAACTAGGCCGTCATAGAAATAACAAACTTAAAGCGAACAGGTTTCTTAGTTAATATATTGAAACCTTGACAGTCGTCATTACGAGCTCGGTGTCGTACAATATCCAGATATTTATTTTTAAGAGTTTGTGCGAGAAATTTTTGAAATATAAAATGGGAAAAACCAAAAAAAAAAAAAAAATATGTGACACATCAGAAATTATATACAGAGTGATTCAAAATTGCACAGCAATATTTTGAAAACTAATTCTAGAGTTAAATATAAGGAAAACCCCGTTTATATAAACATAGGTCTGGAAACGCTTCTGAAGGTCATTTTATATGCTTTTTTGGTATTTTAAAGGATAACATAGTAATAGGCAAAATAAAACAAAATTTGTAAATTATTATTAAAATAACAGTCGTATTTTGAAACTGTTAAGTGAAACATTTTCAATGTTTGAAAATTTTGAATTGCCCCCGTATAACCCCATTTTGAAGTGGAACTAAATTTATTTTATAATGCCGAAATACACCAAAAATATTTCTAAAATTTGAGGTTTATTACCTTTCAAAGTATAAAAATTTACTTAATCGTCCTAGGACATTCATGACACTTGGTATACAAAGAAGACGCCCAAACCTAGAATTCGTTCGGTTTTACCTCTCTGCTAAGTAGTTTTTTGACTCTCGTGTGTAACGGACCTCATAGATGTACACTCCACTCATGTCAATATCCCAACCCTGCCGGATCTCGTAACTGTAGGGACTACGAATATGACAATTTTTAGGGAGGTATAACTTCTCTATAGTGGGCTTGGTACCATAACATTCAAAATTTAAATATAACATTTTTTTATAATTTAGTCTTGGAAGTTGAATAACATACGAGAAATTAACAAAAACTTTTAGACATTTTTAATTCGATTTTAAAAAGAGTTCTATAGGGCACACTATAGTCCCCTATATCAAATATTATGTTCCTATCTCAATTTGTGTGGCCGCTGTCGTGCCTAAGTACACAACAACATAACGACGACGGAAGGACGGCATGTCGAAAACCAAATATTCAGTTTCCTGAGGTCACGAAACGTTAAGATCAATTAAAAAAGGGAGAACGAATTTTTGACGATTATCGTACAAAACTTACGCTATACTTCGTATACTGGGTTTTTTGTTGTTTATTTGAAATCAGTGTAAGTTTTATTAAACTAAGTAACTTGCTCTGCTCCAGTAGGCCTACATGTCAATTGACGAACACCTTTAAAAACAAAATATATTTTCAGTTAGAAATATAAAAACAAATGACTCATGCAACTAGACGCACAGACAGAGAAGCAGCAAAACGTTTAAACTAAACGACCTTCAGATTGCTAAAACTTGAAGGTCATATTGACGTGTTTCTATATGACAGCTCTCATTAGAAAATATATTAGAAAGAATTATTTGATTAAATGTGCAAAGAACGAGAAATGGAGTTGTGAATGTGTCCATTCAATACCGTCCTCGGCTATAGTATTAAGAGGGGGGGGGCTAAGTGGCTCACTTTGAGTACAGTAATCCCGGGTGAACCTGGTTGTAACTACAATTTTTTTCATGTTTTCTTGGGTTAAATCCCTCTCTTTCATATTTCCTAAAAGGTATCTCTTGACCAACACTTGTTCTTTCCCGACACTGACGCTATTAGAGTATTCGAGGGGTAGACGTTTTTATTTTATATTCTTGTCTTCATTTTTTAAGGTGATGATGACTGACACTTTATGCCTTTAAAGGAAAAACCGAGAGGCTCTGTACCTCATGTTGAACGGACATATTAAAGTATATGCAATGAATTTATAATTACGGCAAGTGAAGAACTCCAATCAATATTTATATTTTAAAGTTTTTACTAAACGTTTGAGGAGCTTTTAGTCTTTATAGTACACTGCCTCCCCGTGCTGTTTAAAGGCGAAAAACTTCTCGCTCCTTGTCGCCTTATAAAAAAAAAAGAAAAGAGTATAAAATAAAACCCCTAGCCCTCGAATATTCTAATAGCGTCAGCAGAGTCAGAAGAACAAGAGAGAACGAGAGAGAACGAGAGAGAACGAGAGAGAGAGAGAGAGAGAGAGAGAGAGAGAGAGAGAGAGAGAGAGAGAGAGAGAGAGAGAGAGAGAGAGAGAGGGGGGGAGTTAGAGGGAGGGAGGGAGAGAGATCGAATCCAAAACTACGTGAAAAATGATGTAGATCCAGCTGAGTCCGTCAAGCCCGTACTCACTACTGTATAACTGAGGCAAGGCAAATACAATCCAATGGGAGCAAAGCAAAGTTCATAAATAATATTATAATCAACAATATTAGTCACGAATTAAATATGTGTTCTTAATCAGGATATAATAGATAACAAGACTACTTAAATATGGTGAACAAAGTAAACTAATTCTAAGTGTTCTGGTAGGTCAGTGGTTTAATGTAGTCGTTTCTCTAATTAGGAACGACACTAAGATTGTGGGTTGGAATTCCAGAATCTTCAGTTTAAATTCTTTTCTACGGAGAAGGACCCCATTAAATAAACAGTGGTTGGGCCAAATGATATGGTCACACAAACAATCATTTGGCACATTTTATTTAAGAATTACTGTTAACTGAGTATCAACAACAATAAATCAACTCTAATGAGCTACATTTGTGGAAACTTCAATCACCAAATGAATGAAATCACAATTTTCTATAAAGACCACAAATACAAGACGTCCACTATCAGCAGATACATTATTGAATTGAAAACTTCTATTGGCTCGTTGAATACTTTTATGGTTGGATGTTTTAATGAAATCTCGCGTCACGCACATGTTGCTTCATCGTATCTCACCCGAATCTAATATAATAACTTAACTTATATAGACGACAACGGAGAGCATGGAGAGAGAATGAGCGATGATTCAGTGTATACATGTAGGTATATACAATATTATAGGTATATATACACACACTTGCGCAGCCTCGATATATGTCTCGCATAAATATTGCACAAATTTTTCTACATACCTACACGTATTAAAACTATAAATCTATGAAAAATATTGGACTAACTTTCTCAGACTCCCATACGTGGTCAAACTAATAATCAATGATAAAATATTGCACTAACTTTCTCAGACTCCCATACATAGTCAAACTAATAATGCAAAAATAGACTATTGTACAAACTTTCTCACATACCAATACATATTAAAATTTTGTACTAACTTTCTCAGACTCACATACATAGTCAAAGCAATAATCAATGCAGAAATATTGCACAAACTTTTTCACATACCAATACATATTAAAATTTTGTACTAACTTTCTCAGACTCACATACATAGTCAAAGCAATAATCTATGCAGACATATTGCACAAACTTTCTCACATACCCATACATATTAAAACTAAAAATCGACGAAAAATATTTCACTAACTTTCTCAGACTCCCATACATAGTCAAACTAAATACCGAACCATTACATATAATTAATACTTTTATTAAATTTATTGAATGTTTAAAATTTTATTAATTTTTTAAATTGACAGTTAAAGTTTCTACTTCTGTCTACTGTCCCGCGACGGTAAATTTGTTTGTTTTGTTTTTTTTTCATTTCTACATACCCAGTATACGAATTGATCATCAAATATATCGACTTCTTTTTTTTAACTAATCTTTTTCACGACCTCATGAAACTGAAAAAAAAAAAGATTTCCGACAAACCATCCGTCTGTCGTCGTTGTCATCACGATAGCGGCCACAAAATGAATATAGGAACATGAGATTTAGTATAGTGAGCTCATATATACAACCTTATTGAAATTCAAAAAAAAACCAAATTAATAACGTCAAAATATCGGCCATTTTAAACAGCTTACTGCTAATATATATTGAGTTATTCAACTTCCAACAATACTAAATCAGATAAAAATTTGCAGATTTCAATTAATCAAGTTCAGGATTCTTTTTGCATCCGAGACAGTAACACGAGTGAAGACAGATCTAGCCGACATCAAGAAAGTAGTTAGACACAATTACAAACCTGTGTAACAACTATTTTAAACAAACTTATCCTACTAGGTATCTACCAATACAATTTAACATTTATTACAAACACCAAAAACAACTTTTGGGTATTACATTTAGAAGATCCCCTCATATTAAATTGTATAATGGTACTAGGTAAGTACCGTGGGGTGAGACCACCTTGTTTTAACACATATTTATAGGAATCTTTATTTTAACGTGTAGAATCATTTTCCAAAGTTTGTCAAACGGAATTTTGAAACACCCTGTATATTTAATAAGCTGAAAATAAATCCTATGAGTAGAGTCAGTAGACAATACATAATGTTGTATATTTCCATGAACTGAAATTTCTATATAAAAACTTCTCCTGTAAATGACTAAAACCAGCGGCACCGACATTGCCAAAACTTGCAAGGTTTCACTGATGGCCTTCTATGTATGACATCTCCCATTAATAAAGAAAGACAAGTGAATTATGTAAATTATTTGTTCGAGTGTGACGAGACGACGCCTAGTGACGTCACAAGTGCACTGATCTTCCACTTGAAACAATAAACCATTTAAGCAAATAGTCCTTGAGCGCCTAGGGCCTAGGCCAAAAACGCAATACATGTAAACAAAGGCAAAACACAATGTACGAACTACGTGACTCATATATTTGGGTACTGGACGTTCATAAATTGAGGAAATTTTCAGGAATTACAACTGTTCAAATGAAGACTTTTTATTACTATTAGCATAGGGGTGAGGGGATACTACCTCATTTGGCCAAATCAGACTTGATAAAACCACGAGTGTTAACAATCAATCTGTCGAACTGGACTAATCTGTAAGTGATTCTGAACATGAAAAACGAAAAAAGTTCGTACAAACAATAATATGATACAAACCCAAAACGGATTGAGATATTGATACCCAATGGTGCAAAATGTTTTATGCAGTGTACAACAAAATCTGTCATTTTGTTGCAAAATATCTGAAAAACTATTGATTTTACAAGATAATTTACCCCACCTTAATGCTGAAGATGATATTTTAATTTTTGTTGTATGTTGAAAAATAGCCCAGGTTACGGGCAAACAATAATAATTAAAAAAAATTTATTCTGAACATGAAAACGAAAAAAGTTCGTACAAACAATAATAATATGTCCAAAAGCGTTTTCCTTTCTAAATCTGTCTTAAAAAAAATTGATACAAACCCAAAACGGATTGAGATATTGATACCCAATGGTGCAAAATGTTTTATACTATTAGTTTGCAGTGTGCTACAAAATCTGTCATTTTGTTGCAAAATATCTGAAAAACTATTGATTTTACAAGATATTTACCCCACTTAATAATGCTGATGATAATATTTTAATTTTTGTTGTATGTTGAAAAATAGCCCAGGTTATGGGCAAACAATAATAATAAACAAATTAATTCTTGGTAATTTACTAGAATATACAAGAGCTTTTCTTGGCCTTCCAGCACTTACTGTCAATTGTTAAAGTAGTTGTTAAGTTGACTGCTGCAAAATGGATTACCAGAAAAACTCTTGTGTGTTTCTAGTAAATTAATAAGAATTCCATTTTTACCAATATTTCCACTACTTTCAGCATACAATACAAATAAAAAATATCATCTTGTTCAGCATTAAAAATAGTTTAAATATTTTCTATGTTATCATTGTTTTGTAAAATCAACGATTTTCAGACATCAAGAATTTTTAATGTACGCCATTTTGAAACGGTTAGGCGAAAAATTATAAGATATTTGAAGTACTTTGCAAACCAATGTTATAAGAAATTGTACAAAATTTTGGTATTGATATCTCAATTTGTTCTGAAATTATATTTTGTAAAAGAGAAAATATATATATATATACAATTTAGACAGTAAACGAAACATTTTTAACATATATTTATAAAAAGGTTTTGTCTTTATTTTGGTGGTCGGAATCCCTTTTCAAAGTTTGGCAAAATGTTTTTTGAAAAACCCTGTATAAGCTAAAAATGTATCCTATGAGTAGGGTCGGTGAACAATGCATGAACTGGAATATTTATTTAAGAACTTCTCTGGCAAATGACTCGTGTATAAAGCCAGCTGTACTGATAGTTCACATTGGCAAAACTTGCAAGGTTGCACTGACGTGCTATATGACATCTCTAATAAAGTAAGACAAGGGAATTATGAAAATTATTTGTTCAAGTGTACAGAGGCAATATTTAATGATGTCACAAGTGCACTGATATTCCACTTCAGACAATAATACATTTAAGCAAATTTATAATCACCTACATGTATCGTAATACATGTATCGTAATAATATCGTAATACATGTAAACAATAACGTAGGGCCAAAAACGTAATATTTGTAGACAGCCTAAGCGAATATCGTAATACATGTAAACAGTAACCTAGGCCAAAACGGAATACATGTAAACAAATAGGCCTACATGTAAAAATAATGCAATAACAGTAAACTTTTGCTTTTGGAAACGTGCCTTTCAAAACTTTGACAGTTAATATTACAGTAATTTATAAAATCGAAAATAGGCTGCCATGAAATATGGTTTTCAGACATACAAGTTGACAAACTCTAGATATAAAACCATTAGGATCTCTAAAAACTATTATACACAACAAAATTTAAATGGGGAATCTTCCCTACTTTTTATGGGATTTTAATATATGTGTCTAAATATTGAAAATCTACACATTTTTTCCAATATCTCGTACAACTTTCTTTCTTTTTTTTTAAACTTTATTTTCGGCTTTTTTTTCTCGCTAAGGACACAAATAAATGTATTGTTCGTCGTCACTTCAAAAATGTCGGATCGTAATTTAACGGTAAAAATCGGCCAAGGGCTGTTATCGGCTCAACAGATTGTGTTCAGATTTAAAAAGAAATGTGATAATTAAAGACCAAAAGTCACGTGAAAAATAAAAGGTTAAACTGAATTACGGTTCAGGAATAATTTGCAAAAAAAAAAAAAAAATGCAGATTGTCCCCCCCTCCCGTCACTAAAAGCTTGATTTTAATCAAATATGATTTACACTGAGGACCTATTTATACCACAAGCGAGGCAAAGTCAGACACTATTTAAAAATATAAATATTTTTCAAACACTGCATCCATGGTTCATTTTCACTCTTTGATTAGCAACTACCGAAATATCATTTTTGGTGATGGTTAGTTTTGATTTATTTTAGGGATGGGTGAGTGGGGGAAATTTGTAAATTACTTTTGCACTGATGACCGCTAGGTTTTTGGTTTTTAAAGCATTAAAGAAACTGGGGGGGGGCGAAGAAATATACGGACGAATGTTTGGTACAAAAAATAACTTTTTGTCTTCAGAAGGATCCAAACTTTTCAACGTCGATTTTTAACCTCTACAAATAGACTAGCAGCAGATGTAAACAGTATTGTGTGTGTGTGTGTGTGAGTCACCTATAATGGATAATGAAGGCCATTGCGATGTCCGCCCAGACTTGCATTCCTCGGCTCTGCCGCCACCAGACAACGCAAGTCATAGCTTAGTTATGTTATATAACCACATAATATAACTACAAAAGATAAGATAGAGTTTTATTAAATAAATAGTGCAAAAACATTGCATAAACTTTCTAACCAATGATTCATTCATCAGTAAAAACTGAATAAAATCCAACCAAAAATGTGATTTCAGTAGTCGTCAATCAAAATGTGAAAATAAACCTTGATCAAATATTTATACCTTAAACTATGATTCACCCCTTCAAAGACGGAAAGTCAATAATTATTCCTGAACAGAAACTTGCTTTTGGGGGATTAATCTTTTTATTTCACTTAATTATAAACGAAATGGGTAAAGTCGATTTTAAGTAATTACCTCGTTTATTTTGGGTTTTTAACCAAATGACCGATTTGTACAGTATCCTCAAGGTAGGAATGTGTCTAGGGTGGAGAGGAAAAGAAGGGCCCCCACACTTTGTTTGTTGCGTTTGCTTTCAGCTGTACAACCCCAATAAAAAAATATAGACCTCAAATACATCTGTGTAAACGCCTACCCTACTTTCGTTTCTTTTATCAGTGTAAATAAGAATAAAACGTTTACTAATTTAAACTTTTAAGAATTAACTTGTACTTAAACTTTAAGAATTTAATGTAGCTAAGCAGCAATTTGTGTACCTAGTTTTCTTGGAATGGGTTGTACCGTCAAGTCAGGTTAGGAAAACATAGAAGGGAGGACACGCCCATTACACCAGACACACTCCTAGTCTGAGGGTACTGTACACCACGAGGTACAAGCTCCCATGTAGACTCATAGGAGTTGAGAGAGCTGTCAGTATAAACTATCTTCTGCTTTCTGTTAAATGAATATGACTTTATCCATTCTTTTAATTTACCCCTTATACCATAAAAATCAAGTTTTCCCATTAAAATGTTATGGTCAACACGGTTAAAAGCTTTTGACAAATCACAAAAGACTGATGCAACCTGACCTTTTCTATGAATACAATTTATAATCATATCCAAGAGAGAAAAAATAGCAGAAGAGGTAGAGAACCCCTTACCGGAATCCAAACTGATTCTTATTTAAAATATATTTTCCAAGGAAACAAATTATTCTAGTCTAGTCATCATTGATTTTTTGAAGAAAAAAAAACTGATAACAGTGCTATAGGACGATAGTTTCTAACAACTTTATTATCACCCTTTTTAAAAAGTGCTCTTATAAATAGTAAGTTTCAAACTATCTGGGAATACAGCTGATTCATATGAATAAAATTAAGCTGTTAATTTTTAGGACCCGTAGGTAAATTATAATAACACGCGCGTTTCTCTAAGTCGCAACCAGTCTACACAGGCAACAAAATAAATCCTGTATATTTCAAATTGTGCATTTATATTCTTTGTACACAGATGAAAAACAGCGGGATATCAACAAAAAAGACCTTAGGGTAGTTTAAGGGCAAAAACTATCGAGTTGAAAAATTTTATTTTTAGAAATATTATCTGTGGGGTATCAAATAAAAGTAGTGAAGTTATTCTGATT
This sequence comes from Aphrophora alni, assembly GCA_963513935.1. Lineage (NCBI taxonomy): Eukaryota > Metazoa > Arthropoda > Insecta > Hemiptera > Aphrophoridae > Aphrophora > Aphrophora alni. The sequence goes on along the minus strand of OY740767.1, from coordinate 44,537,956 downwards.
ACGAATATGTGTTTATTTGACGAAGAAATTACTGTATAATGTTAGCGATAGGCTGCTTAAGAGCTGATTTTAAGAAAATAGTTTTTCTTACGACAGCTTCCCCAAATTATCAAAATAAATTAAAACAAAAGTCCTGAGATATGGCCAAAATATGACCACGTTTGATTAATATTTGTCTATAAAGCACTGCACATACGACGGAAGGCACGGTTTCGTACTCTATACTAGGTTTATGTGAGAAAGTAAGATCACAAGACGATTTATTGTAGAACGTTTAACTACATTCTGTAGACAACGAAAGAGAAAGAAACTTAGAGAGATATCCACATTCTCAAAGTACGACACACATGACATGTGTATCTTCTTCTATAGATTTAAACCTTTGCTTCAATCATGGCACTGCGCATATACGCATGCGTAGAAAGAAATGAATGAAAACGTTCATATTGACTGACTTTACCGTTAAGACAGGTTATGGCTGTCAAGGAAGACAAACTTCCCCACTTTTTGTATGTCTAGTAAACTAAAATTAAAACATTTGTAGGTGTTTTAATACATGGTATGGCTCGCGCTGGACACTAAGCCCCTGGAACTCCCTATAAATTGTCTTCTACACTTTTGTAAAATTAAGAGTTTTCACGATATTTGGAATAAAAAAGTTAAATGAACGCCATTTTGAAAAACTATAATAAGGTTTTGTGCTCGACTGCAAGCTAATAGTAGAAAATATTCTACAATATTATCTCAATCAATTTTGGAGTTATCTTATTTTTGAAAAAAGAAAGACAGAAAACGAAACTGTTTAGACGCATTTTACTAGAACACACAAGAGCCATTCTTGGTCATCCGGCACTTAGTGTGTTCTACTCAATTACATACCAAGAATTATAATTTTTAGTGTTTTATCGGCATTTCGGCTTTATTTCAACTGACTGATATATAAAGAAGATAATCATTTTGCTCAGCATTAAAATGGCTAAATATTTTATATTTTGTAAACAATGGTTTCCGAGTTATCTGGCATCAACGTTTTTGAAATGACAATGAACGCCATTTTGAAACTATTAAGATTCAAAGTTACAAAAATACAAAATTATAAGATTCTATAGTATACTGCAAACTAATACTATAAAAATTCTACAAAAATTTGGTTTCTATATCTCAATTACTTTTGGGCTAATATCATATTTTTTCAAACAAAACAAAACAAAAACAGACAGAGAGACGAAATCAAAGCACGTTTGGACATGCCTATGTTTATAGGAAGTTTTCTCCAGAAATATTTTTATCTCCAGAATGACTTCTCAAAATATGGCACTTTACTTACTGGACATACTGTATGCAGTCAAGGGTTAACACAAGTAGCCTAAAGCCTTATACGTTGATTCAAAATTGCACGGCAAAATTTCGGGAGGAGATTGTAGAGCTAAAAATAAGAAAAAAGTTTACATAAACATAGGTCCAGAAACATTCCTTCTCTCGGCCATTTTGTGTTTTTACATTATATTTTTTGTACATCAAAGGATAACCAAATTTTCGACGTTATAAAATTATAATTTATACGTATTGTTTACAACGCCCAAGATTAGCCTAAACCAAAATATTATGGAATTAAGATAATTGTTAATAAAAATATTATAATCCATTGCCCAGAAATGTACCAAAAATAAAAACGTTTCCCTTAACAATTTCAAAATACGAATGACGTTTTATATTTTTAATATTATGTTGTTTTTTGTCGATAATCGGTTATCTTTTAACCCACATAAAAACATACAAAATGGCCGACAAAGCAATTCCAGATGTATGATTACATAAACCTTTTTTTGTCTTATTTTTAACTCTAGAATCAGTTCACCGAAATATTGCAGTGTAATTTTATTTAAATCGCTTTCTATAATAAATCATTTTACTTGTCACTGATAAATGTTAAATTACATACATGTAACAAGCATAAACGTCAGCAACTCATTTTTATGACTGACAATTATAACAAGATATATTAGGTCCTATATAACTGTTTTACGTCAATAAAACATATATATACTGACATTGAAAATGAAATCATGTGATCAATCAGTTAGGGAAAACATAAAATATGCCTGACATTTCTCGTTGCTATTTTTTACGAATACAACACACGAATAACATTTATTGGGGGTTAGATCAAGGTTCTAAATTTCTATTTTGATAATAACTTCTCTATTTGTCATCATAGAGATGTGGAGATTGGTCCCATTACCATTATATGCAAAACTAAAATCTGCAAATTTTAAATATAATTTATATGTGTTCTAAGTTAAATAACACACGATATATGAATAAAAAAACTGTTTAAAATGGCCGCTGGTTTAATATTTATATATAATTAGACTAGCTGTTGAACTAAGGTTTTCATAAATAAAAACAAATAATAATAATGAACAATTTATTTTTGAAATATTAGAATTAAACCTAAGTTAAAATTTTAAAGCCCCTATGGATTTGACAATAATTTTAATGCTTTACTTTCGAAACACTTCTTATAAAAAACATTCTCTGTGCAACCCTCTGGCTGAAGAATGGTCAGACTGTCTGAACAGCTCACTCTGGATCAGGCCACGTAGAACTGGCCATGGGAGAAGCAGTCTTTTTTTAGGTTTACTCCGACTTGCTTTAGAGACTGTCCCGTGAGCCTTGTTAACTGTCATGGCAAAACAAACTGTTACCGGAAATTGAGAAAATACTTAGACTCCTTCTGGACCAAATTTATACAGTAATTGGCAGTCACGGTATACTTTAAACACACAATTAAACATTTCTGATGCGGCGATCAGTTCACGTAGAGGGTTTCATCATCTCAAGACGATAGTGATCAGGAGATGTAAAGTTGTCACCTGTGACATCGTGGGTCCATACTTTAAGTATTTCCAAGTTAGCCAAAACGCAATCAACTACTCTTCTTCTCACATAAAAACTACTATCACTCGAATTACGTCCATGAACATAATAATCAATTACGTGAAACAGGCATGAGCCGTCAGGAGGCATGGTTACCACACGAAGGGCAATTCCTGATTGTCCATGATCACTCAATGTTATATTCATTTCAAAATAACTGATATAAACTAAATCGATAAAAATAACACATTATTCATACAAAACACGTAGTGAAAACTGAATGGTCACTCCTACTATTTTGTTGAATAACTAAAATAATCAATTACGTGAAACAGGCATGAGCCGTCAGGAGGCATGGTTACCACACGAAGGGCAATTCCTGATTGTCCATGATCACTCAATGTTATATTCATTTCAAAATAACTGATATAAACTAAATCGATAAAAATAACACATTATTCATACAAAACACGTAGTGAAAACTGAATGGTCACTCCTACTATTTTGTTGAATAACTAAAATAATCAATTACGTGAAACAGGCATGAGCCGTCAGGAGGCATGGTTACCACACGAAGGGCAATTCCTGATTGTCCATGATCACTCAATGTTATATTCATTTCAAAATAACTGATATAAACTAAATCGATAAAAATAACACATTATTCATACAAAACACGTAGTGAAAACTGAATGGTCACTCCTACTATTTTGTTGAATAACTAAAATAATCAATTACGTGAAACAGGCATGAGCCGTCAGGAGGCATGGTTACTACACGAAGGGCAATTCCTGATTGTCCATGATCACTCAATGTTATATTCATTTCAAAATAACTGATATAAACTAAATCGATAAAAATAACACATTATTCATACAAAACACGTAGTGAAAACTGAATGGTCACTCCTACTATTTTGTTGAATAACTAAAATAATCAATTACGTGAAACAGGCATGAGCCGTCAGGAGGCATGGTTACCACACGAAGGGCAATTCCTGATTGTCCATGATCACTCAATGTTATATTCATTTCAAAATAACTGATATAAACTAAATCGATAAAAATAACACATTATTCATACAAAACACGTAGTGAAAACTGAATGGTCACTCCTACTATTTTGTTGAATAACTAAAATAATCAATTACGTGAAACAGGCATGAGCCGTCAGGAGGCATGGTTACCACACGAAGGGCAATTCCTGATTGTCCATGATCACTCAATGTTATATTCATTTCAAAATAACTGATATAAACTAAATCGATAAAAATAACACATTATTCATACAAAACACGTAGTGAAAACTGAATGGTCACTCCTACTATTTTGTTGAATAACTAAAATAATCAATTACGTGAAACAGGCATGAGCCGTCAGGAGGCATGGTTACCACACGAAGGGCAATTCCTGATTGTCCATGATCACTCAATGTTATATTCATTTCAAAATAACTGATATAAACTAAATCGATAAAAATAACACATTATTCATACAAAACACGTAGTGAAAACTGAATGGTCACTCCTACTATTTTGTTGAATAACTAAAATAATCAATTACGTGAAACAGGCATGAGCCGTCAGGAGGCATGGTTACCACACGAAGGGCAATTCCTGATTGTCCATGATCACTCAATGTTATATTCATTTCAAAATAACTGATATAAACTAAATCGATAAAAATAACACATTATTCATACAAAACACGTAGTGAAAACTGAATGGTCACTCCTACTATTTTGTTGAATAACTAAAATAATCAATTACGTGAAACAGGCATGAGCCGTCAGGAGGCATGGTTACCACACGAAGGGCAATTCCTGATTGTCCATGATCACTCAATGTTATATTCATTTCAAAATAACTGATATAAACTAAATCGATAAAAATAACACATTATTCATACAAAACACGTAGTGAAAACTGAATGGTCACTCCTACTATTTTGTTGAATAACTAAAATAATCAATTACGTGAAACAGGCATGAGCCGTCAGGAGGCATGGTTACCACACGAAGGGCAATTCCTGATTGTCCATGATCACTCAATGTTATATTCATTTCAAAATAACTGATATAAACTAAATCGATAAAAATAACACATTATTCATACAAAACACGTAGTGAAAACTGAATGGTCACTCCTACTATTTTGTTGAATAACTAAAATAATCAATTACGTGAAACAGGCATGAGCCGTCAGGAGGCATGGTTACCACACGAAGGGCAATTCCTGATTGTCCATGATCACTCAATGTTATATTCATTTCAAAATAACTGATATAAACTAAATCGATAAAAATAACACATTATTCATACAAAACACGTAGTGAAAACTGAATGGTCACTCCTACTATTTTGTTGAATAACTAAAAACATAAATAAAACCATTGAAAACAACTGTTACAGTAGTTTCTTCAAAGTCAAAAAAATACATAATAAGCTTCAAAGAAATGCAGAAACATAAAAAAAAACCAGATGATTTCATAAGACTACCTACTTTTAATTTAAAAAATTCTTTTTTGTTAACCTTGATATAGTTAAAAACAGATCTTTGGTGCAACAATGTGGTTTGTTATTATCAACAGATGTTTAATTTTTGTATTTAATTATTTCAATTAATTTTATACCATATGCATAATATGGTAACTTTGAAGGCCTGTGGGGCGGAGCCCTATGGAGATACCAGCGTGTAAACTGCTTAGTTGTCCTGACTTAAAGAATCAGTGTACAAAATTTCAGCTCTCTACCTACATGGGAAGGTGGAGAATTAGTGATGAGTGAGTCAGCCAGGGCTTTGCCTTTTATAGATATAGATTGTCAATAGCGTTTTATATGAGCACACAATAATCCCCTATAACAAATCTCTTAATATCTGTGGCCCGCTATCCTGCTTACGTAAAGACAACGACGATCACAAAATCACTTTTTCTGTTTCCAAAATGGAAGTCGACATTATTTACGATTACTAAACTTGCCATATATTCGTATATACAGGGTAAGTAAAAAGAATTGGCCTCTTCCCAGATTGTTTCCTAAGTAATACGGTATATGATTCCACCACACTGAATTTATCTTCCAATGATAAACTTATTTCCTACTATTAAAATATTTGAAGGGAATTCCCCGTAAAAAGATTAATTCTCGTCAGACAGCAGACAACGCAATCTGATAATCTCTACTAGTATTATCCAACTAGAATTTTAGTGCTAAACTATTTAGTCTTGTAACAGTTTAGAATTAATAAGAAAGAACAAGGTTGTTCAACAGTTATATGGTGAATCTGTGATAGTATTCGAAATAAAAAAAAGGAAAGGCTAAGATGGGCAGGTAATTTGTAAAGGATTCCAGAAGAATAATGAAGAAGATAATTTTAAGAAATCCAGGAGGAACAAATCCCAGACAAAAACCAAGAAAAATGTGGTTGCATAACCTTGAGGAGGTCCTAAGAGGAACCTGTTTTGTCAATTATTTCTGAGCCGTAAAATGTCTTTACTGTCTCTAATATTTATTTGTTCCTTTACACATAATTGAATTAGTCTCGATTTAACAAATCATTCTTAACTACTTTTCTGTCAAATTTAAGTTTAATCCGGCTTCAATCCAAATTTCCTTAATTTTCCACACGTTTGTCCAGACTCTTCTAAGTGTTCCTGGTCGCTTGAGACTCTGAGGTAATTTTTGACTACCAAACTTACTCTATAGATGTCGAGTTGAGTTACCCTTTATAAAATTACGTCTGTTGTCTGTGCAGCGCTCAATCAAATTTGGTATAAGAACGTATTACGTTCACAAATAAAAATAACTATAGATATCCTTCGTGTGACTTCGTTGTTTGCGTGGCTTATGAAGCGTTTCGAAATATATATTTCATCATCAGAAAGGTAATTTAAAGAATTAATTAAATTAAATAATATATATAGTTATTATTTTATTAGTTTTATATCCATATAGATCTAAGAATTATTGTGAATTTATACAAATAACCACACGCAGCCTCAGCGACGTCGCATAATTCCAAAGTCGCGCCTTGGAGAGACCATCTTAATTTGTAAATTCAAATTTTTTATGTTGAGCCAACCAACAATATGGTTGGTCTTAGTTCCAGGCAGGATTTTGTAAAATAAACTGTACAAACTTTATCACGGATTCGAGTCAATAAAAAAAAAATAAAAAAAAACTAAAAGATAGGTTAGGTTAGGTAAGGTAAGGTTAAATTAGGTAAGGTAAGGTTATGTTAGGTTAGGTTAGGTTATGTTATGTTAGGTTAGGTTGTTAGGTTGGGTTACGATTGACAAACGGACACATTCTTGTACTCGAGAGACGTGAAAACTGATACAATCCTCAACAAATACGACTCATCACATAACTATGCATATACGAGAAAGTATTAAAGAAAGTTTATTCTTTTCTAGAATATAAAATAATATTATTTTATTATGGTAATTGGTGTTGTCTTGCTTGGTGAGAACGGTACTTTTAACAATCGCAAGACAAGGAGATATTTAACTGTATAACACATCATGACCGGATGTAAACGGGCGTAGTATGGAAGCTACTTCCGGTTTACACTAGGATTTGGCTATTTGGTATGTTGTGTACAAACAATGGTGAGCAAGCATGCCATGAATTAATAATCCATGTCATTAAGAATCCTTTTTTAGCAATCTGTGACAAATCATGACAAAAATGTAAACATTGCATTTTCATTTGAACATATAAATATACTTAAACAAGAAAAAGAACTTAAAGAATTTCGCCATTTCTTTTCGTAGATATGTTGGGGTTGGTATCATTGCATTTAAATATAATTTGGAATTTTTTATCATATTTATGAGTTAAATAACCCACTAGATATGAACAAAAAACTATATAAAATGGACGCAATTTTCGAAAATAATTTGCTACATTTCAATAGGGTTCTTTATCACCTTACCTATACCCCTACACCCAATTTCATGTTCCTATCTTAATTTTTGTAGCTGCCATCGTGCTTACGTTCTTGCGACAACGACAACAACACGTCGAAAACCACTTTTTCTGTTTCCTGGAGCCATGAAACGTGAAGTTCACTCAAAAACGGAAGTCAAAATTTTTGACAATTACCAAACTTAATTATTAATACTGGGTAATATAGATTAAATTAATATGTAAAGAATGAATTAGGCTAATAGGAATGTCAGTTGCTCTCATAAATATTTATACTTTGATAAAAGCTTCCGTCACTTGGGACAAAGTTCTAATAATTTATAATAAATTATTTAATAAAAAGTGTGGAGCCATGCAGTGACTTGTAGTAAAACAATCGATTGTGTTCCGGATAGTGGGGGGGGGGGGTCTTTGTGCTTGGCAGTAAAGGGATGAAAAGGTCAACTGAATACATTTAAGTTACTGATTATTATTCCTTATATAGCTGGTTGCCAAACTATACAGTACAGGTATATTGTATTTTGAAGTTTGTAACAATTTCTTATACATGGGAGTGTAATATTTCAGGAACAGATTCAAGACAATATTATTATTACCCTATTTCTTGTTGTTTAAAGGAAAAGGAAGAAAAGAACATAAAAAAGACCCCTACCCCTCGAATAGCGCCTAAATCGTAAGATAATAAGAGTTGGTCAAAAGAGACCTGATAAAATGACAGAAAAGAATCCGGGAGTTCTTCAACCCGGCACCAACCATTATATGTTATAAAAAACACGTCGACCCGGCACTGGTTCCTTCACCGGCCGCCATGACAGTATGTCAACCCGGCACCAGCCACTCCTCTTACCCATTCCACCTACACTACTCCCCCTCAACCCCTCCTTTCTCTTTTTTCTTCTCTTAATCACCTCCCCTTTCCGTAAGGTGCCGTTGGTTAGGTTTGTTTAGGTTAGGTTAGAATGAGGGGTGTATGTTTGGTGTTGTGGAGGGGGAGGCGGCATGTCTACCCGGCACCAGGGGATTAGATGCCTAGGGTTCGAGGGAGGGAAAGAAGAGAATGAGGGGTGTATGTTTGGTGTTGTGGAGGGGGAACCTCGCTCGCCTACCTTTAAACTGCCTCGGTGACGAGTTAAGTTGTGAAATCAGTGTTCCCAACTTAGGGGTTTTCCCCCCAAATTTAGGGGGAAAATAAGTGGGATGGGATTTTTTTAGGGGCTTTATATTTTTAGGGGTATTTTTAGGGATTTTTTACTTATTTATTTTATCATTATTTATTTACTATTTTTTACATAATATAATTATTATTCATTCTTTTGACTCCATTTTAATTATTTAACGATCCTTTAATGGTGAATGTGTTTACGTGTTTATACTTTATGTAGTGTGTAGTGTTTTGTGTCATGTGATTTTCGTCTGTAATATTCGTCTTCGACAATGAGAGTGGTTTGTTGTGTCGAAACTGGTTAGACCCAGCAGCATTGCAGCAGTAGAGGGGAAATTAATAAGACCATTTGAAGGTTAGTAAATTTATTAAACAATATATTTTTTTAGGGGTTTTTTCAAGTAATTGTGGCGATTTTAGGGGTTTTTGACTTTAGATTTAGGGGTAAATATTTTTGGGAGTTGGTAACACTGTGTGAAATTAGTAACGCCTGATTAACCTTATAGCGGTGGTCAGATTTGGTGCCGGATAGACGTGCCGCCAAGGATCTAACCCAAGACTACGAGTTCTGAGGGTAAAAGAGAAGAAAAGAGTACAAAATAAAGACCACCGAGTCCTCGAATATAGTGTCAATGGTCGTTGGTCAAGAGAGACCTGATAAGAAAGATGAAAGAGGGGTGTCTACTGTAGGTCCAGCTGGGTTCCCTCATGATTGCCAAGCCTGTACTCCCTATAAATGAACTCCTGAGAGATAAAACACACCAAAGTTAAAGAACAAATTTCTTGTAAACATAAGCCTGAAAACGCGATGTCATATTAAAATTTCGATGTGAATTGGTTTTTGAAACTTATACAAATTTCATTTACAGGGTGAGTCTTTATAGGTGTGCGATATTTCGGGGACGGGATCAAGGCACTATAATAAAGAAAACAGTAGCTATAAGCATACACCGTTAGTTTTCCGTTTATTGGTCCGTTTCTGATTTGTCGAAACAAATTTATAATTTTGAAAATAAACTATACACAAACATGTCAGTTCGTTAGGTCCAATCAAAAAGGGAAAATGAAAAATTGACACGGTATTTGAAAAATAATTTGTATAAACTTGCTTCGCTTGTGCCATAAATTGTAATTTATTGAAGTCGAGTTTTTAATTACTGTGGTCAAGGTTCTTTTTTGTTTTTCGTTACCTGAATTGTAAATTTTTTACATGTGATTTTGCACATGAGTTTGGGTCATTAATCTTTACATTTTACTAATATTTGAATAAAATTAGTTAAAACAATTTTGAGAAATGAAGTATTTTATATCCACCCATGGGTGATTTCTTGTTTTTTTTACAGATAACTCACAACTCTGCATAATTTAGAGATGACGTCAATACGTTTATTAAATCAAACGCATTTCAACTACAATGTCGCCATTTTCAGTGATGTTATGAGCTACACCAGTCAAACTTCCTACTTGTAACCAATGCTTTTGTATTTTATCAATTATTTATTTGTGAATTTCCTGTTATTATAGTTATTAGTGTTTACATTTTGTTGATTAACTTATTTTAATATTTCTAAAATTATTCATCTTGGTTTATATGTCTATTTTTATTATTAACGTTGCCACTTGTACCTTGTTTTATTAAATGACTTATTTAGTTTGTAACATGTATGTATATAATGTTATTTTAATATTGATTGAAGATGCTATACTATGTATAAGAGTACAATGTCACAGCGATAAATTGAGTTATAACTGATACAATAATCATTATGGAAAAGTAACAAAAAATAGCATAAAAAGAGACCCCTCGTCCTCAAATACTTTTAATAGCATCAGGATAGGAAACGAACAAGAGTTGGTCAATAGAGATCTAGAATAACTCTTGATTGCTATATTTTGTTTTACCACGCCTACAATACTTTTCCTATTACATTCTGATAAATACCACCACTTTGCTAACTGTTAGGTTTATTTTCATTAATTTTGTCTAATTTTATAAAAGCAAACATGTCATAAACAATTGTCTAGATTGCGATGTTAAATTTAGCTACATTGTAAATTATTAAAGAAACATGAAACAAACAATGTCTCTTGACAATTTTTTAAACTTTAGGTTAATTTTTTCATTATACACAGGGAGATTCAAAACGGCAAACAATATTTCAGGAGCTGATTCTAGAGTTAAAATATAAACGTAGCTCCGGAAACGCTTAGTTTTATTTTAAAGGCCATTTTATTTTTTAAAAAGAATACATCTTGGATATCTTGGTAATCGAATTATTTACGTAAAATCTTGAGTGTTATAGACAATTACCAAAAAAATAGGTTTTCAGTTTTTAATCGATAACTTGGTTATCCTTTTTATTTATATAAAAAATTGTAAAAAGATTTTATTTTTTGTTTAGAAGAAAATCTTTTATCTCTTGTCAATATTTCGTAATGTTAATGGTTTTCGAGAAATTCTACAATACAAATTTGAATCGTCCGCCATTTTGAATATTTTCAAAATAAAGCCTTGGGTATTAGGGTGTACTGGTAAAATGTTACATAAATAATAGATTAGACCGATTCTTCACTCAATATCTTATCTACTTCCAAAGATAAGATGTTTTTTTGGTTAAAACACAAAACGGTTTGTAGACGGGAAATGAAGTGTTTCCGGAGCTATGTTTCAATAAACAATTTTTCTTATTGATTGCTCTATAATCAACTCCTATGAACCAGTCTATACACAATAGTGAAGATAAGGGACAGGTTTTTATCAGTAAAATATCCGTTTTGAGAATGTAGCAGATTTGAAGTTTTTAAAACAGACTTCTCGGAAATAACTGTTTACCCTGCAATTTGTATAATGACTCACCTATTGCGAGTAAGGACGTGGCAATCCAAAGGGATCCCGGCTGGACCTACATTACAATATTCCTATCCTTGTCAGTACATGTTATATATGTTGTGAAAGTATATATGGACAATAATAACTACTAGACAGAGGGAAATGATGTCTTTCTTCGTAAATTTTGACGATGATCTTAAGATATAATTTCTTTAATCGCCAGATTATTTCATAAATTATCATTAGTCAATGTAACAATCTTTGTACGTGTTTAGATACAGACTAGAAACCATTCTGATAATCAGTAAAGATACGTTTAGTTTATATAGCGGTGATCACGTACTTGCAGTATACATAGTTTCCTTTGCGAATTACAGTACAGTACAGTTGTGAATAAAGTCCCAACGTAATAAGAATAAAGATTTTTCTTGTATATTTATTAATTATGACGTCTACTTTGAGAGTTTCTTGTTTGCACAACATGGCTAAACTATAGTAGAACAGCCCTAAGAAAGCACTTGTGCCCGGTGCGGGGCGGTAGAGGAAGAGGTGGATTATGTCGGAAAATAACACCGTTCCACAAACATTGACTTTGCCTCCGAATCGCCAGCTACCTGAGACTTGCCCTCCTCGCACCCCTTAACGTTTACTTCGAGAATAGTACAGTGTTTTCACCCGATCTGCGAAGTGCCTTCTTAGGCTTAACTATCTAAGATTAACAAGTGATTGTATTAATAATTAACCAAAATTATCTCAAATCTAACATAATTATAAGTTACGGGATTAAACGGTTACTTTGACACATCCTGGGCGATTATGTATCTCTTAGAAATCTCAAGGTAATGTTAGTTAATCAAATAATCTATTAACTATCTAAGATTAACAAGTGATATTATTTATAATTAACCAAAATTATCTTAAATCTAACATAATTATAAGTTGCGGGATTAAACGGTTACTTTGACAAATCCTGGGCGATTATGTATCTCTTAGAAATCTCAAGGTAATGTTAGTTAATCAAATAATCTATTCAACTATATCTCAATATTAAACAGGGGCTGATTGTGTCAGTAGGTTTTATATCCATGTACTACATATACTTTTTACTCATACTGCTTCAAACAGCCGTTTTCAATACATGCATTGAGATGCTAAAGTTGTTCTTTTTAGTCCTAGGACCTAAAAACATCAGCTGAGATCGAGGTGATCAGCGTTACTTCATGTATACGAATTAATTAACGATTGTAAAGCATCTATAAAAACAACCGATACTCTCGATTGTAAATAGCCATTAAACAGCTGTTACCATCGATTTGAAAGTATATAGGTTATAACATTTAGTTTTTGTGAAATTGTTTTCTTATATTATTTACAGTATAATAAAAAATATAGTTCATGACTTGGACCAAAAGAAGCTTTTCGATCCACGCTCATTTTCCGGCCTCGGCCGTTAAATTTGAACTTATATCGAAAAGCTTCACTTTTGGTCCTAGTGGTGAACTATACTATTTATATACTTTCACATCATATATAACATACACGAACACACAGACAGGAATAAAGAATCTTTTTGATGTAGTCTTAAGCAGGATTCCACTCTTTCATATCAGAAGAAACTCTTGTTCTCTTCGAACTCTGACGTTATTATAATATTCTAAGGTTAGGATCCTTATGTTTTGCACTTTTCCTTCCTTTTGCTTACCCAATATACGAAGTTAGTTGGGAATCATCAAAAAATTTTATCTAAGTTTGTTGATTGATCTGGTATCAGGAAAAGAAAAATTATTATCGACATGTCGTCTATAGGCCTACATAAACACGTTAGCTGCCGTAAAATTATGACAACATGAAATTTGGTATAGAGAACTGGAGTATACTCATATGAAACCGTATTGAAATTCAAAAAAACTCAAATTAAAAAGTAAAATGGCGGCCATTTTAAGCACGTTTTATCCATATCTCGGGCGTTATTAAATCAACTTAATTAGATACATATTTGCAGATTTCAATTCTTAGTGCAATGGTACCAACCCCACTTTTCTACGACGACAAATAAATAACGAAGTTATTGAAAAATGTAACTTCGAACATTGCCTGTCAAGAAATTTGATCTATGTGTTACGAAATCAGGCAGAACCAAGTGACCGACACGAGCGTAACGAGTGGAGGCGCCGTCATATATGTACGGTCTTGAGATCCGCCAGGCCCGAGACACCGACACGAGCGAAGTGGCGCTTCTTATGATTTAATAAACATGCTAAATTTCGAGTAAAAGTATTTGAAACATAACCTAATAAACGAATTTTTTGAAAACAATGTTTGATGGCTTACAGAAATAAGCTGAAAGACAGTACAGCATTTTGCTTTTTTAAAGTACTTCGCGATGAAAAAGAAATAACATTTTTAAAGTTTTTCCATCGGAATTTTGCACTCAAAATCAACTTTTTGAAATACCTTAAAAACAAAAGATTAAAACCCATATATGTCCACTGGGTCGTTAACGGACTAACATGTTTTTATTGAATTTATTTATGGTATTTCATCCTAGTAATACGATTAAACCCAGAGTAATAAGTATTGTTTGTGGGTTTATAGTTAGTTGGTAACCCTGCCAGTTATAAAGTTTCTCTGTGGTTTAGTTTAGCACATGTTTGTTTTTCATTACTACTGTATGTCCATGTCAGGCAGCTGCTGTTTCATGCATGACAACTAGTATTGAAAATTTAAGTATTCTTATTTCTATAAGTTTATTCAAGATTATATTATTTATGTGTATCTAAATTTAAGTGGGTCAATAACGACCCGATGGGCAGTAGCAACATAACCTAACAAACTCTCAATGCAATGACCTTTCTTTATAAATTATTTGAATTGAATAAACTACCTGTATGTTATTTCTATATAATTTAAATAAATATGATATCCATTATAAAACTCCAGTTTCCATGTAAGTATTAATTTTTTGGTATATTGTAACGTTTACTTTTAATACATTGTAAAGAGAACATTTAATTGTTGTTTTCATCCATTTTTCTGTAGCCTATAATTGTAGTCTAACATAATATGGGAGCACTGATTTTATATAGAACAAACTATAAAATTTTCACCGAAATCGGTCAAGTATTTATTGTGTTGACCAGACTAAATGGGGTTTCCCCCCGAATCTCTCAATTCTCAGTGGCATACTCTTGATTTTTTTAATATTTTCATAAACGACGAAGTTCAGGAAATGCTTGCAAAACAAACTGTTATATATGCTGCAGTTGAGAAAGAAAAACTATTTAAACTTTCAACTGTCAAAAGATGAAATGTTAACCTTCATATTTTACTCGGTGAATATGTTCCTTCGCCTCGGCGTAGGATGTTCTGAGTTGATACCCATAATGAGAGTTTGTAATAAGTATGAGAAGGAATAAGTTTGAACAAATATTTTAGTACTTTCATGTTGTAGATAATGAAAACATTGACAAACTGGCCACTGCATCCACTCCCATGTAAATTGAGTTCTTTACGTGAGATAAAACGAGTTTTTACGACATATCCTCCTATTGATAAAAAATCGGCGCATTGATGAATCACGGGTGCAAGCATTTATACCTGTACAAAGCTCGGGTTTTAGCCACAAGGTTAGGATACTGAATTCATACAGATATTTATGTTGGAAGAAACGGTGAATTTGATCCAGAACTTCGATGAAGTGGATTTCTCTCTTTTTTTTTGAAGTTTTAAGGCGAAAAACCATTTCGGTCATTATAGCCTTCAAAAAATTGTTCATGAAGATGCTCCACCTTAAATACTTTCAAATAACATATTAAAACAAAAACTAGAAAATAAACAACAACATAATATAGTAAAAGGCTGTAAAGTGGCCCTGCAACAAGTTAACAATTGCAAAGTATGGTAAATTACAATTAACAACAATGAAAACAAATATTACAGGGCTGTAAAAAGGCCCTGCAACAAGTTAACAATTGCAAAGTATGGTAAATTACAATTAACAACAATGAAAACAAATATTACAGGGCTGTAAAAAGGCCCTGCAACAAGTTAACAATTGCAAAGTATGGTAAATTACAATTAACAACAATGAAAACAAATATTACAGGGCTGTAAAAGTACCCTGCAACGAGTTATGAAAGATAGAATTTCAATTAAAAATGAATTTACTTATACAACACAAAATATTACACAGCTGTAAAGAGGCTCTGCAATAATCAAATTGAAAATTCGCTTTTAAATTGTATCAAAAATTTTCAGACGACGCAAAAAGGACAATACCCGATCAAGCATTATCCCCCAACATCGCCTAAATGGAATTCAGTAGAGCAAAAGTTTGTCGCACGCCTCTTAACACAACATATTCAATGAGGATGTGCTTTATTAACAACACACCTTGACAAAATGGGCAAATTGTGGCGGATTCCCCTGTTCCATCAGAAATCCATGAGTGATCATGGAATGACGGATACGAACACGGGTAACCACCATTTCCTCTCCTTGACTGGTACGTATGGATGAATTCCACGGACGGACAGTACCTTTTACTTTCCTCAGCTTATTGGACTCTATTTTTGTCCACTCTTCTTCCCATTTCCTATGCAAAATAATAGGATTAAGTGGAAGTGTTGTGGGTAACCTAACTGGAATAAACAAAATTTTCTGTATACTTTGTAAACTTTTGTATGTGTCTAAAGCTCTTAAGCTATAAGAAAATAATATCTTAGCTACCAGTAAAGTAAAGGTAGATAGAACTGACAAATCCCCTCTTTTAGAAAAGAAAACACTACAAAAACATCCTAGAGGCTCTTATGATTATGATATTGATAAAGAAAACAATATTTGTGGTGTATGGATGGAATGATAATTCAGTAATGACTTTACTCTCAACAGAATATGGAATGAAACCATTGAAAACTGTTCAGCGTTACTCAAGAATAAAACAGAAAGTAGATATTGTGCAACTTAAACTGATACATTTCTATTACAAGAACATGGGTACACCAAATGGATGCAAATGTATCAGCATATAGAATAAGTATAAGAGGAAAGACATGGTACATTCCTATTCTGTTTTGGTTGCTTTCAACAACGCTTATATTTTGGCCAGAAGATATAAATGCAATGTTGTAGACTTGCTCCTTTCCGACGAAGTAGTAAACTCTTTACTAATGAAGTACGGGAAAGAGAAAACAAGAAGATTCATCTCACAAAGAATTATTCGGCTCCAGAATAATGAACAGATTATCCTTACAAAACAAAGTAGATGTGCTGTTTGCAAAAATAAAACAACAAAATCTTCAAAAAAGTGTGCCATTCCTTATCATGTTGTGTTTTTAAATTTTTCACTCCTAAAAAAAATTGACATGTAAACTCTTTCTATTGCAAATTTAAGAATAACAATGTGTTCATAATTATTTTAAAGTTGAGCAAAAAATAAGATGGCCTACCTTATGTTTACCTAACCTTATATTAGGTTAGGGGGTCAAAAGTATATTGGATCTTATTACTTTTTAATTTGATTGTAAAACTGCATATACATATTTCTTGTATGTTTCTAATGAATAATAAATAAAATAGGGCTAGAGATCATACGAGAATAAAGAATTGTTAATAAAAACATTATACAGCCAAGACAGTGTATGAATGTTGCATTTGCCTATCGGTTCATCAATGACGAAAGTAAAACAAGGGACTTGAAAAATTAAAAAACAAAATTCTTCTTATTTTTAATGATAAATAGTACAAAATATTCAAATTTGAAAGTTTTTTGAGGGAAAAAAGAGGTTTGGGCATATATGGGTTAAAATAAAGAAAAAATCAATTATCTTAATCAAAACTTGAGAAATCTTATATGATGCGTTTTACTCTTTTATTTGTAAACTAATCAACAGATTGGAGTAAAATTTATTCTGTTCACTTCTTTGCATATTATTATAATTATAAATGAAAAAGAAAATTTGTTTAAAATGTCTCCAGGTTTGGGCGTATACAAGTTGCACTTTTTTGGACTCGAGAGAAATCAAAACGGGTATATTGCAAAACTCAACATCAATTTTTTTAAACGTTATACAACTTTCTTTATACTACGAATATTTGAGAAAGCGAAACGCCAACAAAATTCGCGTCTATTTATATTAATGAAATCATTGCATTACAGTACACAATTTGCCAAGGATTTTTACTATTTATAATAATTAAAACTATAAACTTAATATAAACAAATAGAATGAAGAACAAAAAGCAAATATAAATAAAGTAATTAACCTCATAACTATCCCATACCATGGACGTGCCTGGAAAGTGTTTGAATTCAAACTAAAGACTGAAGTCTTTACGATCGATTTGCAAGCAACCTATTTAGAGTTTGTTTACTAGAAGGAATTGCATCACAAAATTTCCTCAAACTTCAAAGTGATCTGTGTAAACAAATTACAAATAGTCTATACAAATACCGAAGTTAAAAATATTTGACTGGTAGGTGATCGGCTAAAATGATAGGATACGATTTTTGTTTTTAAAATTAACGGTAAGTTATACGTCAATCGATAAAAAAACATCGACCTTGTTTTTTGACGCATCTTTACGTTTCATGGGGCGCAACCGAGAAGGTGGTTTTCCCATCTCGTCGTTAGTAGGAATTTCAAACTGTTTTTTTCCTTCATATCTCGTGAGTTATTCATCAACTTATAAAATAGTAAATTACAAACAAATTTACAGATTTTAATTCTGATTGTAATGGTACCAATCCGACATCTCTACAATGACTAATAGCGAAGTTATTGTTAAAAATGTAATTTCAAATCCTGACCTTTTAGAAAATGTTACGAGATCCAGCAGGGCCGAATTAGCGACAAAGCGTTTCAAGTGGAGACTTCTTCACATATGGCCCTTGATCTACCAGTACAAAGTTCAAGATAAGAACATTTAGAGGACCTACTTGTTATTAGATGATGGAACTGAGTAAATATCATGATGACGTTTTATTTATGACAGCCACCCCCAAGTTACTGAATAATGGTGAGAGCGAACGCCTAAGCTATGTCAAAATATGAACAAACACAAAATTTCATCAAAATTGGTATTTCACACAAAACTCATAAATTAACTGACTTTTCTCGTAACTTTCGTTAACGTTATGTGTGAAAAGAAAAAAAAAATCTAAGGGAAAATGGGACTTTATTTACACCCTATGCAATTGAGCAATTTGGCAATAGATCAGTCTGAGAATGGCAACGACTCAAGGTTATCTTTGTTTGTTACTGATTAAGCGGCCTCTGTCAAGTTTAATTGTATGTGTCAAACAGTTATGTGCATAAAATGTAAATATAAAAACAGCTGATATTGAAACGAGCATGTCAGTCTTCATACATTGTCTTGTTATGGAAGCCTACATGCCAAAACGGTTAAAAAGTTCTTTGAGGGGGGGATTAAATAGGCTATAACGATAGCTAAAATTGAAATGAATCTGAATTCAACATAAAAAATTAGGGTTTCCTTTAAAGTTAGCCGCCATATTGGAAAACGAGAATATATTTTTTTAAATTCAAATACATCATTTTATTACTGAGGAAAAGTAGGTAAGGTCCCCCATAAAAAGTTGTCTGTAAATCATATAGTTTCAGAAATCGCAAGCGACATCTTGTATATTAAAAAGTGCCTGAAGGAGTTGCCAAGCGATACCCTCGTGTCGGTGACTTGATCCTGGCGGATCTTTTAACTATAAAATATCACATTTTCTTTCTAAGTCAAGGTTCGAAACTTTTTTGGCAATAACTTCGCTATTTGTCATCGTTGGTTCCATTACATGCAGAATTAAAATCTGCAAGTTTTAAACAAATGTAATTTGTTATAATTTTAATAACACAAGTACACGGGCAAAAAATAATGTCAAAATGGCTGCCATTTTGACATTTTCAATAAGATTTTTCTGAATTTCGTTAGGGTTCTATATACAGTCTCATATGTATAACTTCGTGTGACGCCGTGAAATATGAAGATCAGTCAAAAAACAGAGGTCAACTATTTTCAAGATTACCAAACGTCGTATACTGGGTAAAAAGAAAGAAAAGAAACAGGGTTGATCAAAAGGAATCTAATTTAAGACACGATGTAGATTCAGCTAAGGGATCTATGCAGTATGCTGAGTATTTTGACGCCTGGACCAGCCTGTATTAAATAAGATTGCTATTTTCTCGTGTTCAATGCAACAACTTAATCTTCCGTAATAATATATTGTTCTCGAAGGTTATGAAATCAATCACTATTGAACATATTAAATTTCCCACCAAGTTCAAGTTTAATGAAGCATGATTACCGAAGGCTATATTTAACTTTATATGTTATTCGATCCAAACGTTGTAATTTCCTACAAAAGAAAATGTTCGAAATATTTAATTTAATCTAATCCTACTAAATTAATCCGTCTTAACAAGGTAAGTTCATTTTCCGTGTTTACCCTAAGGGGCTCACTTTGGAGAATACAGACTTAGCAATCCCGAGGTAACCTAGCTGGATCTATACCTTTTCACGTAGTCTTTGGGTTAGATCCCTCTCTTTCATCTTTCTTATCAAGTCTCTCTTGACCAACTCCTTGTTTTTTTATACTTATACGATGATGACCGAGAGGTTTTTCTGCTTTTAAACAACAAGAAAAAATACGGTTAGTTTATTTTCCTTTAGTTTACTCTTCTCCTTTGGTGACCTTGATAGATTTTGGTACAGAGTGATTTTTAAAGTAAATCTTTGTTATACTACACTACAGGTTTACTCAGTGAAATCAGACGTTTTTTGTTTAGGTTGTTCACTGGACGGGAGTGACCTTAAAATTTGGTGTTGGTTTCACAGCGTCCCCCTTTAGTTGAAATCTGTGATGGAGCGTTGGACCCCTCAACATCGCCCTCGTGGTAGAGAGCTTCATTAAAAACGACGAATCTGTGATCCTCACTCAGCGGAATTTTCGTCACCCTGCCCCGTGGAGACATTCCTACCGGTTCATAAATTCCGTACGACTGGCAAAATTTACCCTGAGGCTTGACTAATTACAATTATTTCGAACACTATCAGGTTTCACTGGCACACCCTGTATATATAGCACAGGTAGGCTAAGTTTGGTAATCGTAAAAAATGTTGACACATTTTTTATTGATCTTCACATTTCATAGCCTCAGCAACCGAAAAAGTGATTTTCGCTATGACCTCTTTCTCATAATCTGTACATAAGCCCGATACCGGCCACAAAAATTAAAACATGAATTTTGGTATAAAGCACAATATTGAACTCTATTGAAGCAAAAAAATCGAATTGAAAATGTCAACATTACAATTAATTTAATCAGATCTTTCTTCTTGTCTCAGGTGTAATTCAACCTGTACCATACTAAATTAAATTCAAAATTGCAGCTTTAAATTCTGCATATAATGGTAATCAACCCACCTCTCTGCGAAGACAAATATCTAAGTTATTGTTAAAAATGTAATTTGAACTCCGACTTCCCACGAAAAAGTTATTCATATAGTTAGGAGATCCAGCGAGGCCGAGTCCACACTGGCACGAGTATAGCGAGTGGAACGTACATCCAGAGCTGAGACCTATATAGTCTGACCGCCAAGACAACCGAGGTGAACAGTCTGTGAGATTGATTTATGCTGGATATTGTAGCGTCTTAGAGGGTAAACCTATCAGGCCGCATGTTTACAATCCTTTTAGCTTAATTGTAAAACCATCGCCTTCGTTGCACATTCAGTATTTGCGTAAATGGTGTAAAAACAATAAATGGAAATAATAAAAAACCTTTTATTTTTAATTTCATTTTGAGTAATGATTTGAATTATAAATTCACTAAAATAAAATAAATACAGCCAAATATTTGTAAGCGGAGTAGTACCAATGACTACATAAATACTATAAGACACGACATGGCCATGTTAAATATTCTACGCTTATTCTTGAGTTGACCAATACCCGCTAGGTCGCTCTGCTAGAGAATCTGAAGTTGATGTGACTGGCGCTAGGTGGCTCTACGGTCAAACAATGTTTCAGGCGGGTAAGAGAAAACGCACTGATGCCACATATGGGACCAGAGATGCGAGGGAAGGTCGAGAATCGCTTATCTCAGCGCACGAACTGACAACACTGACTATGCTGACGGAAGTAAGTGAGAAGGTTTGTGAGAGAAAGGTCAACAGTTGTACAGTCTCAACCAAGTGGGATGCGTACAGTCAAGCACCTGCTGCTAGCGCTTTCTGATAGCTGTGTGTCAAACTTGTGTCCCGTAAAGCGTAGACTATTTCCCTATCCTATGTCGTGTCTTATAGTATTTATGTAGTCATTGGTAGTACGGTGGAAATGAAAGAAAGAAGATGGGGGGAATTTCTAGGAATTACCTCCCCGCACCCCTCATACGTTGCCTCGGTTCTCCTAGCGGTCAGACTATACACTTGAGCGATAAGAGTGTAAGGCTTCTAATATATATAAACATCTACTAGACCCGGCAGGTCCAAGCCGAAGATAAGAAATTAGTGATATAAGACAATAAAGTTCAAAAAACCCGTGTAACAACTGTTTTGAAATAATCTACGCTACTGCATAAAACCCCCTTGATCGACAAATACAATTTAACATGCTCCAGGAAACCAATTTTTGGGCAATAAATTTAGATGATCTACTTGTATAATGGAGTTGGGTAGGTACTCTGATGGCGCTCTTAAAGTGTTTGAAAAATTGGTAACCACAAGTTTTATATCAGGTCTACAGACTGGGATCAACACAAAAGTAAATGTATTACATCTTAGTCCACCACACCCATTAGTTTTCAAGGTGAACTGGTTTAAAAATAAATAAATTTTACAATTTTTACGTTTTCAACAGATGTTGACCTGTCAAACTTATTTGTTGCGTACACTTGTGCAAATTTGTACATCCAAATTTTAAAATAAGTACAGTAATTGATTTAACTAGCACACGTCTTTCAAATTATTTTTCGATCTTTTTAGAAAATAAAAATTTCAATAAATGTTAAATATCAATAGTGCGAATTAAAATAAATAATGGAAAATAATTTATCATTTCCTACAATGGGTTCTTCTTCCAGGCCACAGCTTCTTTCACCACTTGTTTACTGTTTTTTCTGAGATTTCATCCCACGAATTTCCCACTCATCCTTTTTTAAAAAAAAACAACCGGCACCAAAATATCAGTTCGATAGTTGTTAATTAAAAAAATGAAAATGAGCTTTGGACACAGTCATAGAAACAATATTTATATATAAATAATATTCAACTTATCAACACGTTCTCGGCATAAACCATATTTAATTAAAAAACTGCTTTTAATTACCGTGGTTTGCCAATTATTCTTGAACCGTATTTTTTATTTTTTTTTACTTACAATTTTTTTATACGTGTTTGGGTCGTTAATTGCCACATTTATTTCTCTAGAATTTAAAGAAAAGCAGTACAGCCGATTTTGAGAAATCATTTTTTTTTTTTTTTTTTTACCTATAACACACGAACCGTCATTTTTAGAGAAATACATTTTGTTTGAGTCCTTAGAGATACACTTAAGTAAAATCTTAACAAAAACAAAAGTTACCGAGTTTTGATTTAAATAATTTAAAACATTTACAAAAATGGAGCACTAGCAAAAAGGTTTGATAGAAAATGTGTATACCAAATCTGATCTCAATATTGCGTACATTTGCAAAATTATATACTGTATATATATAGTCTATATATTTTTTTAATATAAAACGCACACCGAGACAGGCAAAATATGAGAGTGTTTGTACATAGATTCAAACACACCCTCTATAGAATAAAGAAGTAAAATTTGAAATTACAATTATCTCAAATGTAATGAATTTATTTTTGTATTTTTTTTTTTAAGAAACAAAACATCTAAACTGATAAACTAATTAAACAACAAAACGTTAGATAAACAAAAAATTTAACAAACAATTAATTAAAGATTATGTAAAATTTAAAAAAATATTATCTTGGCACTATCTTTGTTATTTGCAAAATACGATGTAACTAACTGCAAGTGTTTGAATATAGGACAAATAAAAAAAACTGAATGTCGATATAAATAGCACAAGGTTGCAATAGCCATATAAAAAACAACGGTCACTTGGCTGAGCACATAATTGTGTTGTAGTAGTGCGAGTATACATCTTTATAAGTGAAGTGAATAGTCACAAAATGTATGAATACATTCTCCCCCCCCCCCACCTCTTGTTGCTCAAAGACGTAAAACCTCCCGGTCATCATAGCCTTATTAAAGATGATGATGATGATGATGGTGGGGAACATTATGGTAATCACCCAGCTCATCACACAATGTAATACAAACAGATCTATCTAGCCTAAAAGTTGGTTTCTGCTCCTTGTAGGAAATGTTAACTGGGTTCGTGTCAGTGTCTCGAACCTCGAAGCTCTGCATATTACAGAAGCCTCCACTCGTGTCAGTGTCTCGGCCCTCGAAGCTCTGCATATTACAGAAGCCTCCACTCGTGTCAGTGTCTCGGCCCTCGAAGCTTTGCATATTACAGAAGCCTCCACTCGTGTCAGTGTCTCGGCCCTCGAAGCTTTGCATATTACAGAAGCCTCCACTCGTGTCAGTGTCTCGGCCCTCGAAGCTTTGCATATTAGAGAAGCCTCCACTCGTGTCAGTGTCTCGACCCTCGAATCTTTGCATATTACAGAAGCCTCCACTCGTGTCAGTGTCTCGGCCCTCGAAGCTCTGCATATTACAGAAGCCTCCACTCGTGTCAGTGTCTCGACCCTCGAAGCTCTGCATATTACAGAAGCCTCCACTCGTGTCAATGTCTCGACCCTCGAAGCTTTGCATATTACAGAGGCCTCCACTCGTGTCAGTGTCTCGGCCCTCGAAGCTCTGCATATTACAGAAGCCTCCACTCGTGTCAGTGTCTCGGCCCTCGAAGCTCTGCATATTACAGAAGCCTCCACTCGTGTCAGTGTCTCGGCCCTCGAAGCTTTGCATATTACAGAAGCCTCCACTCGTGTCAGTGCCTCGGCCCTCGAAGCTCTGCATATTATAGAAGCCTCCACTCGTGTCAGTGTCTCGACCCTCGAAGCTTTGCATATTACAGAAGCCTCCACTCGTGTCAGTGTCTCGACCCTCGAAGATTTGCATATTACAGAAGCCTCCACTCGTGTCAGTGTCTCGGCCCTCGAAGCTTTGCATATTACAGAAGCCTCCACTCGTGTCAGTGTCTCGACCCTCGAAGCTCTGCATATTACAGAAGCCTCCACTCGTGTCAGTATCTCGACCCTCGAAGCTTTGCATATTACAGAAGCCTCCACTCGTGTCAGTGTCTCGACCCTCGAAGATTTGCATATTACAGAAGCCTCCACTCGTGTCAGTGTCTCGGCCCTCGAAGCTTTGCATATTACAGAAGCCCCCACTCGTGTCAGTGTCTCGGCCCTCGAAGCTTTGCATATTACAGAAGCCTCCACTCGTGTCAGTGTCTCGGCCCTCAAAGCTCTGCATATTACAGAAGCCTCCACTCGTGTCAGTGTCTCGACCCTCGAAGCTTTGCATATTACAGAAGCCTCCCCTCGTGTCAGTGTCTCGGCCCTCGAAGCTCTGCATATTACAGAAGCCTCCACTCGTGTCAGTGTCTCGGCCCTGGAAGCTCTCCATATTACAGATGCCTCCACTCGTGCCAGTGTCTCGACCCTGGAAATTCTGCCTATTACAGAAGCCTCCACTCGTGTCAGTGTCTCGACCCTCGAAGCTCTGCATATTACAGAAGCCTTAATTCGTGTCAGTGATCCGGCCCGACTGTACGAGTATCACGTTGTCTTGTGTCATATATACCAAATTTCATGCCCTTATCTTAAACTTTGTGGCCACTATCGTGCTTACGGCACGACGACGGACGGCATGTCACGGCATGACGCCATGAAACGGTAGAGGGAGAAATTTTTAACAAAGACCTAAATATACCCTACATTACGTTACTGAACAAGTAAAAATACTCCCGTCTTATTAGGCGTTTCTTGGCAATCCTGAGGAAACCTCGCTGAATCTACTCCTGTTTTATATGGTCTTGGGTTAGATCTCTCTCTTCACTTTTCCTATTAGGTTTCTCTTGACCATCTCAGTTATTTTCCAACAACGAGGCTTTTATAAAGTGATGACCGAGAGGTGTTTTGCTTTTAAAGAACAAGATTTGGCAGTCATTCTAATTTACCCTCAGAGACTCACTATACTGAGTACCGGTTTAGTAATCTCGAAAAAACCTAGATGGATCTACGCCTTTTACGTATAGTCTTGGGTTAGATCTCACTCATCTTTTAATTTTTGGTCGTTTCTTCGAAAGTGATTGATGACCTACCTACTTATGCCTTAAAATAACAAGAAAAAAATCATTCAAATTTATATTTATACATGTATGAAAATTTTCTGGGAGTAAAAAAAACATAAAATTTCAATTTTCTAACAATAGGCACTAATTTTGATTTTGATCAAATTTTGCTCAACTGTAGACAAAACGTATATGTCTAAAAATGTCAGTTCAAGATTTATCAATGAACAACTATAAAATCAATTACGAGACTGTTACAAAATTAGTCATTTCTCAAAATCAGCACTACCGATATTGTTCAAATTTTAGTGAAATGTGAAGATTAATTACCCAAATCCACGAGCTTACAATTCTGACCCTCATAATAAAAATGCTCCCCTTGCACTTGACCACGCTGTAGAAGAAAGAACGGAGCGAATCAAGGTTGAAAATGAATTAAGTAGAAAAAATAGTTTTTTATTAAAGTTAACACAAGATTTCTTTCTATATTTTTTTATATAAAAAACCAATCCTTAATTGTTGCCACAAGCTAAAAAGAACCTTCATGAATCACACTACATTATATAATAACTTGATATGGACAGTTACATTCCATGGCACTATATAAAAAAAATCTTAAACAAAAAACAAAACAATTTATTCAGCAGCAAAGAGTAGGCTGTTATATAAAACTAAAAACTCCAAAAAAACTACAGTGTTTAAACATAGAATATTTAAAATTTAGAATAGGTAGTGTCAAACATTAAAAAAAAATTTTAACCCACATCATAAATTTGAAAATATTTTTAAAGAAACCGCAATAAGTATTATAGTAAAGAACTTAGACATAAATAATTCACTCCAACTTATATAATATCAGAACAATTACTAATCACAGAAAAAACATAAATAATTTTATAAATAACTGAAATGAAAATTTCATTCACTAAATAACCAAAATGTGCAAGCAATTTTCAGGTAAGAAAACCTATTGAAAAAAAAGTCTACCTAGACTAGACTAGATTACGTACATAATGAAATGGATTAATTATTAAAACCACAAATGTAGCTTTTTAATGAGGTATTCTTTGTTGAAAACACCAATAAATACAGTAGTGCAAAAATTGTTAGCTTAAACAATTGCCCAGAAAAGAAAGTTTGCACTTTGATACTACAACCTTAAAATCAAATAAAAACAAAAACTATTCGTCCCCAGAAATCTCAATGCAGTTGTTGTCAGTTGATGAATGAAAATTATCAATGGACGCCATTTTATAGCATATATAAATAGGGGATAAAGTTGTTTCGTTTGTACCATAAACGTGCTATCGGCGTAAATCCTCTTTTATTAATGATGGGGTCAAAGTACAATTTTGTTTTTGCCAATTATATCCGAACCGTAATATTTTTTACCGGTTTTTTTTTGTAAATGAGTTTAGGTTATTAATCTTCATTTTTCACTAAAATTTGAATGCAATATGTAGATCCTATTTTGAGAAATTAGGTACTGTATTTTATAATAGCCTAGATTGTTTGTTTCTTTACTGATAAACCCAGGTACAGACATTTTTGAAGATATATCGACCAATACGTTTTGTTTGTGTCCTCAGGGGCTACACATGAGCAAAATTTTATTAAAATCGTTTGAGCCAATTTTGAGAGAATCGTATTTTTGTGTTTTTTTATGTCAGTTTTATCATAAATTTTGAGTTATCGAAAAATTGAAGGGGGAAAAAACCAAAACAAACGAGATAGGATTAAAATATTGCTCACATATCAAATTTAATTATAATCAGGCCATGCATTTAGGTAGTAGAGCACTGCACCGTACGACAGACACTGACATCATTCCAAAAAACACAGCCTACTCTTGGACTCAGGGAATCACAAAACCGATAGATTTCCCAAAAAACTCGACGCTCAATTTTTTAACCCATCACAACTTTCTCTATAATACGTAAATGTAAAGAAGTAAAAACACAAAAACTAAATTTTTTCTCATTTAAAAAAATCGGATTAACGATCTGCTTAAATATCTCACATGAGGTTCTAAATAACACATATTAGTCACCATTAAAATTTTTTAAATGATAAGTTTAATGATTAAATAGTTATTAAAAAAAAAAAAAATCAAAAATTGTCCATAATGCTGTATTAAAAAGGTTCTATTTGTCGAATATATGTCAAAACATTTGTAACATAAAAAAACACAAAATTATGATTTCTCAAAATCGCTTCAAACTATTTCGATAAAATTATGTTATAATACAAAACGTACTATTGGTCACCATTTCTTTAAAAAATTCGATTCATATGTAATCAGTAAAAACACTTTTTTAAATTTTAAACAGTCATACATAATTTTCAAATCGGCTCTACTAATTTCGTTCAAATTTTAATAAATTATAAAAGATTAATTTCCATGCGCAAAATTCTAAAAAATATTACAGCGCACAAGAATAATTGGAACAAATAAAAATAAATCTTGACAATATTTTTTTTCAAAGACAATGGTACATCAAAGGATAACCAAGTTTTCTCAACAAAGTCTTCGTTTTCTCATATACTAGTAAAAATTACATAAATAATGAGCATACCAAATCTTCACTCGATTCCTATCTACTTCCAAAGATATATTTTTGTAGACACAAAAAATGGAGGAGAAAAGGAAAATGAAGAATTTCTGGACCAATGTTTATACAAACTTTTTTTTCTTATTTATGCCTCTACAATAAGCTCCTGAAATATTGCCGTGAAATTTTGAATCATCCTGTATATACAGTGGAGAATGAAAAAGAATGTTTAAGTTTAAATGGAAAATGGTGAAGGGAAACACAATTAAATAAAGATGCTTCAGTAAACGTGTTCATTCTTCTAATAATATTACAAGTTAATTGAAGGAAAGAAAATGCAAAGTTTGCGGAGGCAGATAAAACTGCAGGATCTTCAAGAATTAGGCCTATATAATTGTTATTAGAAATTGTGTCTGAATTGTTGTTCAGTAATTTCAAATAAACAAATATTTAGGATATTTCTAAGTTGAGAGTTGGAGTAAAGTTCAAAAATATTTTTATTTAACCCTCTACAATGTCTATTAAAATGTTTGATAAAAAATTTTACGTGTTAATACTAAATGTCTATTGATGTTTGATCAAAAATTTTATATGTTAACACTATTTAAACAAATAATTTAGTTAGGAATTTGACAATAGTTTACCGACTGCAATATTATATTTGAAATAAACAATAAGAACTCTTAGTCGTTCTCAAAAACCACAGCAATTACTTCTAGTTAACCAAATTTTGACAAGTGACTACTCTTTCCAAATCAAGGCTTCTTTCTATGCACAGTATTCCAGTAAAACTACAATCTCCATTGCAGAGTGAAAGGACACAAGGAAGTAGATAGAATTGCAAAAATCACACTGTCATATCGGAAATGTCACCTGTTTGAGTAACCTAACTTCGAGAGGAATGGAAAGTAGCAGAAAGATGTATTCAGTACAACCTGCCTTTCCAGTCAAAAATTGGAAAATGTAAGCTAACAGAAGCAATCACTAAAAAATCACTAAGTCTTTGTTAGAACCCTGCATAAGACTTATTGAGATGACTGTTTTATGATAACGAAGAACAGAAAACATCCTGCCCAACAATGATTATGGCTCTCATAGTGGTAGCATATAATGGATATCCGCACTTTCTTCTATGAAGCGTTTGTTAGAACCCTGCATAAGACTTATTGAGATGACTGTTTTATGATAACGAAGCACAGAAAACATCCTGCCCAACAATGATTATGGCTCTCATAGTGGTAGCATATAATGGATATCCGCACTTTCTTCTATGAAGCGTTTGTTAGAACCCTGCAAAAGACTTATTGAGATGACTGTTTTATGATAACGAAGCACAGAATACATCCTGTTCAACAATGATTATGGCTCTCATAGTGGTAGCATATAATGGATATCCGCACTTTCTTCTATGAAGCGTTTGTTAGAACCCTGCAAAAGACTTATTGAGATGACTGTTTTATGATAACGAAGCACAGAATACATCCTGTTCAACAATGATTATGGCTCTCATAGTGGTAGCATATAATGGATATCGGGTGATTATGATTACACGATGACTGTACTAAGAAGTAATTTAACCAAATTTTCATTTTATAGTTTCTTGTTTGATTAGGAAATGAAATTTCAATTTTGTGTGTGACAATATCCTCATATTCCCTTTTAAGCTATCAGTTTCAAAAATGTAGCCTAATTTAACTATAAATGTTGAGATGTATTAGAACAAAATATATCTCTAAGTATGAAAATACTTAAGAAAGAGTTTGAGACAGTAAGTTCAAAAAATTATTTATTTCATTTATATTTCCGCCATAGACAAAAATACATTTTTATGGATTAGTCAAGATAAACCAATAATAAATTAAATGAGACGAAATAATACATGTTATAAGATTGTAAAAGAAGTCTTGACTTTCCACTTTTTCAGTTTAAATCAAATTTGTATTGACTCATTAAAATGTTACGTATCTACAGAAATAAATCTATGGAAAGAGATTACATATTTTGTAAAATCATTCATAATCCTTGTTTCAAACTGTAGCCCTACCAGTTGAATATAAAATTGGTATTTATTGTATGTACATATACAATTGTATTTAAAATAAGTGATTTATAACTCGCCTCTACAATGTACCTAACCGAACTGTATGTTGTAAAAGATAATTCTGTTACAAATTAAAACCATGCAGAAATATTGCACTTCTGCACTGTGTAATAGTTCAAACATAATCTCAAAATTAATAACACATAGTAAACAGCTGTTCAATAAAATCAAATGGAGACTTATGTGCTACGAACAGCTGTTTCATGAAACAGATATTATACTCCTCCAATGTTATTTTTATCATTGCCATGGTTCTTTACAGAATACCATAGGAATAGAATAAATTCATTATCTTTCAAGTATTCTATTCACTCCATGTTTTATACTTCCTAAATATTTTCTGTAAAATATACAAAAGTGTTTTTAACGTAAAAAACAGATTTTTAATCCTCATTGACTGATCTAAGCTAATATCTGTTTTAATTTGACTACAGTATTTAGCTTTGTTTTTGTTTCTTTGTTACACAGTTATGATAAAATGTGTCTACCAATCATTAAAAAAATTAGGTTAGGTTTGCAACTAGACCAGATTATGTAGACCTATATTATAAAAGATTTTAAAATTTTATTTTCTATTTTAAAATGGATACCACTCAAAACAATTACAAAACAGGGACGCACACTCTAACTAAGAATACAGCAACACTATGAATTATTAAATAAAAATTTTCCCATCTTCCTACTTTTTTTGATATTATAAATTTGGACAAATTAAAACCTTTTAGAGTTTCATAGAGTTACAACAAACAAAACAAAATCAAGTAAATTATTATTTACACTTATTTCCTACATTTTCTTCTACAACTTCATATAATATTAATTTAACTTTGATCATTATTTCAACAAAATGGGTCACCAGCTACTGAGGTGTGAATAATGGTTCATTTTTCAAGTATGGCAATCAGTATTCTCGGGTTTATATAGATTGATGAGTACAGCATAAATATTTACTACTACTCTGAACCTAAAGAATGGTAAATAACAATCACAATACTAGGAAAAGCAATCAATATAGGATACTTTAATTATTTTTTTTCTATGAATGGTGTACAGTAGTTTTGGTTTTATTTACTTTTACAGTACTTTATGGACTATAAATATTACTGTGTGTTGTTAGGTGCTAGGTAGTAGCCACAGTCAGTTTACAAGAATGATTTACTGAATGTATACATCCAAAGAGCAAAATTTACAAAACTTGTTTCGCCAATAATTTAAAAAAATTAGATAGACCTATCCATTATCGGGATTAAAAACTTGAGTTATCAAACCAAACGCACATTACTGAACCTAACCTTGATTATTCAAAATTAATTTACACATGAAAACTGAAACTGCAAACAAACCAACCAACTAGTTATCTACGTTATAAAGTAACACAACAAATTAGACACGGTATTATGCAATGAGGATGAGTTTAAATGTCTAAAACACAAATATCTGCATTCTACGCCAAGCAAACATACACCACAACAACAAGAGCAAGGACAAAGGAATATGATGCGTTAATATAACACTAAGCGAATGATTAGTTGTGAGATGGACGGATGGTTAGGTCAGCCATCTCACCTGGATTCAGTAGTAGTGTTGAGAGTGATAGGTAGTGGTGTGTCACCAGCTGAGAGACTTGAAGTCGTGGCTAACGCACGAGCAAGTCCTCGTAAACTATGAAAAACAAAAAACCTTCCAACACCAACCACTAACAAAGCTTTCCAAAAAAGCTGTCTTAATAACTAAACATTATGATTTATAAGACCTAAACACATATATAATAATGATTTATAAATTTTGAATTTATTACTATAACAAATAACTTACTTTACAATTATACAAGAATAGTGGGGTGGTGGGAGAATAAAAAATGAATTCATTGAACTTATTTATGATTAATTCTTTTACCAAACACCACTGTCATTGGTGCAACCAGAATTTTGGCTAAAGGTTAGGAGGGAGGTATATACTGAATACACTTATTGAATACTCCAAAATAAGAGGAGGGGGGGGTCCTCTCTCTGAATTTTTTAAAATTTAAAGCTAAAATATGATTTTAATGACAATTTGATATAGCTATATAAAAACACATTTTAATCTTTAAAAATTATTGAAAACAAAGAAAAAAATAGCTTTAAAAAAACAAGACTATAATATACAGAGTGTTACTTAATTATGTTCCTAACTAAAGGGGGTAATTCATTGAGCCGAAATAGAGAAAAAAGTTTATACAAACATCTCAGAAAATGCTTAGTTGGCTGTAAATTAATACAACAACAATGCATTGTTATTCAAATAGTAATCAGCTGCTGTGTTAATCGGCCTACATTGTCTTGAACCCTATTTAATTTAAAACAATGACCTCTTTTACTATTTGATCACCTTAGAAATAAATGTTAGATGTGCTTCAATTTGAAATAAATAACATAAAAATACATACTAATGTGATGACTTCTATATTCATAAGGTGGAACACATTTAGCTAAAAATGTTTGGAAAGTAATAACAATTATAACATATATTTTGTCAGTTCAGTACATTTAAAATAATAATAAGTGTTTTCTTAAACTGGGTAGTGTTTTTCCACTGAAACAGCTGATATATCCAATAACAATAACAAATAATTTGTATCAATTAAGTTTTGGGTGTTATAAATAATTTACCAAGAAATATCTGTTCTTAGGTTTTTATCTGACCTAGAGAAAAAAATTTTAAGTTTTGCTTATCGTTAAAAGTTGAAATTTTATGTCTTCTGTATATTTTTTATAAAATTAATAACGGTTTTTAAGATATTCAACATTACAAATTTTAATAGCCACCATTTTTAACACATATGAAATAAAGCTATGTTTTTCTTCACTTGTAAAACATAACATAAAAAATGTGTAGACCAATATTTTATCTAATTTAAAAATGTTGGGCAAAATTCCACGACTCTCCAAACCAGAAGAAAGAAAAATGAGATTTATCAGTTTACCTTACGATTCATCCCTCACCAAAGGATTTACCTTTACATTAACCTTACTTAGGATTTATTTAGTTTTAGTTTAGGAATATCTATCCTCTGATGATGATAACTTTGTTATTGAAATTTATATCAGGAAATTAAGGGAATAAACAAATAATTATACATTTGTGTTTAGTGTTTAGTTATTTGCGTTTTTCCTTAGTTTGTGGTTAAGAGAATCTTCAACTAAATTAATATCTTATCTATTTTCAAAGTTTTTTTTGAAATCGAGGACTCATACTTTTTTTAAAAAATGACTTCTCCATCTCCTTACAATTTTCTTATTGCGTTACCTATAAAGTCATGGGAGATTAAAATTAAATAGTGCACATAAATGAAAACTTCCTTGTTCCTAGAAACTCGTAACAAAAATTATTGGTACTTTGATATTCAATAGAGTGAAACACTGTCACATTTCTAAGTTTTGCTCATCACGGAATATCTGTTCCTAGTACTGTAGTTAGTATTTTAATAGAGTTTATATTTATTTTGTGTCAAAACATGGCCTTATAGTGATTGAAATTAAGTTTTAATGACAATATTCAAGGTTCATGATGGGTTTTAATGATTACTCCTGAACAGTAATTGTCATTTACTTGTGATTTTGTGAAGTAATTAGGGTTATTAAAGTTCATATTTCATTAAACTATAATCAAAATCAGTAGCTTATTTTTATTGATGTTGTAGACAGTTTTTTATATTGATTGATTATTTCTAAACATTGGGGAGGGGGCCAATCATATCAAACTGAAGTTGGGGTAGCTTTCAATCAATGTACAGGGTGAGTTATTATTTGTTTGTAATATTTCAGGGATAGTTTTGATTTTTGGTACACGGAAAGGTATTTTTGGTATACACAAAAAGTTAAAAAGAAATCTGGACTCAATATCTCACCCAATTCAAATTATACATTTGTTTAGAAAAAATAGAAAAAGAATTAGTCAGAAGACAGAGCATTTTTAGAACTATGTTTATAGGAATTTGTTTTTCTTTATATAAACCTATCTCTAAAAATATTGCACATCCATTAAGACTCACCCTGTATATAGAGTGAGACATAAATGGAGCACTAATTTACTCCTATGTGTAGAATCAACAGACATTTTAGTCTCAGATACCTAAGATTCCATGAGGAAAATAAAAGAGCTAAAATTTTTATATTAAACTCAGAACGCCAAAAATGAATTAAACTTGGATTGCGCTTAAACTGTCCAAACAATAGTTCTAAACGGTTACACATAATTTTGTTTTTGTTAACTATATAAAAAAAAACTCTTGCTTTATAAGCACATGAAATTAACTTCATTCCGTTGTAGCAAAGAAACTAACTTATTCGGTATCGAACGGTCTCAAAAATATTTTTTATTAGACTTCTTCAAACTTTGTGGAAATGCCTAAATAAGATGGCAAATGTCAATGATAAATGAAACTTGGGATTTGAGCGACATCTGGTATTAAAGTCACCTACTTATCAAACATCCTAGTAAGTAGTCTACAGGTAATCTGAGAGTTATTCTAAATTCTCCTCATACACATTCCACAATATATATATTGTGTTCAATAACATTAACATTAATATTGAATATTTTCCAGTTTATTTATGTATGTTTATATAGTAATTTCTATTCATACTAGTTTATATGAAACTATTCCATAAATATTTCTTATTAATACTAATTAATTCATTTTAAGTGCAAAAAGAAATATGTGAAGAAGAAACCTGTTAATCCAATTTGAATCTAATTAAATTATGGGCAGAAATACATAAAAACACATCTTTTGCCTATAACACCAAATTTGTTTACATTATTCTCCCTTAGGCTTTATAAAGTACTGGTATACAGAGCATCTTTGCTCAGACACAATTTAAAATGGGATATTGATTGAATTCTTGTGTTCGAGTTTTATTCTATCTAATATTATCTCAGAAGTCAAGCTCAATATTTATTTATTAACAGTTCTGATTGAAATATTGACAATTCAAAATGTTGTCATTATTTTAAACATGATCTTTATTGTTATAATATTTACAAATAATTTATTTGTATTAACAACCTTCTTGTAACAGTCCGTTGTGGGCTTAGGTTTATTAAATGGCTTTTCGTTGGGTGATGTGGGGTTGCATCAGTGTAATTCTAGCTTTTGTCTCCACAATTCGCTACAAATTGTAGTTCTTCATTTTCCTGACAATACTGGGTCAAGAGTGTAAGTTTTTTATGATCGCAAGATATCAAACCTAGAACTTCTTGAATACAAGACAAGAGCTAGCCACTGAACTAACTAGGAGCTAGTAACAAATATTATAAGAAGAATAAGAACCAGTCATAGCCCAACAGTACTTTTCAGTTAAAGAGTCATGTTAATATTGTTGCATACAAGAGATACGAATATATTATGAATACAACTTACAAAATGGAGTAGGCATTACTGATTTGCATGTCAACACTAAAAACTACCTATTAAAAATAAATAAATCGATCAAAAATGCATACAATTAAGAAGTAATATATGAGGGGGGGGATGAATAAAATTATTAAATATTAAAAATTCATAGACAGTGAAAATACAGGATGTTTTATTGTTTTTCCGAAGAGTAATTTTTCACTGTTTTTTTCAAACAGTAATTTTTGGTGAAAAAGAAGACATTAAGGGAGTAGGGATGTATGGTAACCCAATTTTAACTTAAGGCTAGGCCTACAAAAAAAATCTTAAATTTCTCTAACTTTAGGCTAGGCCTACACTTAAAACTCTTAAATTTCTTAAAATTTGACACCATTAATGTTCAATCGTCATGTCACACTTGCTTTATTTTAAATCTACTTTCTTTTTTAACTTCGAGAAACTCCACATATTGTTTATGTATACAATGGTTTAAAAATTAATTCAGGTTTCCGAATCACTTAGTTTATTTCTATACTTGAAAGTTTAATTTTTTACTCCTGATTTCAGTCCTTCCAATTAATAGTTTCTTAAAAATGAATTGTTGATACTGTAATTAGTATCAAATTAAATTCTTAAATATCCTACAGTGTTTACAATCTTGGTGAAAAAAACTGATAAATATTTTGACAATTAATTGTAGAGATTGGAAGAAGCAAAAAGTTCATTAAAATAGGTTATCTACAGCCATTTTACAACTGATCCTAAGCAAATCCTTACACAAATTATAAGGAAAAGTCATGATCATAATACATATTATAGACGACTACTGTCTACGATATTATAACCTACGATCTTTTGATTGTACATAAGTATTTTGACAATGTTCCTCAACACTGCTACAACTACAATTACAGGCCATCACCATTTTTAGTAACAAATTTACAGTGAAACAAATAATTACAAGCACGATCAAATATTCTTAGCAACAAACCATGAATTTGATGCAAGCAAATAATAGCAACGAATAATCTAATAAAATCATATAAAATGAATTGTTTACAAACATATTAAGCTAATAAGCAATATTAAAGTCCCAATTACTTTTGATTAAGTATAAATTTTAGATATAGGAGGTATTGTTTCTTGAGACCTTTTATACACATTTCTTGAGACCTTTTATACACACGAAAGGCGTTGCTGTAATCATTAGTTGCAGAAAAGTTAGCAAATGATGAGCCCAAAACATTAGCAATTTCATAATAATTATTTATAGTCAAAGCTCCATCCCCCTGCTTAAGTCCCAATAAGGGAGCAGAAGGAGGAGAACCAGAAACAGAAAGTAATTTCTTCCACACCGTTGATGAGGGTGTGGTTCTGATATTGTGCCGATGTACTGAGCCCATGATTCCTTTCTACTATGCCTAAACACTTGATGTGCTTTGGCTTGTAGAATTATATACCTTTAGAGTTTTTCACAAATAGGTCTTCGATTAAACTTCTTTCTAGCTTTACAACGTAAACAGAGAGCATCACTACATTTGTCGCTCCACCAGGGATCTAGACTGTACTGCTATATTCATAGGAACGTTATTATTATAAATATGTGATACAAATTCTGTAGTGAAACTTTCCCTTATTGCTTTTCGCAAAATCCATCTGGGAAGACGACTGTTACAGTGCAAGAAGTCAGAAAACTTAACAGGAGCGTGATCACGACACTATTGTAGGTGTCAGTTAGAATGGACCACTTAAATTTAGTGGCAAGACTTGGGCTACAAAATCTCAAGTCTACAGTTCTCCAACCACCTATAGAAGCTGATAAATGAGTTGGTGACCCACCATTGAGCAGAATCAAATCCAAATTGGATCCAATCCTGTCATTACGGTTCCCTTTAGGGCTGTAGGTGTTTGATCCCCAAGAATAGTGATGACCATTAAAATCGCCCACCAAAAGAAATTACTTAGGCCAATCAGGTCAATTAATTCCACATCCACAAACCTGAAATTAGGTGGCAGATACAAACAACAAATTATCATTTTATATGGTGTAGTGATCGTTATTGCTACTGCTTGCAATGAAGTCCTAAGGTTCATAGACATACCACAGATGGAGTTGTGGGTGAGTATTGCAACTCCTCATTTAGGTCCGTCTGCAGTGACAAAATCAGTACAAAAACCCGAAAACTCCCCCAAACTAAATGAGTGGGGTTGATGAAGATGAGTCTCTTTTTAAATTATTAAAGGGGATATATCATGTACAAGAACCTTAAGATCTTCTATGTGACTTCTCACTATGTTAATGTTCCATTGTATCATGCTATCTAAGTATAAATTTCTGGCCGTATTTTATGATTAAGATAATAATAATGGATTTGTAAAAAAAAGATTTTGGCCTGTATTATACTTTCCACCTGCCTAGCTTTGAATAACAATAGATAGTTTAATTTTAGTTTTAATTTTAGGAGATACAGAGTTAAGCTCCATAGCAACATCAACAGCTGGAACGTCAGGTGTTGAAGGCTTGGTATACGTCAGGATTTTGGGAGGGGTTTAGAAGAACCCGCCACTGACTTATTTTTATTTTGTAGAGGATTGGCGGTTACAATGAATGGAGTATTGGCTTTGCCTCTATTATTTTTGTTTTGAAATTTACAGTTAGACTGTAGAATCCTGCAACCACATGCTCAGGAAGATTTGGTACAGCAAAAGTTAATAATAAAGAGCCAATTGGTTTTTCTCACCATTTTCCGTACGGAAAATTCGTTCTACATTGACAACATGCTGCTCTATGGGTCCTTTATTTCCTTCGTGTTCTCATTCAAGAGGTCATGGCAAGAAATAATTCCTCTAGAGAAATTTAAATCCTTATAAAGATTCAACATACACGTAAACAACCTCGAAAAAGGAATTCATTTTTAATAGAGTGACTACGTTTGTCAGTCAGTCTGGATTAACAAAGTCCCATTCCGAAGTTTCCTAATGGAACAAACATTCCCTGCAGCACCAGTTCTGCCCCCTCATTACTGTTACATATAATAGGGAATCTGGGAGCAGATCCCTGATTCCCTACGTCCATTTCTTTTTTTAACTTCAATACAGATAGACTCTTCGGACAATGCCGATAGTTGTCTCTTTTCTCTTCCCGGGTTGACGGTTTTAAAAGTAGAAGCCATAAAAACATTGCGAACATTTCCTGACCAAGGACTGAAGTGGCTAGCTACTGAACAGAAACCACGCATACGTCTTCGGCAGAGCAAGCTCACATCAGCATACCAGATTCAAAGGTTGTCACGCTTTGATCTGGTAAACACTCCCAGATGCGCTATGGCTCTACAGGGTCAATAACTAATCCCTATATATATATGGATGTAGAGTGTTTATGTATCCCTATTGATTCAAGTAGTATAATAAATTAGTTTACCTATTAAATAAGTTACCTATAAATAAATTTTCATTTTCAAAATATAAAAAAAAAAAAAAAAAAAAAAAAAAAAAAAAAAAAAAAGTATAACCGCATCTACAAAATGTAAAAATATATGAATGTTTATGTGTGTATACAATTAGAGATGTTTTACTTTCCCACCACTGAATAGCTCGCTAAACCCCTCTCAATAGGTCCAGATAGTCTGCAACCCCCTATGATAAAACCCTAAGTAACAGTGAAAGTAAGTAAATGTATATAGATGAACTAAGTGTATATCTATATGGATGATAGTTTATGTGTCATGAGTGTTCGACTGGGGACCACGAAGGGCGCCAACCCCCTCTTATTAGGTGTCGCTAATCTGCATCCCCCCTGTGGGGAAACTTTATTAATGAATACCATTTCAACTGGCATGTGGCAATACCAATCACAACATTTCTTTGATTTGTTACGTAATCTCCATGGAGATCTAATCACTTGTTGTAATGCCGTGCCAGAAATTTGTTGATCCTTTCATCATAGAAGTATTCCACCAGATCATTTAAACAATTTACAATTGATTATTTCAATTCATCATCATAACCTACCCTAACCTGGCACAGATAATGTCACATCGTGAAACTTGAGGGAAAACCTCAAGCAGTTCATCAATAGTGAAGCGCCTGTTTTTATTAATATACTTATCAACTTTCTTTGTCAAGTCATCAGTGATGACAGTTGGCCATCTAATGATTCATCATAAACATCAGTTCTTCCTTCATTAAACAGCCGATAACATATATACACATTTCCCTCTTTTATAACCCCAAGCTCATCCATGTATACAAGTTGTCAATGAATTTCGACAGAATGAATAATTTTTTAGTTCAAAAATCTAATGACATAGTGCTCACAATCGGCAGGATTGGTAATCAACATAGTATTTTGAATATAATGTAAACAAACAACTAACAGACACACAAACTTTAAATTCATTGGCGATGTTGTGAAAGACTTGTAGAGTTAACCAAACCTAACCCAACCTGACCTTTAAACTGCTATGGTCTGCCGCTTGCAAGGTTACAATGCAAAAATAGTTCTTAATTTAAACAACCCTTGTAGTTGTATATATTTTGTAGTTTTATATATTGTTTTAATATTCAAACAAAAAACACAATGATAGGCCTACACTATTTAAAAGTACCGGTATATATACTCAAGTTTCAATATCACTTATTTAAACATATTTTTTAATATGCTAAGAGGTAGAAGTTGATGGAATGTAGTCACTTGTTTTCTACAAATTTGTGTTTAAAAAAATCAGAATTTTTTTTGATAGTAGGCCTAATTCTTAAATATATTAAGCAAAACTTTGTCAAAAATATAAAGACTTATCAATAGTTATTGAAACGCTCCATTTCCACAACAAGAAAAACACCAATAAACAAACACAAGGTTTTTGCACAAGTAAAAACTGAAGATAATGAATTCTTCATTAAAAGACAATATCGTCTTGTGGAAATTGGATTGTGTTAATTACTTTTGACAACTTTTGCTCCTTAAATTTAAGAGATGATATAAAAATATATATTTTTTTTTCTGGAAAAATGAATTAGTTTCTCATGATGAAAAGTTAAAATGAAAAGTAGACCTACAACAATGGCATTGTACAAATTTTATACCTTCATGTTAACAGGAAGGCTACAAAAATTTAGACTAGTACATGTCTAGATGTTGTAATTAAATTTTGAGACCTTTATTTTTTTTAGTGTAAAATTTTGATAACTTAACATATAGACTAATAATAGTTTTGAGATATATAATCAAACTAATTTAACTTATATTAGACGCCTTAGACTTAACTAGACTTGGACATACTTTACAGTTTCTATGGGGATGTCTTGTTACAGGAGTGATTAGTAGCACTCCTAATTGTTTACCTTTGACTGTTGTCTTAATGTTCACCCACTGGATTTGGTTATAAAGACAGTAGTATTAGAAAATTGCATAACATAACACCTACAACATGAGGGGTACACATGATCGTCCAGGACACTCCAGAATACTATCTATGGTCACGTGAGAGTGCACATTGAAAATCATCTCTGGTCATATGAAGGAGGAGTATTTCTTCTCAAAAGTATTTATACTTGTAATACCAAACGCAAGGAGTGATTAGAGGGAAGGAAACCCTTACGCATGCATGATTTGGTGTTTACCAATGGTTAGCAAATGGTGTATCAGTAAAAAATTACACCCTTATAAAATGTGTCTAAGAAAACTTTAAAATGATAAAGTTATATGTATAGGCACAGTTAGGTAACTTTGAAACCACTGTATTCTTAGGAATTCAAGTCAATATTAGTTTGAGATTGCTTCAGAATTGAAGGGCTAAACAATGTTAAGTTTAGCTGGGTTCCTGAACAAGTTGGAATTAGCGGAAATAAATGTGCAAACATGCTGCCTAACAAAGCATCAACAGTAAAACCCAAATCATTCTTTGGCATAACTAATAAAAACAGGCTACCTATGCAAGTCACAAGCACTTGAGCTCAGAAAGAGTACAAAAGGAGGTGGAGAACACAGATTAGAGGATGAACGAACTCTCACTTTGTACCATCTCTAAAGAAATTGCTCTGACCAACCCTCACTAGGCAGAGCAATATAAGGAAGGTAATGGTCATTATAGGACATTCCAAATGATAAAACATATGTACAGGATGTACAAACTGCAGAACTCCTGATCTTCCAATATCACAGCCTCTATCGGGAAAGATCCCGTGTTTCAATATTCCCTTGGATCTTTGACAAAAGGACACATAATTCCTCAACACAACCTTACCAGTAAGATTCTGAGGTTGATAGGACTTATCTTCCTGGGATGTCTAGAGGAATCAAACCATTCAATTGTATTTGAAAGTGTCATAAGTCCTTGTGGCTTATAACAAAGAAGAGAGGAACTTTTGTATAAACCTTATAACGTAAACAACATGCATAACCTAGCTTGGTTTTATTTCATACTTACTTTTCATTATGGAAAACTTGTTTTCACAAACAAAATATCTCTTAAATATTACCATTTTTTGGAGAAAAAATAAATGACTACCTTCTTGCAACTTTGACCAAAAAAGAAACTAGACTTAGATATCCTATTTTAAAATCTTTATAAGCTTAGCATATGTATGCAAAACAAACGAATGCATGCACATGCATATGAGTGATGAAAATGATGAAATGTTGGCCTATTTCTGCCAAATCTTTCGTTTATAATGGAACAGAATATTAAATATTAAAACAATTAAAATAAATTTATGTTAGAAACCAAACAAATTAAACAATTAGTACATCAGGTGTAGTTGTGTTTCATAGATGAAAATAAAACTATCTCTGAAATAAATAAATGAAATTGCTTCCAGATTTCAATCTGTTTATAACAGTTCAACACTACATGAGTGGAATTTCTCTATTCTCAACTTGCTAGAAATACGAGAAAGGTTTGATA
Organism: Aphrophora alni; assembly: GCA_963513935.1. NCBI lineage: Eukaryota > Metazoa > Arthropoda > Insecta > Hemiptera > Aphrophoridae > Aphrophora > Aphrophora alni. The sequence continues at coordinate 44,494,890 of OY740767.1, read as the reverse complement.
AATTAGTGACTTTGATAAACGAGGCCGCTAAAATCACAAGTTTAATCTTAGACATTTGCATCTCATTTAGATACACACATAAAGTTTCAAGATTATCTTTTAATTAATTAAAAAGTATAAAGATTTTTTTTTTTAATAGGAAAATGTCGACATTGTTCAAAAAAGTGGACAAATTTGTGTTTTTTTTGGAGTAAATAAAAAAAAAGTGAATTTAGTGTGCTGATAAACTATTAAAACTTTTTGCAAAAACTATTATATAAACTGAAAAAAGCTAATAGTATTATGGGAACTCTTCTCCATCGTGGAATGGTATATATATGTGGTGCTCTGAATTTCAATTACGAACACAAATGATACTGAGTGTTTGGGACTGGATATGAAGTCACAACTGAAGAGATGGTCAATAAAATCCATGACATTGTGTTGGACGAACCCAGAGTGAAGGTAAGCAAAGATATATAAGAAGACAAACATCTCAGAGGAACGTGTTTTTAATATGCTGCATGAACATTTTGGGTGTTAACACTTACATGGAAACTTACTAACCTAACCTAACTTTACTGAATGCTCATAAATAAATGCTATTTATAAAGTTTATTATGACTGTTATTACAGAAAGTTATGTAGCATAATAATAATAATCAACTGTAAAAACAAACATTATAAATAAAATTAAAACAAGGCAGCCAACTGAAATGATTAACTCATTAATTTTCATAAAACTTTATTTCCATTCCTATAAGCGGTAACATCTTTTTGAAAAATCCTGTATAATAATTCAGATGTACTAGCAGGTGCCTTTAGACCCCCCCCCCGACCCCCCTCCAAAAATTCTTGTTTTTTGTTTTAGTAATGGTAATCCTGCAACAGGGAGTTTTTTCAACAGAATACCTAATTTTAATTTTTTAAAAGCTGTCAATGTTCAGATAGACTATTGAATGTCAATAGAGAAATGGTATATTTTTTTAGGTTTTAATAAGGATTATGTATAAATTTATTAAATTCTTCTATTTAAGCTTATGTATTAGGCCTATTTATGTTGAATTCAGTTTTTTAATATTTATATATGTATTTTTGTATAGAAACGTTGTAATATTGTCGAAGTAGTTTAGGCCTATATCTATTGTAACAAAATTCATCGTAAATTATGAAACAGCAACTCTACTTGGTGGTAAAGAAAAAATTGTCTTCCACCATGTCAACTCGGCAGCTCACACGTCTACAATTGTTCAAAATGCGGTATGAACTGGTCCCAAATCCAACCTATTCTCCAGATTTGGCTTTTTGCAATGGTTTTTATTTACTTACTAATATGAAGAACTAACTTGAAGGAAGGAAACCGATGAACATTGTTGGAACAAATACCTGGCCTATATATTAGAATGTTGAGGAAATCATATTTTTCATAGACTGAAAGAAGTTGAATAACCATCGGACAAAATGTATCAAGATAAAAAGAGGGCATGCTTAAAAATAAATCTAATTTTGGCAAGAAAATAAAAATTCTTTAATTTTAAAGTAACTGACATCATACAACCAATTATATACATTATACCAATTGATATATCAATATTTAGACCACCCTGCTTTCCCCAGTTTATCTGATCTAACTCTTATCTATGGTTGAACTCTGCCCCAGTAACTCCCTAAAGGATACAGAAAGTTAAATAGTTTTAATGCATATTTTGGATAGGCCTAGTTATAAGACTAACAAAGTTTCAGAAAGGAAAAATTTGAAACTAAAAATTTCCAAAAAATAAACTTTTTATAGTACTGTACATATATGTAAAATTGTAAAATTCACCACATCAAACATAACCAAATCAGTGAACTTTCTGAGCATCTAATATCACCATCAGTGATGGAGTGTAATATGGGCTAATGTAGGATGGTTACCAAGGAATTGTGGTTGGCCATTATCTGTTATCAGGACTTTACTGGAGCTGTTATTGTTGTTTCTTTGTGTATTTACAGTTATCTGGTTTATTGTTTTAAAAAAATGGAAAGCCAAATGTAACGAGTGTACAATTCAATTTGTTACTAATAGTTTTATTAAATATTGATATTTAAACCAATGTTAGAGGTGGGATATTAATGAAAATGGGTAATGTATGGTGGTAATGATTTTTTTTTTAATAAAGTCAGAGTCTGGTGATTTATAAAATGTTACTTCGTCATGATTTTATTTAGACCTATTTATTTCCAACATGAATTTTGGTATGATTATGATTAACTTTCAGAAATACCAATAAATTTTTTTTTAATTCAAAAATCATGGAATTTAGATCTAGTTTCCAACATTGAACAGGTATTCTTTAAATTGTTTTGAAATAGATAAAAATAAGAACAACCGAAAAAACTGCACATGCTAGAAAATCTTTAAAAATAATGACTGTTTTTTATTCTAACTATGAATAAGAAAACAAACATAGCTGTTCTTAATTAGATAAACACCAATCTAGTCTAGCTTCTGTTTATTTAGATAGATTACTCATAAGTCTCAGTTCTCATGTTAATTGTAGGTGTCAACAAAACTGTTGTTTTGTTAAAAGTTCTTAATTCAGGGCTGGATTATCGAACAGGATGCACAAGGATTTCAGAATGTTTGTGAAGTAGACTATATTATTATTTAAATATTTTTAAATAATATAACACTAAAGTATTAAGAAAACAGTCACAGAAATATCAAAGGTTTTAATGTTCAGTTATTTGTTTCTACTTCTTCTTATTTAAAAGTTATAACTTGTCAGCCATTATTGTGTTATAAAAAAAAAAGAAGAAAAGAACATAAAATAAAAAACCCCTAGCTCTTGAATATTCTAATAAGTGTCAGGGTCAGAATAGAACAAAAGTTGGTCAAAAAAGACATTAAAGGAAATATGAAAGAGAGGGATTTAAGTCAAGACTACATGAAATAAGTGTAGATTCAGCAAAAGTCCCTCAAAACCATAAACCATAGTAAAGATTTGAGATGATGAGTAATCAACAACTGGTGGAACAAAAAGTCTCTGAAAATTAAAAAAAAAATAAAAAATAGAAATAAAGATTAATGATAAATTTCTTTTCTTTTCCATGATATATTATATAGACCACTAAATTAAAAATATGGATTTAAAGTTTTTCTGAGCATGTTCATCACACGAGATGCAGTAGAGAAGAAGAGTCTGGATAATAGAAAATAGAAGCATGGTTATCGTGGAAGCAATGTAAAAACCACTGCTAAATATCGACTTTCTATTTGCTTTTATTTAAACAAATATGTCTAAAGACATATAGTAAAATTACAGTAATAAAATGTAATAGAAGGATATTCATTATATAAATAATATTATTCACCTGTTTAAATTATACTGTTAATGACATCTAAAAAGAGCAAACTATAATTATATTAATCTATTAAAAACCTGTTTGCCATCGATAGTTTTAAGTGAATTAATACCCAAAACGTAAAATCATGTTTTAAAGTGTTTGCTTATAATTCATAACTTTGTTATCAAATTGGAATTTTTTTTGCACCATCATAGAAAGTATGCTTTTATATTTGTAATACATCAAAAAAAATTATGAAAATTTTAAACATATTTATATTTGTTTGATTGAGTTTATTCCTCCTTGGGCAGAAAGGAATAATAATTCACGGAAGCAGTGTTTATTTCAATGTTAAAATTCTGAGGGGACTTAGATGGATCTGTATCTAATATATATAATGAAATTTTCATTTTGTTTTGTTTTTCCTTCAAAGTGCTACCAACTTTTAAAATGCAGATAGACAAATTGGTTATGGTTTCACTAATTTCATAAATGATTTAAATCGGAACAAAATTTTAAAATTATGTAGGTATATCGCTCTGTAAAAAGTGGTAGATGTCATCGGTGATTTTAGAATTTCATGCCGACATTTACTTATATAAATTCTGTAATGGATAGTTTAGTTATAACAAAATTAATGGGGTACAATACACGCCATTGCTTGTAAAATGTGAAAGTACCCTAATAAAATGCAGTAGTTTTGAAGCAACAACAAAACTATAAAAATTTAACCTTAAGTACTACAGTATATTCTTCAGAATTAATATTTAGCCTTCCAACTAACTAACAATAAATCATTAAAGCAGCTGATTCATTAATCTTATATGATGAAAACGGTTTTTTATTTTAGTAGACATTTTTATTCAATAAATTTGAAACAAATAAAAATGCTCAAGTGGTAATATCTTAATCTAAAAACTAGATACCCACAACTAATTTATAAGTTTTGTATGAGAAAAGCACTGAATAAGACAATAAGAAGAAATGTAATTACAAATAAATAAAGTGAAAAAGACTGATGATAAGAAATATAACTGGGTTGGAATAAACTCTATTAAAATTTAAATACTATAGGCCTACCGAATATAGTTGACTTAACAAACAATCCATTCATAAAATCAAAATAAAGATAATAAGCCTACAAAGTTACTAGAAAGATTACGTAATTTTGATGAACAAAAGTTTTAGTAAATGTATATAGATATACTATATTAATAAAAGATTTCACCTTTTCAATCTGGTTATTTTTATTGTAACTCCAATGATAACGTAACTTAAAAGAAATATTGTGTTGATTCCAATTACTAAATCAAATTTAAGTCCACCAACCTTGCATCACGCCAAAGTGGACGCTGACATTTGGAGAAAAAAAGGGGGCAGGCCGGCCAGAAGATTTTTGATAGGAACATTTTAATCGGACCCAAAATTTTGCCGACATCCTGCATAACATAAGCTAATAAACATAATTACTCAATATAAAGCAAGAGGCTAGTTACAAAGATTTCTACAACAGATGAATTATAGGATTGTGGAATACGGGTAATGTAGAGTTGGCGTGATATTATCCAAACCATCGAATTTCAAAATTCGAATGTAGTAACACTAACACATTACAATTTAGGGACATGCAGAGATTCAGAGCTAGGGGAGGAGGAGAGAAAGAACTAAACATATTATTTTGTTCTTGTAATATGTTTTACGGTATTAATATAGGATAGAATACAGGGTTTTTCGGTGCTCCAGGGAAGAGGTGAGATTTGCCCATGTTCTTTGACATGATTCTAAAAAACCATGATGTCGATGATAAAGATTATATAAATTAAACACTTCAACAAGAATTAATAAAGATCACTATTATAGATGAATTTAGTAGTGAAATCATGTAACTTACATGTGTAAATCAATGTGAACTAACTTAAAATCTCAGTTACCTAAAGAATACATTGAGCTTTGATATAAGAGTTTTATATTTTTTAAATGTTGTTTAAATTATTACTGTTGTATAATATTGTGATCTTTATTCATTCTTATAATTATACATTCATTATTGTGTTTTGTCACACCTAGGCTATTTATGTTTGTGTCAACTTGTTCAATTTACCTGTTAATTTTTAAAGTAAGTGTAAATATGAAATTACCATACATTCTATTTAGGTCACGGCAATAACGATGATTATGATTAGGGGCCTATACGCTAAAAAAAATATAGAGTATCTTCGAGATCAGTTTAATGAATATTTTAATTTTGTATTTAAATCTATATATCAAAATGTTTTTCTAATTCATTTAAAAATGAATTTCTAGACACTCTTTATTTCTAAGAGGCAGTACAATATTAACAAGAAGACGGCTATGATCAGAAGTTATGTTTCACTCTGGGCCTGGTAAACTTTTTTGTATAAACTTGATCTAAACGACATTATAAAATAAAAAACACAGAGATAACATTTCTGAAATAACGTCAAACAAATTATCTTAATTTTAGTGTTAAATTAATAAAAATACAGTTTGATATATAAACCTACCTAACCTGTCAGATAGGGCTAAAAATCAAAATATTAATGTTATATATAATAATGACTATAAGTAGACTAGCCTATAAGATGATTACTCCATTTTAATGTATTAAATTGTGGAGATGATGATTTTTGAAGAGAAACAAAATACAAATTTATATAAAACAACCTTACTTAGGCCTAACCTGCCACAAAAGCTCTAAATTCATAATACCTAAAATTTGTAGCCTAATTATTAACACAACTACTTTTTTTTCTTCAGATTCTATATTAAATTACAGTAACTCTCGTTTACAATTATTACATGTAAGCCTAAGCCTACCTGCTGGAATTTACAGACTGCAATACCTAATTAAATGAAACTCGTTTTAGGAAAAATAAAGTTTGCTGCTTATGAACTATTTTGTAATTATCATAAGGCCTACCCAAAAATATATCATTTCTGAACCAATTTGAATGCAAAAAAATAATAAAACTCATATTTATAAAGACCTAATTAATAGAACAAAAGTAAATAGCCTATATTTGTAGAAAACAACAAAAGAAAATTTATCTGACCTTTCAGCATCTTCAACAGGTGGCACTTCTTCTCCACTTGCAGCAGCATCGACTAGAGATTCTAAAAGTATAGTAGATTGTATCATCTGGTCACTGGGTATCATTTCATTTGAAAAAGCAGACATATTATCCAAGACAGAGGTAGAAGGCACTACGTTCACAGCACTTGAAGCTAAAGTCTGTGATCCCCCAATAATTTGAGTAGGCGCAACTGAAGAAACGACAGATTGAGCACCAGGCTGGGAAACATAACACTGCTGTTGAACTAAACTAGTTCCTTGACTGGTAGCTTGTGGGCTAAGTACTGTACATTGTGAGGGAGGAATTTGTAGGTTACTGCCAACCGATAGAGAAGTAACAGGAGCCATTTGTATAGTTGAACTTAGCATTTGAGATGAGGGCACATGTTGAATATTTGCAGGAGCTCCAGGATGAACTACTTGAATCTGTTGAGGTTGTTGCTGTTGTGATACTGAAGTAATAGGGTAGGTTTGCTGTAATGGTACGTTTACGGAAGAACTTTGTTGAGGTTGGGCCTGTAATGTATTGGGTGGATGCATTGCTTGTGCACCAAGCGTTCCTCCTTGAAGCGGTTGCGTATTTGTAAAATACTGTGTTTGTTGTTGAGGAATAAGGTTAGGTTGAGTTGCCATTACAGGTTGAATAATAGGTTGGCTAGCGGGATGGTAAACTTGCTGTTGACTAGGTTGTGAAGTTTGTTGTTGGAGTTGAGGACATGAAACTCCTGGAACAGAATGTTGTGGTATTGAAGCATGTTGCATGTGTTGTGTCTGTCCTTGTTGTTGCATTTGATGTAATTGTTGTGATGTCGCTTGTGGTGGTATTTGCTGCAACGTTTGTTGCTGCCCTTGAATTAGTGGTTGCGAGACGGGTACCTGATTAACAGTTTGCTGTTGCATAGACATAGTCATAGGATGTGGATGTTGCATAGGCTGTGTTATATGTTGCTGAATTTGCTGTTGCTGGTGTAAAACAGGTTGTTGTTGCATATTTTGCTGATGAGAAGGCTGTTGAATTTGTTGATGCATGGTTGGTGGTTGTTGTTGAAATTGTTGTTGCATATTAGACGAAGGTTGATTTTGTTGCTGCAATGGAATAATATGCTGCATATGTACACCTTGTTGCATTTGTTGAAGAGGCTGAGACATTGGCTGGTGTTGTGGTTGTTGATTCTGAACTGGTGTTGGTTGTTGGTTAATTAAGTTTGAATTTCCAATGACTTGCTGCATTTGTTGTTGTTGAAGGCTTTGATGATGATTTGTATTTACTAAATTCTGCTGGTTTTGGGGAACCGTTGTTAAACTTTGTGCTTGTTGAATTACCTGGGGCTGAGTTGAATTAATTCCAGATTGAATTTGTTGTGTATTAAACTGCATTGTTTGACCAGGTGATATTGAAGTCTGTACTGACGACATATTAACTTGTGGGTGAGATGTTAAATTCTGAATTTCTATCAATTTGTTTGCACCTAAACTAATACTTTGGTCCACAATAGGCACTTGATCATCTGGCACACTATTGAAATTTGGGTGTTCAGACATTGAAATGCCACTATCTGTACCAGTACACTGATTAACTGTTGCTATTTCATTCACAGATTCTACCAGCCTAGGTGCATTTAGATTGTTTTGCGATTGTTGTTGCATTGTATGATCTAGGTAATCCATGCACATCCATCTTCCTCGTTTAAAAGGTTCGGTACTTTCAATCTTAACCACTTTAAATCGCTCATTGCGTCCTGAATGAGAGTGTAAATCCCTCATTTCTCCGTCAAGATGTTTACTGCCAACTAATCCTAGATTTATCACATTATCTGTAACACTAACATGTAGTTCATTACCTGTTAAACTATCACCACAGTTCAGAGAATTGTTTAAAAGATTTCCACAGCCTTCAGGGGTTGATACAATTGCTAAACCATATTGAGAACTTGTAGGAATTACTGGAGCAGATCCAAGAGATGTGGAAGAATTGAAAAAAACATCATCTTTAGAAAATGTATCTTCAGAATAGCTAGGTGTTTCATTTTCAATATCAGTTACACGAGAAGTATCGATGACATCCGAAATATCCTCTGTATGAGACTCATCTAAATCATCAGCTGAATCGTCTCCACCATCATTGCTCATATGTGCACCAACTGTCACACTAGTAATTTGAAACGAAGTTTTCTTTCTAGGCGTAGTAGTAGAGGCAGATAAGCTTGTTGGGTGATTAAGGATCTTATCAGAATCTCCAACACGTAATGATTCACTTGTAGTACGATTAATCATGTTAGAAATTTTATGTTTTTCTACTGTTTTCGGCACTTTATTGCCCGTACTGTCAGCCATGTTAAGAACGTCTTAAATAGTCTTTTCGAGAACAAATACTTTCCAAATAATACATTTCTTTGTTTATCTGTTATTACAACACAAATTTAATGATTCACCAACACAAAACAACACACTAAAAACCACATACCTTAACTCTACTAATCGAAAATAATCATAACATAATGGTCACTAACTAACCAATGAGCCTTTACTTTGGCTAAAGATTACGAGGACTGAGCCTTGGCCTTGCTTTCAGCTATGAGGTTTCATTCAATATTATTTCTACTTCCATAGAGATATGTGAACCTAATAGTAAACAATAGAATAAACAAAGATTATCTATCATCATAAACAAGAATTTAAGATTAAAACACAAACAAATGACATTACTGTATGTTTGTATACGTAAAAATAAAAATATGTTTGAATTTCTATTATTCCTCTTGTAATATCTTTAATATATTGAAATAAATCTCGTTACTTAAAAGAAAATGAACACAGATTAGGAACAAATAAGTTATACTACATATATTCCGTTTCAAATTGTCTATTAAATAAAATGTAAGTAAATTTATATAAACTCTAAATATTATATCATTTCATAAAATGAAATAAAAGTTTATTATGCTAAGCGCGTAATTAGAAACGTGTATCATCCACAATTACTTTACATTGAAAGCTTAGCAATACCTACAACTTCACTGGAACAACCGAAAGAACACATACTGTACTATATAACTGCAAAATCTTAAAACATGTGAACAACTTAACCACATTTTTTATTTGGTTGAGTATCAATAACTAAAACTATTAATTATTAATCATTTCTCGTTTTTTGTTGTTGTTTTTTTATGAAATAATAAAACCAATAGTTCTTAATATATGAAATAATAAGTTTAATTGGGTTCAATTCATTTTCAAAGTGTAATATAATTTCACTCAAAACTGAAAAAGAAAATTAATTAGGTGGATCAGGATTAATATAAACGGGTAGATCACTTTTTGACAACCAATAGAAACGATTAATGTATCTTTTAGGAAATAATATTTTGATACACAAACAATTTATTATTGGATCTATGTTATTACTATTAAAAATCATATATGTTAATAAATGATAATTATAGAAATTCGAAGAAGCAATATTTCAATGGAATAAGATAGAAAAAAGTGTAATTCTGAAAGAAACCTTATAAATATTGTCTTATATAGTATACTCCACTAGTATTGACAAAAAATCATTTGTTTTCTATTTATTTTTTCCTCTAGGTATGTAGAGAATAAAAAAGAAATAGGAAACAAGTATATATATATATATATATATATATATATATATATATATATATATTTGTATTTGTGGTTTAACTCATGGTTTAGGTTATACTGTATACTCACATTTCATACAAAATATTTATTGAAATTGCATTATTTGTCGATTTGAGATATACCAACTTTAATGACAAATTTCACGTACCTTCTAAATTGATATTTTTAATGAGACCTTAACCAATATATTGTTGTTTGAGTGTTGTTTATTTTTATTGATACCCTTATGTATGAATTCATCATTTTAAACAAACATTTTAAATTAACTTTTTATTCTACCTATTCAGTATTAGTAACAACTAACAAAAAGTAACAATACCAACATCTTATAATCCAATATAATGATAAAGAAGATATATCAGCTGGCTAACTAGATATTTTGAACTTGGTTATTGAAAATACAGTTACCATAATCCTAACATGGAATATTTTTACCAACATTATCGATTATCCAACCAGTTTATAAAGTGTTCTATTCTCAATTAGGTATACCCACGTCAATTTAAGTATAACCTAAATGAATTTTCAATTTTATTATTTTATAATCACAAGTAACATTTTAATACAGTAATTTCAAACCAAATGATCCTTGAACTATTAAAATTAAAAATCTGATTGCAATCCCTTTTGTTTACAAAAATTGGTTTATTTTTTGTCATACAGCACTAGAATTTGCTGAATTTTATTGTCATCTTAAATTACATAGGCTATTAATTTAATTTTATCTGTGAAAGTAGCACCTTGAGGATCATGTTGAATTAATTTAACAATTTTGTGGCTGAATCAGATCTTCCCAATAGTATGAGATTAACTAAAAAACAGCTTTCTCACTGTTAGTACCCCAATCCTTGTAGGACAAGGTTTCAAGAATTGATTTCCTATGTACCAAACTGGTAAATTCTTTCCATGGACATGTTGAGAAGATAAGGTGAAAAAAAGCAGAACTTTATGTAATCATGTAAAGAGCGAAGTACTGCCCTGAGTAGGATATAAAAAAAATACCTTGTTAGTTATTTAGACTGCATGTTGCCGAGTGCAGATTGCTGCACACTTGTAACAGAGAATGTACTGTATTGAGTTGCAAGAAACAATGCACAACTTACTTCACAAAACATAAATATAGTAGATAGCAGCACCTTACAAGTAATGAATGCGAAAAAATTTGTCCCCTTGCTTAAGGCAAAAAACTTTTCAGTCTGTTAAGTTATGTATCTTTAGGCCTTATGAATAGAGCATAAAATAAAGATCCCCAGACCTCAACTACTCTAATAGCGACTGGGTTGGAAGAGAACAAGAGTTGGCCAAAAGAGACCATGATAGGAAGATGAAAGAGAAGGATCCAAGCCTAAGACTACATGAAGAAATGTGGATCTCCAGCTAGGGTCCTCAGATCTGCCACACCTGCACACTCATTGTGTGTGAAACCCTGAGAGTTTGAAAAAAATAAACCTATACTTGAAAGTTGTCAGTTAATGTCTACGCTCTCACTGAAGGAAAAATCTATATTTTATATAAATATTCTAATTCTTGCTGTTTGTTGAAACCTAACGTAATTTCTGAAATATTAACAATAAATAATTATCAGAAATTATTAATCTACTCTTTGCTTATAGACTTTTTTCTTCAGTGATGCAGGACCAAATTGTCATTTGGTTAACATTTCTTTAGTAAGATGACACCTTTTGCTTTTGTACAGATTTATTTTCTCCCAGTGGGGCTCCATAAAACATCCTGCTATCTACATCAATTATAAGGTATATCCGGAAAGTAAGTTCATTCCTTATTGTGGCTCCAGTTTGACCACCCTCCATATAGCCCTGAGCTCGGCCCTGGCAACTTCCCATCTCTTTTTGCACCTGAAACTGTTCCTTGGTGGACAAAACTTAACAACAATGACGAGCTCAAAGATGATGTCACCATTTGGTTGACAACACAGCAGGCAACATTTTATGAAAAAGGCATACAAAAACTTGTGCCACGCTATGACAAGTGTCTAAAAAATGGTGGGAGCTACGTAGAAAAATAATTTAAGGTTTGTAGATTTTTTGGAATAAATATTTTGATATATTTATACATCTTTTACTTGTCTGAGGAATCTTATATAAATGATTAAGGTTCACAGCTGTTTCACCTATTTGTCAGGCATCATCAGAACATGTAGAACACTTATCACATTACAATATATTAAAATAATTTTAAAACACACATTTAGATATAATGAAAAATAAACTTAAAGTAGACGATTACTCACTGTGACATAAAATTAATATAGTATTAAACATTTATTTTTACGTTATCTTTAAATAAAAATTCTAAATGTGTGCGTTTAAATTTTTTTTAAACATATTGTAATGTGATAAATAATGTTCTACATGTTCTGATTATGTCTGAGAAATAAGCGGAACAGATATAAATTTTAATTGTTTATATAAGATTGTTCAGGTAAATAAAAGATCTATAAATATATCATTTTATAGTAGTAATCAGTAAGGTTACACCAACATAAATGGGTAAATAGTTGTTTTATATCTGTACTAGTTTTGTTTTTATTATCAAACGGAACTCACTTTCTGGACATACCTCATATTAAAACTGTTAAATAACATAATAATATAGAAAAATTATTACTCCTAGCAAACAGTTTTGGAATATATTTCAACAACTAACTTATCTAGTAGGTCTTTCAAAAAATGATTGAACAATTTTGAAATATTAAATAAACTTCTAAAATGCATATAACAAAAATTGTGTTTGATTTTATTAGTCTTTAAACTCTAAACTATGTTATTCTTTCATCAAAATATTTATAAAAATTATATCCGAAGAACAAAATGTATGATTGTTTCCAAACTTGAGCAGTTGCAACAATTCATAACTTTTGTCTAACCTACACATATAAAATCATTGAAATACTTGTCATTCCTGTTAAAGTAAAATTTCAATGAATGAATTACCATGACAACTAGAGGCAAAAATATGAACAACAGTAGGCTTACAGTCTATATCCATTCAAAAACCCGACTTTGGATCAGAAAATAATTCCCGATACCTTTGACCCATGTTTCCCATATCAAAATCATTAAAAATTATCATAACTACTCAGGAAAATTATCAGACAAACATAACATGACGATCCCAGGTCTATATTCAAGTTGTATAACAATATATTCTATAACAATATATAGAAATGTTGTTGGAAGGCTAAAAAAAAAGGACATTTCCCATACTTGGAGACTTTATATCAAGAAAATTCAATTCAGTCCAATAATCTAGAGTGACAGAGTATTTCTAAAGAAAGTTAAATAGTACAGTGTAAATTAGAGTTATTTTTTATAACCGACAAATACATAGTTATGAAGACATTTTGAAAATAAAATTAAACAAATTTGGTGAGCTTGGGTTTGTTATATATAGTAAATATAAACCCAAAGACCCTCTTTTGAATATTAAGATATTAAGCTCAAGAGGCCATAATTAAACTTTCTAATTTATTGAAGTGTCAAAGACCATTAATGATTTTTGAACATTATCCTCTAATATATTTACACATTCTCATTTTATCATCTTTTGAATTATAATTTTGTATATATTTGGGATTTAACCCAAATATCCAATTATTTTAATTTATGTATCTTGTTGCTGCCCCCTAGCCTCGTTTACCTCAAACCCGAGATAAAACTTGTGTTTAATACACTACTATTTTCACCTATGTAAATAAAATCACTGTGATAGCCAATTGAACAATTAGAATGCCATATCTCACAAACTGTTATAGTGATTATTATAAACTTTCAATTCATTTCCTCATTTTGTTTTGTTAGGAATGAATTCTGTTGTATTTATTCTGTTGTAATTGATGAACATTAATTAATTCAAGGGGTATGAATATAATTTATAGATTTTGATAAAGCCAAACAAGTGAACTCTTAGTCAAACTCTAATTTGACAGCAATGAATTAAGACCTATTCTTTTAAATTTATGTTTCTTAATTTTATATGTGTTAAATTTTATTCATATTTTTAATAAACCCAGTATCATTGTTTATTATTTGTGTAATTTTTTTTCAGTAGAATTGAATATATATTATCAAAATCTTAAAGTGAAACTCACAAAATCTTAAAATAACCAATGTTAGAATTCATACTATAATATTTCAAATATGTCTCAATATAATAGCTTCATATAATGTAATATTTGCAAAATTAAATACCAAGTTTTTGTTACATAAATATTGATAAAAATAAAATAAATATTTAAGTATTTTAACATAGCAAATTTGGCATATTAACATGTGACTATTATATTTGAGTTGTATGGATGTAGCGAAAAAATCCTAAAATTTAGCATAACAACTTGGCGCACCAACATGTGGATAATATTTGAAAAATAGAGAAAAGTGATATCTAAAATTAAAATTTCAAAAAATAAATAACTATATATATATCAGAAATTATAGCATAGCAATTTGATACACCAATGTGTGGCTATTTTTTAAATTTTTGTTTTGCATGTAAAGTAGTTTTTAACATAGCACAGTGTGTTCAATTTTGAAAAATGTATAACAAAAAAAAAATCATATTTTAAAACTGTATGCCTTAAAACATTAAAAAAATTACCACATCATATTGAAAATTTGTGTTTATTATACTGGAAGAATATTTATCTTGAAGAAATGTTAATTTTATTCCACCAAATTTAGCTTAACAATTATTGTCCTACAAACCAAAATGAATGTGATTTACTCAAAAAGATAGAAGACTTATCCATAGTCTCAAAGAGGTAAAATATTTCAACAAAGTATTAAATTTAACAACTAATTTTCTTAATTTAATATTTTTATATCATTTAGTAGATTTTGTTTTAGCTGAATGATGTGTTGCCTTATCTTCTAAAAGTAACTATCACATAAAAAACCCTAAGTTACTGAATTTAAAAAAAAATTAATTATATATGAGGTTACAAAGTTATTAAAATTTTTTAAATTATTTTATAAATTGAACATTTGTAATCCAATGTTAATGAAATTTATAATGTAGTTATTATTAATGTTGTTAAATTCAAATTGGATATGTTTTATTAAGTAATTGATTCCAAAATTATTTAAATATTCGTAGTATTAATATTTGAAGCCAGTAAACAAATTAAGGAAATTAGTAGGCTTGGAATGCCATCAGGATGTTTTTTCCAAGCATAATTTTCGTTTACATTTGCTTTTATAAATCTTCATATTTTACTAAAATATGGTTGAAATCACTTGTGACAATTTTCCAACATTCTACATTAACCTTTTTTCAACATTTGAACTTGCTTTCATTTGAACTTGTTTAGGAGATGGTGATCAATTGATTTTGTTGAATCACCATACGCCTAAATTTTAGCCAAATTTTATCCAATTCACTAACAAGTTATTTCGGGTTTTGATTTTAAGCCAGCTTCCTCCCTAAAACATTTTTAGCTCATTGGTATTTGATTTTGTGAAATATTTATTTACTTTGAACTAGAAAAAATGTCATTTAGTTAGGCCATTTATTTTGCCATTTCTGCCTAAATACAAAGAGCTCATAATTCTTCCCAAACCTACCTGTGAATCTTAGCTTATCATTACACTGTTGCTTATGGTTGGGGTTGTTGCTGTGTGTCAAAAAATTACATTAACATTTTATTTTCATTTACTTATATTTAATACTTTCTGAACAAATATAAATTTTAATCCAGAAGTTAATTTTGAACCTTTATTCTTATAAGAGATCTTATAATATCTGCATGACAAAATCCGGACTCAGTAGGATGCAAATATTATATTACAGCTGGGATAGGTATTACTATATAAATTATATTGAATAATTATATTTTTATTGTGGTGTTCGTAGTTCTGATAAGAAATAGCCATAGTCACACAAATTTAATACCAGAAAAACTAGATTATATGAAATAGAGTCTATTTACAAAGCATTAGCCTAACACTTATCTACTGAAGAAATGTTTGCACAGGAAAATCCAAAACATTAATGAATGCTTCAATAATGTAGTGAGGACCATATAACTAAAAGTACATTTGTGGAGAAGAAAACGTTAGAAAGTTGTGGGATAGTGTATGAGATTATATGCCACAAATAGTCCCTTATACTTATTTGTACAATTTTTATACATCTTTTTATTTTTAGTTTCTTACATAACATAGTCTGGAGAAAATTAGTTGAAGGGTAAAAGAGTTGTCATTAAGTTTTTTGTGGTCACACCTGTTTTGACATCCACTAAGTCCAAGAAAATGTTCTTGGGAATTATGTCTGTGCTGTGCTCTACAGCCCAAATGTGTGGATAGATTTTAATCATAAAACAAAAACAAAAAAATAAAATAAAATCATACATAGACACAGTCTTTGACAAAATATTTATATATTTAAATAGGGCATAAATTTGCTTCAATTATACATTTTCAGCTTGACATAAATACATCCTCATCTTAAATCAAGCTTTTCATGATTGGTTAAGGTTTAGTTTTTTTGCCAATTATTCCTGAACCATTGTTTTCTTACTTGTGATTTTTCACAAGGGTTTGGGTTCCTTAATCTTCATAGTTCACAAAAATTTAACTAAAATCGGTATTTATAACACCTTATGGATGATTTTTGGTTTTACCAGCTATTTACAAACTGGAACTTTTGGAGATATGGCAAACAATATGTTTCGTTTATGTCCTAAGCCTATGAAAAAAATTTGTTCAAAATCGTAATTTAGTTTATTCTTTATTTTTAATTTAAAAACAAAATGTCCTGAGATATGGCCAAACTATGCAGTTTAAACACAACGGAAATACTTTGATATATATTTAGTTCATGTCAAGAACGAATTTATGTCATCTCAGATTATACACTATGATAAATTTCAATATTCCATTAGATATAATAATCACATGATGCAAAAACAATACACAAACTTTTCTATTCACCCATCCAACCCCAAATAAATAAAAATGAATCAAAACTAATTATCAACAAAAATATCATTTCGGTAGTTATCAATCAAAAAAAGAAAATAAAACATCACCACCATATTAAAAAATATTTATATATTATGTTGAAAAAAGGGTGTAAACTTGTTTTGCTTATGTCATAAATAGGTCCTCAGCCAGTCATATTTGATTAAAATCAAACTTTTAATGACTGCGGTATCACGGTTTATTTTTGTTTTTTGCATTATTTCTGAAGAGTAAAATTAGTTACTTGACAGCCGATTTTGAGAAAATCCTCACTATCTATTTTCTACTTATGATAGATATCCCATAAAATTTTGAGTTATAACAAAAAAATTGTACATGCCTCGAGATATGGCCACATAGCAAAATTGATTAAAATCTATTTGGGCTGTATATTCCAGACAACATACAGACATTATTCCAAAAATAACTCTTGGAATAAGAAGACCTCAAATGGATAATCCGTAAAAAAACTTGATATGGATTTTACTCATCACACAACTTTCCCTATACACTATGTATGTGTAGCAAGTAAAAACTGACAAATAACATTAAAAAAAAAAATCAAATGCTCAATTTAATTTAAATATTCTAATCATCCTAAATAAATTACTTTTTTATTACATACAATAATAAACAAATCATATATTGCATTCATAATTTCACTTTTTTAAATAAAGAACTAGTAATAATTCCTTATACATCTTTGTTTGAATCTTGAATTTTAGCTTCAGCTGATTTGATGTTAGCTTTAATGTTTTCAGTTTTCTGCATAAGTTCTTCAGCGGCTTCCTCTTCTTCTGGAATGGAATCTCTAGAAGAAAGGAGAAGAAACTTTATTGGTTAATGAAAGCCAACACTTTCCTTTCAAAACTATATATATTACAACCCAATATGTGATACAAGTTGCACTTAAATTTCTAACTTAACCTAACCTAACATTTATAAAAAAACAGTTTTTTGTAACATATAATTACTTTAGATTAAGTGCTTATAAAACTTGAAACAATATTTACCTCCTATTACGGAGTTCATCAACAATTGGTGGTGCGTTCTTCTGACTCTTCCTATTTGTTTGAGGTGTATTTAGTATGGCAGGTTCATTGTTCACCTAACCCACAATAAAATAAACCTAAATATTTGCTCCACCCTACTCCAAACTATATGTTTTTTTTTTTAAGAATGCGCAATACTAGGATTAACATGATCCATGCAATTGTCAACAATCTTTCTTTTTAAAATATAAAAATAAATAAGTATATAGGTAGGTGAGAATTTGTTCATAAAGATCCAAACTATCATTTGTAAATTGTACATTGTCAGTATTATTTAATGATATATATTTATGAAACACATGGAAAACACAACTTTAAACTGAAGTAGTTGAAAATCCCCAATAATAATAATAATTTTCTGATAATTAAATTTGTTGTTGCACAAACGTGTCAATTTTAAAATTAAAAGTAAGGTTACAGAAGTATGATTTTAAGTGCTTGCAACCAACATACTAGGCTCTGTAACATGAAGCTGGCCATTTTCTACCGTTTATTCCTATTGTAGTGCGCATCCTTAAAATGAATTAACAAATTCAAATTAATGTCCGTGTTAAAGTTATAATTTAGTTCAAAATACAATACTGTGAATGTGTTGAATAATAATAATAAAATAAACAAGTACTAAAGTAATTGTTAAACATAAACATTAGCAACTCAAAATTATATGACATGCATTTCAAAAGTAAGGGCTGATCGGTTATAAATAGCGATTGACAACACTGATTATTTCGTGCATAAGAAGTAGCTTTAACTGGTCCATTGTTGTTTGCCTTTGCATGATAGTGGGTTTAAAATAAGTGTGAAAATAAACAATCCTGGCAGTTGTAAAGTCCGATCAGTGATTAAATTTCTAAACATAATAATGCTTAAATCACCGACAATTATATGAAATGTATGGGTCTACAGCATTGAGTAAAGGAAAAGTTAAGTTGTATGTTAAGGTTTACTATGAAGATAGGAGTCGCAGCCTTAGCATCCAGATTGATGATTTCGCTGAACGTGTGAATGTGAAAGTGAGGAAAAATGTATCTTTATGATTAGTGTTCTTTTCATCGAATTTTCAGAAGTATTAAAAACAACTTTGTTTAGAACTGTGACTGATACTCTATGATATTGTAAAATGTGTGCACGATTGGTGCTAAAAATGTTAACAAATACTCAAAAAGATCAGAAATTGACATCTGCATTTTTTTTTCTTTTTTCTTTTTTTTTCTGCTTTCATAAAGAGGAAGTCAATTTTTTTTCTCATACCATCACTGGTGATGAAATATGGATTTTGTATGTCAATGTTGAGTTGAAACAGCAATCCATTCCAGTTCACTCATACAAAATTTTAAAATGGAGCAAACACCTTCTCAAAAGAAAATCATGGCAACTATGTTCTGGGACCAAAAGAATATCCTTGAAACAACCATCAAGTCTATGTATTGTGAAACCTTTCTGAACTACATTGTGCTATTTAAAACCAATGAAAGAGCTGCCTAAACAATTGAAACTATTCAAAAATTCTGATGGGAGTTTTATTATCATTCACCATATTGATCTTGTGCCCAATGACTACCATTTCTTTTTACATCTCAAGAACTGGCTTGCGTCTCAACAATTCCACAAAAAAGAAGAATTGAAAACTTTAATATAAAACTGGCTGATAATATAATCCCCGGTGGACAAATTTTATATGGAAGATGTCAAAAACCTTTTTTCAAGACTTCAAAAGTACAATGAAATAGTGACTACATAGAAAAATAAAAAAGTGTGTATTTAATTAGAACCACTAATAAATTTTTCATTTTCTAATTTGTTCTCTTTTTTAAACCACTTGGACATTACTTTTAAAATGCACCTTTTACAATACATTAGGTGAATATTCCATAGTTTTATAGATCTTATTGGTTCTTGCTAAAAATAATACAATTGCTGTTACAAGCAACATTTTATTTTAAACAATGAATATGGGAAATGCAATATTGCTTCAGTTTCGTTGTTTGTGGTATTTATAAGTTAGGAGTGTAGCCAAGAATAAATTAATATCATAACAACCATTTTTAAACAAGAGAAAGAATATTTTTTTAAACTTAACTTGGTTCATGAAAGGTTATAAGAAATGAACCCATGAGTACACATGTTTAAATAAATTAATTTGGTTATATACATGGAACAAAATTATGATGGAAAATTCTCCTATTGTATGTTAAATTCGAATTACAATACCAATACTCTAAATATTCCTAATTTTGTACAATAAAATGTAAACATTTTTTTCCAACTTAAATCAATTTATACTGCTCATTAACCCTTCAACGCGGTAAGCCGTTCCGAGCGCTAGACCCTCTGGTGCGGTAGTGAAAATCGTCGACTAACATTTCCTCCTCTTGTGGATTGTCTGGCGGGACATTATACGTATTTACATTTACTGTAACTTCCTCATTATCTAAGATTATTGCGGTATCATTAGCCACATTGCATATATTTACAACTTCATCACCACTATCATGATTACCTTCAATATTTGGATCACAATGGAACTCCATTCTGCCGCCAACAACTCGCGAATATTATCACTTTGCGGTTCCCACATTATCACTAAAACACAATATACACTAGAACTAATCACACGATCTACTGTCGAACTGTTAAAAATATTACACTTATAAATAAATGAGGTTATAATAACCTATAACACACGAGAGCACTCCACGAACCCGCTACACAGACTGAGTAAATCAGCTGTTTGTATATAGCCACGTGTTGTTTCCTTTTCTGAAGGTCACCGTGGTCTAGAAATAAAAATCAATAACTCAACAGATGGCATTTCCCTTGGCAATGTTCTGGGTATACGCTCAGTTCATAAAAGTTATTTATTTAGACGCTAGAATGTAGCACGTACTGCAGCGACATTTAGCGTCTTTAGACGGGCGGCCGCGCCAGAAGGTGAAAGTTTGGCCGCGTCTATAGACGGTTCACCGCGTTGAAGGGTTAAAGTTTAAAGGTCAATTCAAACACATCCATGCAGTATCTGTGGTAGATCTGTTCGATGTTTACACATCAATGCAAAGTATTCCCACTGTTAGTATTCCATTCAGTGTATCTTGGGGCATCAAAAGTACAAAAATTCAGTTGTAGAACTGGTAATGATATAGTAATTTTATATTTAGAAATAATCATTTTCCGCAAAAGTAGAAAAAGTAATGAAAGTAAATTTGTAGAAAGAGAAAAATTGAAAGCAAAATTGTAACATTATATAGAATAAATGGTGAAAAATTAGAGTTTGGTAGGGGAGTTGTCAATCAAGAAGTTAAAATGAACCTTGGAAACTGACTTTGAAAAAAACAAAATACATATATTTAAATAAGGCCCTAAACATGCTTCACTTGTGCCATAAAACATCCTCAGTGTAAATCTTATTTGATTAAAATTAAGCTTTTAATGATGGTGCCAATTTTTGTTTTTTTGCCAATTTCTTCTGAACTGTGATTAACTTGCAATTTTGCACACAATTTTGGATTACTAATCTTCTCATTTTGCTAGAGCTGATTTTGAGAAATTATAAACTTTTTTAACAGCCACATGGCCAATTTTTTGTTTGCTTGTATTTTAATGATAATTCATGAATCATGATTAAAAAAAAAAAAAAAAAAAAAAAAAAAAAAACACTTTTGTGTCCTTAGACGGTCACTTGATAAAAATTGGTAGAATATGAGAAAATCATTATTTTGTGTATTTTTTCTTATGGCAGCTAAACCTAAATTTTGAGTTATCAAAAAGGTGAAAAAGTCTCAGAAATATGGCTAAAATATGTCAACATATTAAATTTATTAAAATCAGTTCATGATGGCAGCATTACACACATGACAGACATCATTCAAACAAACACTTTTTTGAACTTACGTGTATTCAAAATGGATATAACCACAAAAAACTAGATATCAAATTTTTGACCCATCACATACATATATGTAAGAAAATAAAATAAGAGTCCTGGCCCCCGAATAGTCCAATAGCATTAAGGGGATTCCATACTGAAAAATGACCAATTTTGTAAAAAAATTTAAAAAAAAAATTATTTTTATTTCTTGTTCTATGGTTTATAAGGTTTCATAAAAACACAACATATGGTATAATATCTATTTTTATCACTGTGAAAAAATTATTTGAAGTGGAGAGTGCACCCTGTTTTGGGGCCATCAGACAGAACCAGGCTGCTGGTTGTTGTAACTCTAATGAAACATTTAGTAATAATTATTATACTTTGTTTCTTCCTGTTAGAAAGTCAAAACTTCCAGAATAATTTTCTTTAAATAGTTCTACAGTATTTATGCTATTCATGTTAGCCTTTTTCCTTTTTACTGTTTATAACTAACAGACAAAAAAATCAGCTTACAAGCCTCAAATAATCATTGAAAACAAAAGTGTAGAATACATTTTTGTGAATTCCAACAAACTTATTGGTTTACTTTCTTCCTTTCCTTGCAAGAACTGTTTTGATAACAATGTGAAGGTCAATTTAGTGGTTACTATAGGTTTTGCTCATACCTTTAGCTTAGTCTGTTCAGCTTGCGAGAACAAAACGCAAATGAAGCTTTCCATAACATAATATGGACCAAGTGCCTCAAGACCACTTTTACCTCAAAAGTAAAGATTGACATTGGTGTTTGTGAAGCTATCAGCATCTACAACAGAGGCTACTTGAAAACTAGTGTTATCTTCCAAAATGCTGCTGGTATAAGCCCTGGTCAGCACGCGGCCACAATAGCAAAACACTTAGACCAAAACAGACTAAGGCTTTCACATTCACGAAAATCTGAAAGTTTGAAGCGAACAGAAAAGTTAAGGTTAGCACAGGCAGAAGAAGAAGAAAAACTCCAAGAAAATGAAGAAATAACTTATGGTGCTGGCTGTTTTTGAACTTTTAAAAAGAGCTCATAACTGAACTGGTTTTACAACCTAATGATGTATTTTTGGACATTTATTTTAGATGTTTTTAGTGATATAACATAAAAAATTAGGGCCTATTATGGTTCCTGTTAGTGATTTAATAAGCCTAGATGTATTTTAGACATGGAAATATACCATTCACTGACTACAAACACCTGTGGGGTGTGGTATTTTCATCTATAGTTACTAAATAATTAGTATAAACTTCAACCGCTGTTTCCCGCAAATTAAAAATTTTCTTATTTTTTACATATAAGCTCTTATAACTTTTTAACTATTAAAGATACAAGAATGCAAATTTTACCAGACATTGTTTATACTATAAAGCAACTTTTTGTGCATGGATATTGCAATAGGTTAAATACAAGTATATGAAAAAAAATAATAAAAATTAATTACATAGACATTTTTTAAAACAGATATTTATGTTGCCATAACTTATAAACCAATTGAGAAAAAAACATGAGTATGCACAAAAAGTTAGTACATATTTTGCCCTTAAAAATGAGATATCAAACAATAAAATTGGTTCAGTAGTTAAAAAGTTATAAGAGATTTAAGAAACCCATGTTTTCCCCCGAAAAAAGCTCAAAAACCCCCAAAAATATGTCTTTTTTTCTTTCTTTTTTTTACTTAAACAGTGTTAATCATTTTTCTAAGACTAAATGAACCTAAAAAAAAATATATGATAATTTTTAAAAGCATTTTTAAGAAAATCACTAGTTTCAGTATAGTATCCCCTTAAGGTCAGAAAATAACAAAAGATGGTTAACTCTTTCAGGAGTAATCAGTTCATATGACGTGCTGTTTCAAATGCCCTAAAAAAATATCAAGAAATACTCTCAAGAAGTAAAAAAATAAAATTTTGAAAAACTTTGTGAAATTTATTTATTTGTTAGAATAACTTGTAAAACAAAATAAATACTATTGTTGTTTAAAAATACAAAAACAGACAATTCGTCATTGTTCTTAGAATTTTTTAAGTGTATGAAACTCCTCAAAGAATGGGTGAATACATAATGCTACAGCTGGGATTCATAATAAGTGTCTTTTATTTTTCGTTGTTTTAGCGACGAGTTAGTGCACATAACACTGTTTTTGGATTTTCCTTTTACATTCTTCATTTGTTGGCAGAGGCCTCACAAAATGTTGGCCGTCAGCCGTAGCGGATGTTGTTCTCCAGTCAAAATGTGTGAAACAATAAGCGGATATTCTATTGTAGTAAAGTGCAATTCAAATAACTGCATCTTTTTTGATAAACATGGTAGGCCTTTCTGGTCTACTCTAACTGTTCCACAGGCTCCAGTCTTTTTACTATGTGACCAGGTGAAAAGGTTATGACTTGAGTACCAATTATCCATGTATATGACATGGTTTTCTCCAAGCTATGGTTGTAGAAGTGTCTGTTTAATATTTCCTGAGACACTTACATCATTTGCTTCATTTCTGTCAATTTCTGTATTTTTCCCAGTATACACAATAAAATCTTATATTTACCAGATTTACAATCACATAAAACAAATGTTTTATTCTGAAGCGATTGCACTTTGAGAGGATGTACTGTTTGAAGGAAAGTCTTCCCTTCCACAGCATTAGACTTTCATCGATTACTAAGTTCTGTGATGGCTTGAAACGGGATGAAAACTTTTGCATGAGGGTCTCAATTATAGTACACAATTTGTACAGTTTATCACCACCATTTCCATTAACGTTGTCGTCAAAATGTAGCATACACAATAGGGGTAAAACCTATCCTGACTAAACACTTTAGAATATATTGGTGTTTCTAATAGAGGATCTGTTTACCAATACTGTTTTATGTTATTTTTTCTAGTGTGTGGCATGATTAACAGCACAGTCAAGAAACGGTACATTTTATCAGGATTGGTATCTGACCAACATTGGTCAATTATTTTAGACAATTCTTTAACTTCACCATTTAACAAACTTTTGACATATTTGTTTGTTTCGCCACAATGTGCACTACAAAATTGTACTCATGGAATATATCAATTTTTTTTTTTTTTGGTTCATTACCACAAAATTCTAAGAAAAGGCCACATCTACGTTCATCAAAGTCAAACTTGGTAGGCTCAAAATTATCATTGATTGTGCTCCTATTTATACAATGGAGATTTATTTATATTATATATAGGTATTGGGAGATCAGGGATAACATTTGGGTATATAATAGAATTTTCTGATGTCGATATCATATATAAATACCTCGTTGTCTTCTTCCTGAAAAATGTCATCTGAACCAAAGACTTCATTAGAGTTTCCATCAGACATTTCATCCACATCACATTTAGTTCATCCACTACACTTCTATTTCCTCACTACATAGTAAATATTCTAGATCAGTTTCCATTGTGAAAGAAATATTGAACTGTATACTATTTTTCTTATAAATAAAATTACTCAACAAAAAAGAACTATAACTAAACTTTTTAAAGAAAGTAAGATAAATAACAATTAGATTATTTACACACTACACTAACACTAAACTGACATTAGAATAACAAAATACAACTTTTTTAGAACACAACACTTGAAAGTATAACGTACCGCTGAGCGAAGCTAAGCTAAACTAATAAAAAGCGGCAATTTCCGTAGCAATTGTTGAGGCAGTAACTAGATCAGACTACACTTCTAAGGGGAAAAGATAAATAATGAAAGTAGTTCTTAAAAATTCTTCTAGATTGCAGCACAAATGTTTACGATCGCAGGAGACCATGTTTACGAATATTTCCGCTAGGAAGCACCACAGAACAGGCAGGATAGAGTAGATGAGAATTGTGTTACTAGCAGATAAATATGTCAAGTAATATGACGTGGCTACTCCTTGAGTAACACACCATTATTCACATCATATGACATGACACTCAAAATGGTACTTTTAACACACTCTTCGAAAGGCTAAGAGAAACCTAATAAGAAAGATGCAACAGAGGGATCTAACCCAAGACTATATGCAACAGAGCGATTATAACATTCACACTGGCCATTCATAAAATATAATAGTAAATGGTCAAGGCCCTTCAATCTCCATTCACCTTCTAGTCTCCCAAAAGAGTTGTGGAATTGCCCATGTAGATCTAATATGTTTTAAGTTTTCACATTCCTCTAGATGTGCTGCATGTAATGAATGTTTCGGGTTCTTGCACAATGTGCATTTTTATAATGGTGTTTAATTGCATAGACTTTAAACTTTAATTTACATAGATCCACTCCCAGGCAGTCATGGCCAGTGACCATTCTGAATTCTATTATTCCTTGGTAATGTCCTTGATTTCCTCCTTGGGTGCATTTAGTCAATAATTATGATTAAAATTTATTTAAAGCATTATTTTTATGTGATTCCAGAATAGTTGTCCTGAATGACTGGTTTATCATACGCCATATAGAATGGGAACTTACTGGATTGTTAAAACTTTGTGTAATTTTGGTGGCTTTTATGACTAGCTGATATGCTTTTTCACTGAGATGTATGGGGTAGTGTTTTGTCACATATAACTTGTATCAATTCTCAACCTCGCCTTCTCAAGATGCATTCTGTTCCGACTTATGGCAAAATAACTGTTTCATCAGTGTAGAGGAATTGCTGTACATTGAAAGGGGATGAAGTAAGTCATTAACTACCGAATGGTTATGGATACACACACAAATAAATGCCCATATGGAACCTTACATTGAAGCTCAAAATATGAAAAATTATTTCAAAATGAAATTCATAAAAAATCGGTTCAATGAATATACAATGTTAATTACTGTCTATGTATTAACACTAATACTGATAATAATATAGATGTGTGGGAATACTCTAATGAAGAAAAACATAAATTTATCAATACACAAACAGGCAGAAAACAGATATGTTTGAATTAACCTTTGAGAATCTATAGATTTCTATCTTGAATTATGATAGGCACACCCAATTTTGCTGCCAAACAAAGATAAAACTGTTCTAAACAAATTAGTTCATAAATATCTTCAAAAAATAAAAACAGAATGAAGTAATAAACAGTATCAAGTTAGGAAATAACATAAATACCATTGATTAACTATTTTTAACATTAGCAGTAAAATGTTGATAATATTAATGTTTATACAATATCATAAATTAATATTTACACAATAATTTTCTGATGAATTTCATTTATACAAGGTGATTCAAAATTCCACGGAAAATCAATCACATCTTCAAAAAAATAAAAAAACAATAACAAACCTAGGCTATAAATTAAAATATAACTAAATATACAACAAGCATACCTTTGTAGTATGCCTAGTCAATGGTGGAGGGGATGCTTTATGATTCAACTGTGGATTTGAATTTTTATGGAAATTAATTTCAAGAGTAGATTTTAAAAGATCTACTTTTGAACTACTGCTGGCTTTATTTTGTGAAACTCGTCCGAGTTCAAGAGTGCTGCTACGTCGGCAACTGTTTGTTCGGTGTAAGTCAGGTCGAGATCCACGATCCAGCGATGTTAAAGAACCTCGATGATTGAAACGGATCATCAGACTCAACCTTTCTGCTTTTCTTATTTGTTCTTTTAGAGCTGCTTCTTTATCAGTCTCGTCTTTATTTAGTTTCTCTCCTTCACCTTGATCTGAAATGGTAATTGTAAATAGAAAGTCTTTAAGGAAATTAATTATTTTATTTAATTTATTACTTTTGTCGTTGACATAATGTTATGTATAACAAGTCTCACAATATTTATATAAGGATACTAAAATATCATTAAAACATTGAAAATAAATATACAGATACACACAGTAAAACAAATACAAGTATAACATTTTTGGCCACTGCCAAAGAACATGTAAAATTGGTCTTTTGGGTGTTGATATTGGATTAATTTCTTCAAAATATTGACTTGACATAATAACCTGTACATAA
This sequence comes from Aphrophora alni, assembly GCA_963513935.1. Lineage (NCBI taxonomy): Eukaryota > Metazoa > Arthropoda > Insecta > Hemiptera > Aphrophoridae > Aphrophora > Aphrophora alni. Next base: position 44,466,972 of record OY740767.1, on the reverse strand, counting down.
CTTTTCTGCTCCATTTTTAATATGGGTTTTCCCCGAAAAGTAAAATTTGAATTATCAGCAAACTGAATAACATTATTTGCAGAAGAATGCAAGTCATTTATATACATTAAAAAATTAATAATAATAACAATCTAGAAATTGTAATAAAAAAAATAAAAAAATAAATTAATGAAGTGGGGTACCGGTCTATAGGGCTTTTACTCTGGTTCATATTTTCCTGCACTAAATATAAAGAAGACATTTTAATTGTGATACATTTAAGCTAACATTCAAATAAAAACAGACATACCTGTAGAATCTTCTGAATAATCTTTTGATGTCAAGTCATACTTATGAAGCCAGAAAAAGTAAAGTAAACCATAAACAACTCCACAGATAACTGACATTAGACCCATAAGACGAAAAGTTTGTCGTATTCCAAAACTACCAATGAGAAAGCCTCCTGCGAAACTTCCACTTCCTCGACCTGAAAAATAACAGGAAAGAAACTTTATACAATTGCCTAGTATTTGTTCATAGGACATTATTATTTTTTTTTCTGTTATGACTGAAATTTATATTGAATAATAATATGTTTACAACTTAACTCTTTAAGACCAGCTATGAAAGTTATTGCGGATCAAAATTAGGCTATTTTAAGTATTATGACATCTTATAACTTCACTCATCATAACTTCTGTTCCATCTAATATTTTTATATGACTTTTGAATTAGTATTGTTATAGATTGCAACTTGAACACAAATTCTCACAAATAGTACATTTAAATTATGTGAACGTGTTTCAAGAAAAAAGTTGCCATCTTCAATGATGCATGAACTGTTATAGTTTAGTTATTGTAGATCATGCATCACTGAAGATGGCTTGTTGTTGAAATACGTTTTAATAAAATAAACATACTATTTGTGAGAATTTGTGTTCAAGTTTTTATTCTAATTAGTGTACTATCTCACAAGCTCAATATTTATTTATAGTATTGTTATGTGTCTGGAAAGATATAACACAAGAAACAGCAAATACAATTTTCATGTAGCTTTCTTTCCTATGTACATATGTTATCTGGTTTGGTTTTAGTCGCATTTGATTAAAATTGATTCATTGGTTCCCCAGTTATAATAATATTCGTCTGGAAGGGTAATAAAAAAACACAAATTTCCACTTATTTTACACATTTTCTTAAAATTTTCAGCACAGCAACAAGATGGTACAGTGGAGCCTTGTTACTTCAAACCTCATTAAGTCAAATTCCTTGATGTATCAAATTTTTTCCATTCCCCTTGAATTTGTCTATCTTTTTCCATGTTATCTTACTTATATAAATTGAAGGGTTGATGAAAAATACCTCGATAACTTTTTTTGCATCTGCTGGACCTGTGACCGGACTTCTATAAATCAAATTCTTGGGCAAGAAAACCTCCAAAAATCGAAGTTGTCTTGATAAATCGAATGCAAACCAGATAGATTTATAAGATTTTTCATGATTGCAAAATGCATATATAAATCACAATTGTACGAAGACAAATTGAAAGTTATGGAAGTTGTTGTTAGAGATGCTGGTGATAAAAAGAAATGTGACATTGTGAAGCAGTTCGGCATACCAGCCAACACTCTTTTGACAGTAAAGCTTCATTGCAATTAATTGCAGAATACACATTGCATTTAAGTATAAAGTCAACTTCATGGAAGTACAGTACAGAAGTATAACAACCTATTGTATTCTATCAACTTAACCTAACCTGAACCTCTATAAATGGAAGGTCAAAGATAAGTCAAACCACGGTATTTCAAAATACTCAATACTTCAAACTTCTATAGTTCCCCCTGAGGTTCAAATTAGTGAGATTCCACTGTATATGATTTAGATATTAATCTTGAGTGAAAACGCCTTTAAAATCAGTGTAGTAGTTCCTGAGTTGTAACCATTTTTTACTCATGAAAAGTAGGAAATTCAGATTATCTAACATAATTTCTAAAAATGAACAATGAAAAATATGTATTGGGAGTATAATATTGAAATATCATTTAAATGCTAATTGGAACTTATTATTATTATTATTTTTTTTTTTTAATCAATGCAATAGTTACCAAGTTTTAACAAGTTTGCATAGCGATTAAAAAGAAATCTATATACTTCAGTATATTATTGAAATTTCAGCAACAATATACATTTTATTAAGAACAAAATTAAAACATAATTTAGAATTTATAAAAATTAAGGTTTTCAAGATGTAAGTGGCTTTAGTTTGAAAACCACAATATTTTTAATTTTACAGAAACATCTCACATCCAATCCTTAAGGTAGCTGCGATGATCTGCGGAGCCCAAGCTCTCACATGGACATGTGACATGTTAGCATATGAGTTTTAGCAAAAATCTCCTTTTGCTGACTCTTATATATATATATATATTTTACAAAGAGGCAGATAAAATGACTACTTTGTCTTCTTATCTTCTCTTCTCTGCATTACCTACTGTAAAATGTAAAGGGTCAACAAATTGTGTGACAATGTGAAAAGTCAGATTTTAATATAGACTCATTTGAAAGACGCGGTTAAGCCAAAGAGATAAGAGATTCAAATAACAATTTAAATTTAGTAACGTCATTTATAAAAGAAAAATGGATTTTCAAGACAAAAGTATAAATAACCATGTTCAATTTTAATATAATTTAGTTTAATTGTTTTGTTATGTAAAATATGTGTATTTTTACGGCAGTGCGGTAAAACGTGAGAACAGTAACCGGAAGGAACGCCTTTCGGAAGTAAGAATTTGCCTCATGGTAACGTCAGTCTGAGTCCAGCGTTAGGAGTGACAGGTTGTTTCTAAAAAAGTCTAGATCAGAGCTTGGTGGAGAATGGTTGTGTTTTTTGAGAGTCTAGTAGAGACTAATTTAGCAGAAAATGGATAGGAAGTGATAATGAACGCTTCTAATGACAATGTAAACGTGTTTGAAAGTAATAGACTTACTGTATTCTAAGTGACAAACAATATTTATGAGAAAATTAGTATAAAGTATTTAATTAGACGGTGAATATAAAAAAAGGAAACTTAATGAACACTCGAATTTACAAGATTTCAAAGAATAAGAGACTGTGTACTGTAAATGAGTGTCTTAAACGGATCGTTTAGCACGTGGCAAAAAACTTTGTATCGAAGTGAACATTCTTTTATTAATGATGAATGTTATGATTGTCGTACAAAAAATAACATTCCTAGAGTGCTGGGTGAATATTCGAAACATGAACTTTTCAGGAAACAACGCTTGCTGTAATCTACAAGTCTCAGGACATCTGGAATTAATATCTTTGGACAATTTGAGTGCAAATGGGTGTTCTGGTATAAACACCATATGTTAAATTAGGACTAAGTATTTATATTATGTTTTGATATATTTTGCTATACATGTTTAAATTTTTTAATCTGTTTCATAAATATTTTAAAAGGAAATAAATTGATAGATAAAATAATAAAATTTTAATAATTGAAGTAAATCTCCATCTGAGATCTTTATAATGATTTAAATTTAAATAAAAAGTAAATTCCTGTTGCAACAATTTTATTGGTAAAAGCATTTTTAAAGATAAAATTAATTAATTTGAAAGAAAGAAATAAAGGAAATATAAATTCATAATTTGTTATTGAAATTAAAAAGGATAACTAGTATTTATAATATGATTTTTTTGTTGTTAATAATAATTTGTAGGATGTTTCTTTAATAGTTTAATAAATCTTTATGTTAACATTTCAGAGACAAGTGTTTTCATTAAATACCAAATATCACTGTAAGTACACTGTGAAAAGAACTTACGACCCCAGATAATTTTTCTTTCTTTTAAATATTTAAATTCATTCTTTTTTCAAAATTGGTTTTATAAAGCAAACCTGGCGCCCTATAGTCGAGCAAATTAACAAATTAATTACATTAAATAATAACTTCATCTCATTTTTGAATTATTACAAATGTCGCCGCAACTGTGGGCCTTTTTAGTCGAAATAAACAGTGATTTTGGTAATGAGAATTCTTGAAATCAAGGTAAGGACTCTCTTTATAATAATAAGAAAGATTCTTTTTTAAAATTTTTTGTGTTAAATATAGTAAGATAAAAATGGAGTCAGAAATTGTAAATGTAAATAATAGTGATGAACAGGTAGGGTTAGGAAATCAAAATTCTTTAAATAATATAGAGCCATTGGAATTTACAGGGGATATTTTTGATAATTTAGAGAAGGAATCGCAAAGTAATGAGCAAACAAATGAACAATTTGCACAAAATTTTTTAGATCAAGAAATAGGTAGTAGTAATAATAGTAGACGTTCAAGTGTGAACGTAAATAGTAGTTCAGGTTCGGATTTTAATGGATTTGATAGTGATAGGATTCTAAATAGTAAACAACAGTGTGAAGATATAAATAAAAAAATAGTAGAAACACCAGGGGTAGAAACTGTAAAGGAAAATTCAGATAAGGATTTAAGAGCTGAAGAGGTTAGGATGGATGAGAGTGTGAAAAATAATGATCAAGATTTAGAGATTAAGAGTATGTTAAAAGTAATGATGGAAAAAATGGAACAAAATAGTTTAAGGTTTGAACAAAATAGCTTAGAAACAAAACAAAATAATGTAGTTTTACACAATAAAATTGATCAAGGTAGTCTAGAATTAAGACGAGATAATGATAAGAAGTTTGAATGTATAAATAATAGGTTTGATCAAAACAATTTGGAATTAAAAGAAATAAGTAATAAATTTGATCAGAATAAGCTGGAAATCAATGCTAAACTAGAAGATTTTAATATTAAACTTGAACAGAATAATGTCAAACTGGATAAAATAGATAATGACTTGAAACAGACTAAATTAGAACTAAGACAAGATAATTTAAATTTAAAAGAAGCAATGTGTAAAAAATTTGAAGAAATGAGGGTTGAATTAAAACCAAATTATGTAAAATTTGAACAGAATCTTAAAATGGAAATTAATGTAATGGAAACTAATAATAAAGTAGAATTTGAATTAAGCTATTGTGAGAAAAAAGTAGAATTTGAACAGATTAATAGTGTAGAAGGTGTTTTGGTAGAAAATATTAATAATTTAGATAACAATTTAAATCAAGCAATAGCTGAAATTGAAATTAACAGTTTTAATGAGATAAATAACATGTCAAATGATTTGATAATAATAGAAGACGATTGTGTGAATGATTGTGTTCAAGAAATTTCTAAAATAATGAATAATGGGTTAGGTAACAAGGTATATCCAGAAACAGCAAATAACGTTGAAATTAATATGTCTAGTGGGGTTGGAATAGGTATAAGTAATTTGAAAAACAAAGTAAAAGTAAATAATCTAATAACGAAGGTATCAGCTGTTTATTTTAAAAAACAAGTGGGTCATAAGAAGGTAGAGTTTGAAAATTGTGTAATGATAAAATTTAAGAGTATCTTTCAAACCCAAGAACAAGAAATTAAAAGTTTTTGTGAGAAATCTAACTTTAAATATAATCTTGAAAGTAAAAATGTAGAAATAGTAAAAGAAGGTTTTGTACTAGTGTATAAGAATGGTGGGGTTAGAATTCCTGAACGAACAGATGTTGAAATTAGGTCATTGGATTCTAAGATGTTTGAGAGAAAGAGAAGTGTAGATATGTCTGTAAGGGAGAAAGAGAAAGGTATTTTGTCAATACTCCGAGACAATAACGAAGTGGGATCCTTTGTTAGGAAAGGGTCTGTTGTGATGACTGGGCAAGACAAACTGTCCCTGTGGACAGAAGTATTTAACATTAAAAATGTGTTAAAAAATTCAATCATGTATTTTAAAATCTTTCACCAATCTGGGAACCATCGAAAAAAATGTATGATTTATAATTGAGTCATAATAAATTGAAATTTGGAATGAATAAATAAATGTAAGGACATTTTATAAACACACGGACTTGATTTTTAAAATAATTAATAAAAAGTAGTTAAGATTTTGTTAATAAGTAAGTTTAAGTTTGATAATAAATGATTAAGAGTTATGAATATTAATAATTTGTGTGTACTAATGAATTTTGTAAGCTAAGACAAAAATATAGAAAATAATTATTAGCCAAGCGTAAAATATTAAGAGTTTAGTTTTAGAAAACGTTTAGGTATTTGTAAAGTAAAGACGCTGGATTATAGCAGTAAACAACTTTATATGTTTATTAAGATCTTAATATTTAGAAAACGTGACGAAAACAGATTAGCTAGATGAGAGGATCATTGGAGCTGCAAGGTTGTTAGTGAATAACCGAGCGTTGTTTATACTAAGATAAATATTGACTTTACGTGTTAAGATAAAGCAGATTAATTCGAGGCAAAGATCCCGTGTAGTGTTGAAGAAAAAATATGCAATAATAAGTAGGTGGATTCAATATTAAATATTCAATAAAATGTGACGAGAGAGAGTTGAGATTCATTTGCAGATCGTATTGGAACCAAAAGGTCTTCATGTCTTATCAGTAGACAGATAAGGATTGTCTCATATCGAGGGGACTTGTTTATGCTTAAACCAGGCCTAGAATTCCTTTGCATGACATTGAGACGAGATACAGCGTGTGACAGAATTATTGTTCTGAAAATAAAAAACTTTTGACGTATAATCGAAAATTAACTTGCATTTTCAAATAAAAAACTACTTAAATAAAGGAAAATTGGTTTTAAATAAAGTAAATAAGAACGAAAGTAGATTACTTAAATAACTTTAATAGAATTAAAGGTAAAATTTCTAAGTAAAGGACTTAGAATAAATTTAAAAAAAAAAAAAAAAATAAAGTTTTCTTTTTGAATTTGAATAATAACATCTAGAAAGGAATACATAATCAGAAAATCAACGATGCTAGTAATAAGATTGGTAAAATAAACATTATTTCAACTTCGGATGATATAATTTAAATGAAATTTTTTATGAATTTTAAAATTTTCTTCGAGTATGTGCATTTAAGGAGTACATGAACATTTGGGTGGATGGCTGAGCGTTTATGTAGTAATAATAGAATGTTTTATTCGCAAGAATAAGGCATTCTGGGACTACATGGAGAGCGTGTTGTGGAATAGGGATGTGTTTTGGGCTTTATCTTGAATTTAGTAGGGATATTGCATTCAACCACTGCACATTTCAACGTCACAACATGTTGCTTTGTGTAAGAGTCCAAAGAGCAATTTGAAGTATGCACGGTATAAAGTAGATGGTCAGAAGGACTGTAGTGGGGTAAGTAGGAGGTCAAATGCATAAAATAAACAAAAAATTCATAAAAAAAAAAAAAAAAATAAATAAAAAAGGTATAAGAATAAAAAACAAAATAGAACATGGAACGAGGGTGGTTTTATTAATCGACGTTCGACAGGGCTTCATCATAAGAATAGAGGAGTATAATTCAATTACTGTTACTATGATGAACCCCGGTCGAGTTTTGAAAAATAAAATAAAAAAAAAAAAAAAAAAAAAAAAAAAAAAAAAAAAAAAAAAAAAAAAAACAAAAAATTTGTCATACAACTCATGTAAATGAAATATAGTTAAAACTTTGACAATTTTGAGAAGTTTAAAGAACAAAGAGTTCTTATTTTGTATTAAGAAATACAGAAATTTAGTAGAAGAAGTTTAAGAGAGAACATAGAGTTCTTGATTATATTATAAAAATATAAAGTTTGGTAGGCGAACTGTCTTTAGAGGCAGGATGTAGCTATGTTCGAGAAGTGATATGATCAAGGCCTAAGATATCATTTCTGGAAGGTAGTGATTTCGAGTTAATTGGAAAACTTATCAAAAAATCCAACGTAGTTGTTTAGAGTTCTGTCACATGTAATTTTGGGCAAAAAACATAAACAATGACTTATGTTTGTAAGTGTCATAAACTTTCATAGATATAGAAAAGTTTTTTTTTTTTTGAGTCTGCTCTAATAGGTAAAAACAGATGTTGAGGGAAGTCGTCAAGGGACAGTAAGACAATGCTTACATGGTGAAAGGAGGGGGTTTGTTTAGGAAACAAAGCCTAGAAATAAATCGGACGTGACAGGAAGGAGAGTTTTTTTTATGAAATGAAACGAAGAGTTTATAAAATTGTAAAAATGTTAATTAGCTGATTAGAATAGATAATTAGATGTAAAATTGTAAAACGATAAGTTGTATGTTTGACATTGATAAATATTAAGGATTATAAGATAAAATGATAAAAAAATTGTTAGTTTTAAGTGATTTATGATTTGAGAATGTGAAGAATAGTTGTGTGAAGTTTGAGAATTTATGTGAGTTTTGCCAAGATAGATAATAATAAAGTTTTTAAGTTTTTTTTTTGATGTTAAATGATGAGTAAAGGAGGTTAAGTTTTTGTTTTTTAAAGGAAGGAGTAATAAATTAATAATAAGTAGAGAGATTTTAATGAATTTGATAGAAAGGATAAATAAGTAGTGTTTTTTAAATAAATAATAATGGAATTTGAAATAATAAATGATGTTAAGCAGTTATTTGATAAAGGTGTCTAAAGATTTTGATGAAATACGGTGTTAGCTGGGAAAGCAATGATAATTTTTTATTTTTTATAAGTTTTTTGTATTTAAGTGATTGATGACAAGGGAGATTTTAATGAAGTAATTTAAATGAAAGAATTTTTGAGTTTTTATATGAAGATGATGACTTTACAGAATTGTTGAGTAAAGTGGTATTTAAAATGAAGTTGTTCTGTTAATAAACTTTTATAAAGAAGGTAGTTAAGTTGCATTGATGGTTAATTTTTTAGTTTTTAAGAGGTTTTTTGAGTACTGCGATGAAATAAAGGAAATATACGACGATTTTAATGAAATAAAGGAAATATGCGACGATTTTTAATGAGATAAAGGGAGATTTGAGGAATTCTGCGAATAAACGACGGTTATCATGATTTTTTAAAGGAAGCTACGTTGAGATAAAGGGATAAATGAATGATAAAGAGGTTTTTTGGGGATTAATGCAACTTGAATTATTAAAATATGAAAGATAAGATGGAAATAATTTTAAGACAGGATACTGAAAGATGAAACAATTGTAAAGAGGTAATTTTGAAATAAATAGATGAGTTTTGTAAGTAATTTTATTTTTTTTTGATAATAATGATGTTATATTTTGAATTTTAGTTGAAGAAAAGAGTTTTTTGTAATTGTAAAATCAGTAGCTAACATGTTATCCCAGCAAGATACAGGAGAATTGAGATTTTAAGTAAGAATAAATAGTTATTGGATTTAAACTAAAATAAATAATAATGTAAAGTCTGAATTGAAAAGTTTTAAAGTGAATTGAAGTAATGTTGAGTAATAAGTAAATAATTTTCGTAAAAATGTTAATTGAAAATGAGAGGTTTTAAATTTAAATTGTGTTAAGTTAAAAAATGATTTAGATGAATAGTGTGAGATGGATGTAGATTTTCAAAGGATGTAGAAATGTCGTCTTGGCAAAAAGGATGAGACGTAGAAAAAGTATATAGACGGCTGTCTGGGAGATAAGCTTTGAGTGACGGGATCCTGTCAACAAAAAATGTTGATGGAAAGTTTCAGCCAACGAGGTTGAAAAGGAAAATGATGATGGGTTTTATTGGATAAATAGAGATAAGGCTTAGCACTAATTGATTCGTATATTTTAATATTTATGAGTTATGATGACTCAAACAAACTGAGATAGTGAAATAGGACTTTAGCAAATAGATTTTATTTTTTTTTCATGTCAAAAGAGAATCTTTCCAAAAAAAAATACACAAGGGGTATTTCTTTTTCTTTCAAGAGGTCCTTAACTTCTGAAATGAAATGTCTTGAACATCCATTAATTTTTTTTCTCGATTTGAAATTTATATGTATAAAAGCTTTGTATTCCAATACCTGTATTGAAATACAAACCTTGTGGGGTTTTGTGACAATGTGAAAAGTCAGATTTTAATATAGACTCATTTGAAAGACGCGGTTAAGCCAAAGAGATAAGAGATTCAAATAACAATTTAAATTTAGTAACGTCATTTATAAAAGAAAAATGGATTTTCAAGACAAAAGTATAAATAACCATGTTCAATTTTAATATAATTTAGTTTAATTGTTTTGTTATGTAAAATATGTGTATTTTTACGGCAGTGCGGTAAAACGTGAGAACAGTAACCGGAAGGAACGCCTTTCGGAAGTAAGAATTTGCCTCATGGTAACGTCAGTCTGAGTCCAGCGTTAGGAGTGACAGGTTGTTTCTAAAAAAGTCTAGATCAGAGCTTGGTGGAGAATGGTTGTGTTTTTTGAGAGTCTAGTAGAGACTAATTTAGCAGAAAATGGATAGGAAGTGATAATGAACGCTTCTAATGACAATGTAAACGTGTTTGAAAGTAATAGACTTACTGTATTCTAAGTGACAAACAATATTTATGAGAAAATTAGTATAAAGTATTTAATTAGACGGTGAATATAAAAAAAGGAAACTTAATGAACACTCGAATTTACAAGATTTCAAAGAATAAGAGACTGTGTACTGTAAATGAGTGTCTTAAACGGATCGTTTAGCACGTGGCAAAAAACTTTGTATCGAAGTGAACATTCTTTTATTAATGATGAATGTTATGATTGTCGTACAAAAAATAACATTCCTAGAGTGCTGGGTGAATATTCGAAACATGAACTTTTCAGGAAACAACGCTTGCTGTAATCTACAAGTCTCAGGACATCTGGAATTAATATCTTTGGACAATTTGAGTGCAAATGGGTGTTCTGGTATAAACACCATATGTTAAATTAGGACTAAGTATTTATATTATGTTTTGATATATTTTGCTATACATGTTTAAATTTTTTAATCTGTTTCATAAATATTTTAAAAGGAAATAAATTGATAGATAAAATAATAAAATTTTAATAATTGAAGTAAATCTCCATCTGAGATCTTTATAATGATTTAAATTTAAATAAAAAGTAAATTCCTGTTGCAACAATTTTATTGGTAAAAGCATTTTTAAAGATAAAATTAATTAATTTGAAAGAAAGAAATAAAGGAAATATAAATTCATAATTTGTTATTGAAATTAAAAAGGATAACTAGTATTTATAATATGATTTTTTTGTTGTTAATAATAATTTGTAGGATGTTTCTTTAATAGTTTAATAAATCTTTATGTTAACATTTCAGAGACAAGTGTTTTCATTAAATACCAAATATCACTGTAAGTACACTGTGAAAAGAACTTACGACCCCAGATAATTTTTCTTTCTTTTAAATATTTAAATTCATTCTTTTTTCAAAATTGGTTTTATAAAGCAAACCTGGCGCCCTATAGTCGAGCAAATTAACAAATTAATTACATTAAATAATAACTTCATCTCATTTTTGAATTATTACAATTGTTCAACACAAATTTGAATAAAATGTCAGTACATGAAAGATGTTAAAAATGTTTAAAGTTGAATATCTGGAAAACCATTAACATTACATAATATTTACAAGAGTCAAAAAATTTACCTCTTAAAAAAAATGCTTTTTTACATTTTTTCTGTATGTAATAATTTACGGTAAAATAAATAATAACGCACTGGCTGCTGGTTATCAAAAATATCCAGATCATAGAGTAATGAATTGTATAACGTTTAAAGTGTTGGAGAAACGTTTTAGAGAGAGGTATGCTAAAACTTCTACGAAAAGATGCTGGTCTTCAATGTTTTAAGAGAATCCAAATACTGAATGTAGTACAATTATCTCCTACTACAAACACCGTAAGGTGTAATATTGTTTCAATGTTTCGATATCAAATGTGTGACAAATGTTATGAGAGCAATAACTGAACCTATACCATACAACGTGTGTGGAAGACTTATTACCATCAGATTATGATGAATGAATAAAATTCTGTGAATAATTAATTATAAAATTTGAATTCAACCCAGATTTCATGTCACACTCGATTATAATATTATTATTAACAATTATCATAATTTTATAATATTTAGGTTTAGGGTAGTCTTGGGTATTCCAGACAATTACCGAGAAATGTTTTAGTTTTTGTTACCAATAATTTAGTTAGTCTTTGACCTACTGAAAATTTTTTTTAAAGTATTTTGTTTTAAGACATTAAAAAGAAAAAAATGTTGTCTCTTGTAAAATATTTTGTAATTTTAATGGTTTTTGAGATATTAAATATTAAAAATTTTAAACATAAGCCATTTTGAAAATGTTGAAAATAATGTTTTGATTTTCTGGTATACTGCTAAAAGGCAACATAAATATTGTGTATACTAAATCTCCACTTAATATTTGATCTACTTTAAAAGATATAATAGCCTACAGTTAGAGAAAATAAAGTGTTTTCGGATCTATGTTTAACTTTTTTCTTTTTATAGCTCTAGAATTAGCTCCTGAAATATTGTCATGAAATTTTGAATCATCCTGTAGATTAAAAACATGGACTTTATAATTTATTACATAAAAATTACAATAAATAACTGTACAACTAAAATAGTTGTACAAATCAACAGATACTACTTCCAACACTGTTTAAACTGAATACTAACCTAAACTGAAATGTGCCATTCCTATGACTCCTATAAGAGTTGCTAAGAGTGACTTAGGTGCAATACGAGCACAATAAGTTGCAGCTGCGACCCACAACAAATGGACTGAAACTGATTCAATTGCTTCAAAGGGGAAACACCACCATGCAGTCCTACAAGAAATAAATTTATCATAGTTATAACACACATTAGATAGCAATGTTATTATTTTAACATATACAATCAACTACTGTTATTTTCAGTACAAATTTTACAAAAGCATGAGTGATGAGTTTCATTTGAAGTTTCCTCAATCTTCAGTTTCTAACAAACCTACAATATTTTGTTTTATTAATAAATTTTGTGACACAGGTTCTGTATATGTTTTCAAAAAAACCAGGCTTCCAGTCATTGTTAAATACTGACATTCTCAATAACATGTCTCAGTATTTAACTTCTTCACCAAAAATCACTAAGAAAAGTGATATACTGTTTTCAGAATTATGATAAAGTTAAAACTGTATGCATACCACATTGGTGTCGTCATTCATCAACTGCTACAACCCGACTATGAAAAACATTTACTGTTCTGACATTGACTTCATGGATTTGTTTTAGCTTATTAGATTGTGTTTATTTTAGCGATGAGGTTGGGTTTCACTTGGATGGTTATGCAAATAGCAAATTAGGATTAGGGCTACATTTTCTGGTACAAGTGTCACTGGTAAAATTTATTGTGATTTAGTCAAATAGGTTATTCTTTGTTGGATGTTAATGAAATAGTGTTGGTTTCAGGAGGATGTTTAAACCGATCACACTGTAAATTAAACAATGACCACGTTGGAGACATTTTTTGAAAATTGTTTGATTTGGAAAAAATCTGTGACCCCTGAGATCCCTGGATATCACTCCTCCTGATTTTTACCTGGGGAGGGGGATATTTGAAAAGTGGGTGTTTCAAAACAAACCCCGAATCCTTGATGATCTGAAGGCTAATATTGAAATAGAAATTTTAAACATAAGTGAACAAACATTACGGCGAGTGGCTGCAAATGTCATGAAATATCATATATTAATGAAAATCACTTTCAGCATCTATCGTAAAGGTAAAGCAACTGTTTGTATATTTATAAAGATTATATAAATAAAAAAATTACCAACCGGGTTGCATCCTTTAGGAAAGACCCTGTGAAACAACTAAGTAAATGTCGGTATACAGTAAATAACTTATAAATACATTTTTCTTTCTCACAGAATCATCTATTGAAAACAATGTATTCATTACTTATGCATAAAAATCTACTATTGATATTTTACTCTAAAATACACATAAAGCCTTGGCGTTCCAGTTATGTACTGTTGCCACTTTTATAGTTAAAATAAAAATCTAAGCTAATGCTTACTCTATGTATGAATAGCCCATTAATCTAGCAGCATGTGCAAAGAAAGCAACAACGATGATATTAACATGTCCAATTCTTCTTGTAATACTCTCAGCTCCATACAAGAATGGAATACTGCTGATAGTTCCCACAGCCACAGTTATTCCTCAAACATAAATATTAATTCAATGATACAAAAACGATAATTATGTTTTAGAATTAATTATAGATATTATAGTTCATAATTGTATTAAATTAGAACCTTATTAATCAGGACCTAATAAATCCGAACATCGCTTAATTTAGACAGCACTATAAAACAAGTTGTTGAGCACCATCATGGTAGTTGCCCATTCAATCACATAAAGTAATACAAGCTGATCCTCTAATAAATGCAAAGTCCAAAACTTGGTTTCCTGGGCCTTTGAGGAAATGTTAATTTGTACTGGTACATTAAGGGGGTCTTATAAAATAGTGTAAGTTTGTTTAAACAGTTGTTATACATGTTGTCTGAACCTCTATGTGTATCATTATTGGTCATGTAGTGCGGCCGATGAGGTCAGGTGTGGTTAGGATTGTATCAAGATTCTGTTTAGGAAAATAAACGAACATTAAACTCAACAAGTTAAGTTTGGAAATGCCAAAGGATCTATTCAAGTTTTACTTACAAAATTCCATCATTTTTATAATGCTTTTATGACCCACACACACACCAAATACTATCCTTTACTTTGACACTTTATAACTTTACTCAAACATTATAAGGCAATCGCTTTTTACATTTCTAATATGGGGTCGAATAATTTTGGAGAACTCTCTACAACTCCTCTAAACTCAACTGAGCTGACTGAACTAACTGAACTGAACCTTTGAAAAAGCCAAACATAACGTTTTATAAGGGTTCTCCTCCTTCCTTGGAGTTTACACCCATTATTTGGGATAATCAATCCACGTGGACTCTTTCTTGGTCCCTGTTGGTGGATTTCATGTTAATTTAACATTATTGGAGAATTTAATAATAAAAGTATTAAAAATAAAAGAATTTAATAAAAGTACAAAACCAATACTTTGGAGTTCCATCAGTGCTCTTCTTATTTACTATTACTACTGGACTTGACCATGGTGATGTAGATGGACGTATAATTTCCTTTTCTAACTTATTCTTAATTTGCTCTTCTACTATAGGTTTTAATGCATGTGGCATCCTATACAGATTTTTCCATAGGTGGAAATTTCCTGTATCTATTTTATGTTCAATACTACTTTTACAACCAATCTGTCCCTTAGGCTCATCAAATACATGCGGATAACGGTATAACACAGGGCATAATACTTTACGTACTAGCTCAGTTAAATACACTAACTTATCTTCTCATACTTTAACTAATTCTTTATTTCCCATTTTTAATTTCCACATAATTCGTATTATGACCATTGGTATCAATTTCCAAAATATATATTTTTTGGAAGCATTAGCTTCTCTGGGCTAAAATTTGGAATTTTTACATCTACATTATTTAGGTTACCCTTGCCCACTTTAGTTAAAACTCTCGCGACTCGTACACAATGTACATTCAATTCTACCCGTTCTATAAGCACTTCTTCTGGAATTAAACACTTTTCCATTTTAATATCAATTATCAGGCGTCCCTGAACTGATACTTCAGATAAAGAAGGTAGGATTATATCATTTGTGGCTTTGACACAATATGATGTGACAGTACTAGGCAGTATTGTATTAACGGTATCACTAATGTTTGGATTGAGCTGGCCAGGTTCTATATTCCTTATATGTGATTGTAACTTTGATTCACCCCTCATTTTCCCACATTATATGCGTAAAATCTTCCGTACATATTTTTAATAGACATCATTATCTAAGAACAATTCTCCTTTAGTCAAATCTAACTTCGCACCTTAGAGTATCCTAAAATTCCACCATAGGGTATCTGTTAGGTTTCAACTAAAAACTCATGTGCAAAACTACGTTTTCCCTTAATAGATACAAAAACCTCTTGTTTCCCATATATCTTTAACTGGTCCCCTGTTACACTTTTGGCTCTTATATCGCTATCACAACTTTTCTTTTTACTAATACCCTTTTGAATAATCAATATGGTAGCACCTGTATCTACAATACACCTACCTGGTTTTTTTTACCAATTACAACACCTACAACAATCTGATATACTGTTTCATCATGCATTATACTTGTTACTAAAATAAATGTTCTTCCTTTGATACTTGCAATTTTGAATTTATTCGTGGGACGATAGGCTATAGCTGTTTCCCACCACAGAACCTTGCACAATTGGGGTAGTTCTTGAATTTCTACATTCTTTCGCAAAGTGTCCAAACTTATGACATGAGTAACACTCCATCTGTCTTTTACTTTTGTAGTTGAAATTCGACTTCTTATAGCTATTTTGTTTATAAGTATCCAACTTAGGTTTTACTTTGCTTACTCAACAATCATTTACCTTACGTCCAGTATGATTACAAATAAAACAAGTTACTTGTGTCAGAAAAGCATTTTTGTTTTGGGGTATAAAATGAGTAGGTCATCTACTAGCTTCAACAGCAGCCACGGTAACGGCTAATTGAATTGCTCTGCCATAGTTCCAGGTATCCGATATCTAACTTGTTGTCCCACACTCCAAAATAAACCATTTATACATGCGGCTAACATTCATTGCTCTGCCTCTTCATGAATTATTCGGTGTTGTGCCGGATCTTCAACAGGTCTTATGGTATTTGCACAAAGTCTTTTAAATCTGTCAGCAAACGTTTTAGGGGATTCATTTTTGTGTTGAATCACGTTTTGAAGGGCTAAGTAGGGAAATTGGTCCAATTGTTTTACTCGAAAGCATTCTACAAGACTGTCCCTCAACTCTTTAAATGTTATATCTGATCTGACTAAATCGGAGTTGCTATTCAGAAACAATGCAGCAGTCCCTTTTAGCTTTAATTTTAATAAAGAAACTTTGTCAGTTTCAGTCCAATTCTCTACTAGAGCGGCTCTATCTATCTTATCAAAGAATTCATTTACAGTCACAGGTCCATCACCTCACCAGGCGTCAATCAAATTTGCTATCATTAAGTCGTTTTATTTTTGTAGCTTTAGCCACTTTCAATAATTGTTCACTTGTCACTCTTAACTGCTTGGTTTGAATCTGTAATTGTTCTTGAGGTTTTAAAAGAGCTTGTTTTAAAGTCTGTATTTCTTGTTGTTCGGTTGGATTTAAAGAAAAAAACTCTTTTAATTTAATAAAATGTTTCATTTGCTAATTTAAAGAAACACCGTAACAAATTAAATGTACATGAGTCGCTTCCCCAAGTAAAAATAATCTCTAAAACCAAGCAGAACACCATACCAATGATAACATAACCTAACGATTGTAATTTCATTTCTTAGTCTCAAAAAAAAAATTCGTTCCTTTTAATAGAAATCAATTTCTAATTTAATTATTTTTACTATTACAACGTTACATTCATCTGTATAATTAGTATAACCATTTATGTGTCATTCAATGATCCTTTGGATTAATGATTTTAACAGAGTCTCACACCCTTCTAGTAAAACGTCAGGGTCTGACATAGGAAAGTAATACAAAGGAACTCTGGAATTTATTTACTGAGTGTTCTAGGAATGTCATATATAAGACCTTGTTTAGGAGAAGAAACAATTTTTCCTGGCTCAGGCGTTTCACTTATTTTAGAAATTGAAACAGGCTTCGAACACAAGATTGACTTTGGACATAAGACAGGATGTTTACTGTCCCAACCTATCCAATTTTCATGAATAGGTTGGGAGAAATTGGTGTTCTCTGAACAGACTGACTACTAGGACATTCAAAATTTCTCTTGTTGTCCATACAACTACTTTCTTTTTGCTTCCCCTTTAAACTATTGCCCATATAAAACTTCTTTTATTTTTTCAATCCCAAACACCTTTAAACTACATTTTGTTTCTAGATAATACATTTTAAATGACATATAAATTACGCAAGAATATATTAAATATGAATATTACTACTACAAAGAAATTAGTATAACACCTAACGTAAAAACATTACCATACTATCATCCTCCCAAACACAATCTTTGATACATCTATAAATTGAAAAAAACACATTTTAATATATTGTAACGTCAAGGTGCTAGCTAGGGTCAGTGAATGGCAAGCCATCAATTTGACAAGAAATAAAAGAGTTGACAGCTCATGGACAAGCCCATACTTAAAAAAAGAAGAAAAAACTGAAGGGTTTAAAGGCAAGGAACTCATTTAGAGATTCATTAGAGTGAGAGGTCAACGGACAAAGTTTAAATTAATCAATAGGGAAGAAAGTGTCACTTCTAAATTCCAGTAAACTTTGAATCCCACCAATGAAAATAGCATCGTGGGGGTAACTATTGAAAATGAGGAAATTATAAATATAGGTCCAAAAGAAAGAAACAAGGTTGTTCTTCAGTATTGGGAAACAGGGGAGTTCTTCAAAATAATTTGTACAAGGTTGTTGTGTGAAGTTTTTGGTACAGGGTTGTTCTAATAGATAATTGTTCTTCATAAAATTGTTAAAACTTTTATAATAAATTATAAAATCTTCTGGGAAATTGGTAAACATTTGAATGTAATCGCGAAGAATATTATATTAAAAGAAAGTACGTCGAAATTGAAGCGTTTATATTAAAAGAAATTACGTCGTGAAGTGAGTTTCATAAAAATTAAAAGAAATACGTCGAACAGTTTAATAAAAAGTAAAAGAAATACGTCGAACAGTGAATTAGTTAAAGTTAAAGAATACACCTTAAAGATGGTTAGAAAAACCAGAATTTACATAGCCCAACCGCTTAAAACTCATCAAATTTCAGATTTTCATTCTAACACAGAATTTAATATTCTACATGTTAATCGTAAGGGTAAAAAGTTAAACGCACTAGAAATGTTAGAAATTAGGAGAATAATCGATATGGATTCTAGCTTAGTTAGTATTAATGAACAATTAGATCTTAGTAATTCACCACTCTTGCAACCCCTGTTTGGCCTAGGTATCTTCCCTCTCTAACTCCTCCCTAGCATAACAGTAATTGTGGCCAACTTCCTCTTGGCCTATTATTGTGTTGTTGTAAAATTCTTGTACCTTAGTCTGTAAGCTGCTTTTGACAATGCTGCAGTTGACGAAACCTTGGTCAGCACGGCTCATTAAAAAAGATTGTGGAGGTACAAATTGCCTTTTATTTAATTATTAATAATGGAATTCCACCAAGTACCTATAGTCAGTAGTATAAGTTAAGTAAAAATAAATAAATATGATACTTACCTAATAAATAATTTGGTGCTCCAAGTTCTTTCAAATATAGGAAAAGAAAAGACTCTATAAAACCCCAAGCATTGCCAAGTGCAAACAAAAAGAATATAAACATAATGATGTGTGGTAATTTTATTAATCGTATCATATCACGCATGATATTATCAGTTGGCACCTTGGCTCCAATCCTCATCAAAAGTAGAGTAAGAGTGGAAGTGATGAGTAGCGTATCATAAATGTAAAAAGCAGCCGAGTAGTCAGTATAACCTAAACAAACAAAACTTAAATTAAATAAAATAAAAATAGTGCATCATGTTATGTTAATAACAGTGTATAATATTACACAAACCCAAGAACAAAACAAGTTGATGGGAAGTCACCATGGTACTTACTCAGCCCTGTTATACATTGTAATACTATCAAATCCTTTAAATGTAATGCCCAAAAGTGGATTTCTTGGACATTGTACGAAAAGGTAAATTGTATTGGTAGAACATGGGGTTTCTTCCACTGTGGTAAGTTTGTTTACCAATACTCCACACCTCCTCCTCCTGCACCAGTCTCCAGCCTACTCTATTGGCCTGCATATGAACTTTCATATTATTCATGATCTTACCATAAGTTTTTCTATTGTCACTAATACCCTTCAAGCCAATCTGATTTTCTCCATTCTCAATTATTGTAATAAATATAAAATATGCCTTTGTCGTACTTGAAGAGTACTTATTTTTTATTAAAAAAAATATAAAAAAATGATTTTAATTTTATTATTATTTATAAAATTTTGCCAAGCTTTTTATGGGCGCCAGGTTGCGTTAGCATACCAATTTTGAAAAAAGGAAGTTATTTGTTATTATTAAAATCTCTCAGGGTCGCAAGTCCTTTTAAAAGTGTACTTCAGTGGTTCTTGATGAAATAAAGAAAATCTTATTTTGTTTTGCTGAAATTGAACATAATTTATTTATTGAAAAACATGAGTTATGAATATACATGAAAATTTGTTATATTTTCTTATTATAAATTGTTTTATTTATCTTTTTAAGAAAGTTAAAATTTTTAATAAATGAATCTACTTATTATGGTTGCAACTCATTAAAAATTAATAATAAAATCAAAGAAAACAGATTTATTTTATCTGCTTTAAAACTTATTGAAATTACTTTATTTTAAAACAACAAAAGCTTCTAATATCTAAAAAAAAAAAATCCTATAATTAATATTTAAAAAAAAAAACAATTATGACTTCATATTTTTTACAACATTTGATTAAAATTGTCTTTTATACATGTTACCAGTCCGTCCTTTTGTAGATCTCATTTTCTTCCTTAGAAAATGATGAGTTGTCTCTCTGATGATGAACTCCTGCCATCTTTTTGCACGTGCTGAGCCTTGTCCTGATACTGGATTAATCGACTTTTACCATCCTTCTATTTATTCCCGTCATCACATAGTTAGTAGGCATACATTTTAAATACTGAACTTACGAATAAACAATTCAAATCTTTCATACAATGTCTATAGTTAATTGTCTTGTTATCAACTCAAGATATTTGAACACCACGTGTACGCTTATTTTTGTTCACTTAAACAAAAGTTCAATTTAAATAAATGTTCACTGTCCTTTTTCACCAACACACCTCTCAAATAGTTCATATTTGGTCAAGTACAAATATGATCTGAAAATACTTAAACTGTCTAGCGTGCAGCCATTTTACTGTTCGTAATTGGTTGGTCTAACATTAAAAACCGTCTATCTCACTTAGAAACTTATTTCTCAATATCTACACTAATAGTTATTGTGTATACATTCATACTCTTCGTCTATCATGTTGATTTTACGTCAAAATACATATTTGCACAAAACTCACTGTTCCATATGAAACTTCTTACCCCCACGACAACACATCCATCTTGCTCAAGCATTACCTTTCAACTGACTTAACACATTGACCAAGCTTGCATAAAACCACGTTTTCCCTATACGACTTTACTTCCGCCTGACAACCAGCACTTTACATCACATATACACAAAATTGTATTTAATTTATAACCCTACATTTATCCTAAACATATTTATATTACAAATTATAATTAATATTTTATACATAACATTATTATTTTGGAAACCTATATTTAAATTTAATTACCCTAGTTTTTACATTTACATTGAGTCATTCTTTTGACTTCTGAAAACCCCCTCCCTTATTCAACTTTACCGTTTCCCGGGTTACTTTAAATATTCAAATCTCAATATAACCATTTTTTGGTTATTTAGGTTAAAATTACCATTTTTGGTATTACAAATACCCCATCAAAGCTGTGATTCAATATATAATATTGAAACACAGATTTCTCTTTTATTTAACAAAAAAAAATTTTAACTTCAAAAAAAAACTTTCAAATTCGGTCCCTATAGATTTCCAAAAAATAAAAAGTTTCAGCAAACTAAGAATATTCATATTCCTTTTAAAAAAACAAAACTTTAAAATAAGAAATATTCTCTCTTAACTCACATTAATCATCTTATAATCTATTGATTCACTAAATCTACCTAGTTGCATATTATTATCAATCAAACCACTTATACCCAAATCTTATCCATCATCAAAAAACCTTCATCAACTTCTTATCAATGAGCTGTCCATCACTCAACTTTTATCTTGCGACGGCAGAGTGTCTACTCCTGATTGCTAAAAAGAAAAAAAATATCTCTATCTCTTTGCCAAGATTCTAACTATTCATCTGAATATTTCTTTCACTTCAATACAATCCAAAATTAAAACTTCTCATTCTTATTTAATATCATTACAAAATTATTTACTTATTACTCAAAATCATTTTAATTTACTTTAAACTTTTCAATTTTAATCTTATATTATTTTAGTTTAAATCCAATAATTATTTATTCTTACTTAAAATCTCAATTCTCCTTTGTCTTGCTGGGATAACATCTTAACTACTAATTTTACAATCACTAAAAAACTCCTCTCTTATTCAAAATTCAAAAATTATTACATCATTATAACCAAAAAAAAATCACTTATAAACTCATCTTATCTATTTCAAGATTACCTCTTTACAATTGTTTTATCTCTCAGTATCCTATTTTAAAATTATTTCCATCTTATCTTTCATATTTTAATAATCAAAGTTGCATTAATCCCCAAAAAACTCTTTACCATTTATATTTATGTCGCCCAACCAGGTTACCTACATCATTTATATAAATAATCTCTTTATTTCAACGTAGCTTCCTTTAAAAATCATAATAATCGTCGTATTTCATAGAATTCCTTAAATCTCCTCTTGTTTCATTAAAATCGCCGTATTCCTCTTTATATATCATCGCAGTACTCAAAAAACCTCTTAAAACTTAAAAATTAACCATCAATGCAACTTAACTATTCTTCTTATAAAAGTTTCTTAACAGAACAACTTCATTTTAAATACTACTTTACTCAACAATTCTGTAAAGTCATCATCTTCATATAAAACTCAAAAAATCTCTCATTTAAACTACTTCATATTAAAATCTTCTTAATCATCTATTACTTGTATACAAAAACTTCAAAAAAATAAAATTTACATTGTTTCCCAGCTAACACCTTGTTTCATCAAAATCATCAAACACCTTCATTAAATAACTTCTCACAATCATCTATTATTTCAAATTCAAACATTATTTATTAAAAATCGTTAATTATTTATTTCATTTTATTAATTTCATTAAAATTTCTCCAATTATTATTAGTTTATCACCTTTCCTTTAAAAATCAAAACTTAACCTCCTTTATTCATTATTTAACATCAAAAAACTTAAAAACTTAATTATTATCTGTCTTGGCAAAACTCACATAAATTCTCTTCATATTATTATTTATTAATTATATCTCCTTCTTTAAAAACAAAAACTTTAACATTTTTAACTCCATTATTCATTTTATTACCATTTCATTATTAAAAACAAAAAACTTCAATATTATTATCATCTTAGCAATGCCTCTTGAAAACCACTCAATTCCTTTACAAGTAACCTTTCAAATCTCAAATTATTTAAATCTAACAATATTTTGCATATAATTACTTATTTTATTATTCTTAACTTTTGTAAACAAATATCAAATACTTTCTACATATAAGCCAAGCATTATTACTCTTAATCTATTATATACATTTAAAAATTACTATCTTTCTTACTAAAATACTTCAATTCTGACTCGTCCAGTTTTATTTTGTATATACAGATTGATCAGTTCTGTATACACTACACTTTATCTTTCTTCTATCATCTGTCTAAAGTATCATTACATGGAAATTCTATGTAATATTATATCAAATTATTATTGTCTTAACCGTTGTTACAAAATCTCCATCATCTTATCAAAAAAATTTCAATTTTACTTAACATTTAAATTTCAAAACTTTTACAAATTTTAACTCATCATTTTCCAAAATTTACTTTTTTATCCAAATTTTAATTATTTAGTAGTCTCTTGTATATTCTCCTATTATCTCCAATATCCGCGACACTTCTTGTCAACTTAATTACACTTTGTATCCTTCTGATTACAACTTTAGACACTTACATTGAAGTCTGCATTATGATCTTCAGATGTGAGAAGGTTGAAATGCAAAATTCCTACTCAATTCAGAATAAAGCCCCAATCACACCTTTCAACCATGACACACCTTCAATGCTGTCTACATGCTTTATTCCTAAGAATAAAACATGTTTTCGACTACCGTTACCCTGCCTTCCTCCCATTTTTTCATTAAACTACCTAAATGCATTTATACTAAGAAAATTTTAAAATTCATAAAAAATTTCATTCAAATCGCATCATTCGAAGTTGAAATAATGTTCATTTCTACCAATCTTATTACTAGCATCGTCGATTTTCTGTTTATGTAATCCTTTCTAGATGTTATTATTCAAATTCAAAAAGAAAATTTTATTTTTTTAAAATTTATTCTAAGTTCTTTAGTTAGAAATTTTACATTTAATTCTATAAAAGTTATTCAAGTAATCAACTTTTATTTTTAGTTACTTTATTTAAAACCAATTATCCTTTATTTAAGTAATTTTTATTTGAAAACGCAAGTTAATTTACGATTATAAGCCAAAGGTTTTTTATTTTCCAGCACAGTAATTTTGTAACACGCTGTATCTCGTCTCAATGTCATGCAAAGGAATTTTAGGCCTGGTTGAGAGATAACCAACCTTCCCCTCCTTATGATGCAATATCTCCTGTCTACTACTGATAAGACATCGACTATGAAATCCTTTTAGCTCCAACTAGATTCAATCTCTCTCGTCATTATTGAATATTCAACATTGAATCTACCTACTTAATATTGAATATTATTTCTTCAACACTACTCTGAATCTTTGCTTCGAACCAACTTCCTTATCTAAATCACGTTTCATAATTATTTATTCCTTTCATAAATATACTAAGTTATTTACTAACAATCTTGCATCTCCAATAATCTTTTCTTCTAACTAATCTGTTTTATCTTAACACGCAAAATCAATATTTATCTTGGAGTAAACAACACTCGGTTATTTACTGATATAAACCTAGCGTCTTTCACTTAGCAAATACCTAAACTTTTCTAAATATTATTACTTCTATAAACATATAAAGTTGTTTACTGCTATAATCCAGCGTCTTTACTTTGACAAATACTGAAACCTTTCTTAAACTAAAACTTCTAACATTTTACGCTTGGCTTATAATTATTTTCTATATTTCTGTCTTAGCTTACAAAATTTATTAGTACACACAAATTATTAATATTCATAACTCTTAATTATTTATTATCAAACTTATTTATTAACAAAACTCTTATTCTATTACAGTAATATTATTTTTCAAAACCAAGTCCGTTTGTTTATAAAAATGTCTTTACATTTATATCAGTCGTTCCAAATCCAATCTATTACAACAATTATAAATTATCTATTTTTTACGATGATTTCCCGATTGGTGAAAGATTTTAAAGTACATGATTACTTTTCTGATAACTTTTCCTATACTGATTACTTCTGTCAACATAAACAGTTTTTTTAGGCTAGTCATAACAATAGACCCTAACTTGACAAAAGATCCCCTTCTGTTATTGTCTCCTCCTATCTCAAACATTCCATCATTTTCTCCCCTCATAGACATATCAAGACACAATGACCTACTTTTGTTATCTGTCAGCTTGGAATACTGAACTCTACTGACTTTGCTTACATTTACATAGATTTCTTCCACAATTGCTTTTTTAAACTCATACTCAAAATTGTTTTTCTCTAAGAGACTTTTAATCTGTTGTTCTTGCATTTTAAATATATTTCTAAATTTTAATATTGCTATTTTTTCAAAGCCTAAAGTTTTATGATAGCTTTGCTTTCTCACATAAATAGCTAACTCTTTTGTTATTACATCATTTATCTTAATTACACATTCATTTACTTTAATTTTACCCTTGTTATTTAAATCACTTACAATCTCTCTAACCCCATCAAAATTGGTAACCCCATCATTTTTCTTAATTTCAACATTACCTGTTAACTGTTTTAACTCATTGTTCTCCATAGACTCATTCTGACACATTTCATCTTTCTTAAGTTCTAAATTCAACTCATTGTTACATAATCCATTGTTTACTTGTTCAAAAACATAATCATTCACACAAATATTCTTTATTATTTCAGTTTGATCATTTTTAATAAAAACTTTTAATTGGAAGTTAATTTTTTCTTTTACAGCTAATCTATTTAACATTTTATCATAAACTTCATTTCTTACTTTGAGAACAGCATGTAACATTTTAATTATTTCCTTTAACTCTAATTCTTTATTTATTCCATCCCTTCCTAATTCTTTATACCAATATTCATTTAAATCATCCCTACTTATTTCTATACACCATAGTTCAGTTCTATTACCCAAATCATCCAATTTCAAATCTTCCTTCCTAAAACATTTACTAACTTTACCAAAATACTTATCAGCTTCTTTTTTCATAATTTTAAATTCTACCATTACTCTGTCTTTCTCACTTATTAGATTATTATTAATTGTACCCTCCATTTTTAATTATTATTATTATTATTTAAACTTTAAATTTAGAATTAGTTATTTTAAAATTACTTATCTACTTATTATTAAAAAAAATTTTAGAGAGAACATTCTTATTTTTTTTGTTGACTATGAATATTCTTACCTTTTTGATAAGAATTTCTAATCCACCAAGAAACCACTGTTTTTTCGACTTATATTCTTATATTTTTCAATATAAGAATACAGCCCCAATCGTTGGATCGCCAAATGTAATAAATATAAAATATGCCTTTGTCGTACTTGAAGAGTACTTATTTTTTATTAAAAAAAATATAAAAAAATGATTTTAATTTTATTATTATTTATAAAATTTTGCCAAGCTTTTTATGGGCGCCAGGTTGCGTTAGCATACCAATTTTGAAAAAAGGAAGTTATTTGTTATTATTAAAATCTCTCAGGGTCGCAAGTCCTTTTAAAAGTGTACTTCAGTGGTTCTTGATGAAATAAAGAAAATCTTATTTTGTTTTGCTGAAATTGAACATAATTTATTTATTGAAAAACATGAGTTATGAATATACATGAAAATTTGTTATATTTTCTTATTATAAATTGTTTTATTTATCTTTTTAAGAAAGTTAAAATTTTTAATAAATGAATCTACTTATTATGGTTGCAACTCATTAAAAATTAATAATAAAATCAAAGAAAACAGATTTATTTTATCTGCTTTAAAACTTATTGAAATTACTTTATTTTAAAACAACAAAAGCTTCTAATATCTAAAAAAAAAAAATCCTATAATTAATATTTAAAAAAAAAAACAATTATGACTTCATATTTTTTACAACATTTGATTAAAATTGTCTTTTATACATGTTACCAGTCCGTCCTTTTGTAGATCTCATTTTCTTCCTTAGAAAATGATGAGTTGTCTCTCTGATGATGAACTCCTGCCATCTTTTTGCACGTGCTGAGCCTTGTCCTGATACTGGATTAATCGACTTTTACCATCCTTTTATTTATTCCCGTCATCACATAGTTAGTAGGCATACATTTTAAATACTGAACTTACGAATAAACAATTCAAATCTTTCATACAATGTCTATAGTTAATTGTCTTGTTATCAACTCAAGATATTTGAACACCACGTGTACGCTTATTTTTGTTCACTTAAACAAAAGTTCAATTTAAATAAATGTTCACTGTCCTTTTTCACCAACACACCTCTCAAATAGTTCATATTTGGTCAAGTACAAATATGATCTGAAAATACTTAAACTGTCTAGCGTGCAGCCATTTTACTGTTCGTAATTGGTTGGTCTAACATTAAAAACCGTCTATCTCACTTAGAAACTTATTTCTCAATATCTACACTAATAGTTATTGTGTATACATTCATACTCTTCGTCTATCATGTTGATTTTACGTCAAAATACATATTTGCACAAAACTCACTGTTCCATATGAAACTTCTTACCCCCACGACAACACATCCATCTTGCTCAAGCATTACCTTTCAACTGACTTAACACATTGACCAAGCTTGCATAAAACCACGTTTTCCCTATACGACTTTACTTCCGCCTGACAACCAGCACTTTACATCACATATACACAAAATTGTATTTAATTTATAACCCTACATTTATCCTAAACATATTTATATTACAAATTATAATTAATATTTTATACATAACATTATTATTTTGGAAACCTATATTTAAATTTAATTACCCTAGTTTTTACATTTACATTGAGTCATTCTTTTGACTTCTGAAAACCCCCTCCCTTATTCAACTTTACCGTTTCCCGGGTTACTTTAAATATTCAAATCTCAATATAACCATTTTTTGGTTATTTAGGTTAAAATTACCATTTTTGGTATTACATTATATACCCCAAACCATTACAAAAGTTTCCACCTGATTCTCTCTTTTTCCGCAATTCAATCTTGGGTCTGTCCAGAAAGTCTTCATTTCTTATTCTATCACTTCTTGTAACATTTTATTTTTTTCTCAGATAGCTCATCTCTGTCGCTGGCAGTTTGTTCAGATCTTTCTTTGCACATGTCCATGTCTCTACCCATAAATTATAATTGACTAATAGTACACTTTATATACCATTGGCTTCTTTCCTATGGGTCTATCACCGTGTCATATCCTTCATCATGTTAGCATTGGTAGTGATTTTGCTTCCTAGGTCATTTACACTTTCAAGATCTTTTCTTTCTAGTGACACTTTCCTTTTTGTTTCTTACTTTTGTCTACCTTCAATATCTTACTTTTTCTAAACTTATATCCAATATGTGTTTCGATAACGCCCTTGCCCAATTGGTTAGTTCTCTTCCCAAGTTCTCCTCAGTTTTTTCCCATGCTATGACATCGTCTGCATATGCTTTCACCTTTAGTTCCTCAACTTTTCTATGGTCTTGTTCTTCTGTGATGAGTTCATCAGAGTATTTTTCTTATATTCTTACACAATTCTTGCACTTTTCATTTATGTTTTTTATGCTCCCTACAATTTGTTTACTTCTTAAAACTCTCCATATATTATCTCTATTCCTTGTAATAAAATTTCTTTATATCGATAAAGACAATCACAGTGTATTTATAATAATCCCTTTTTCTTCTTCTATGACCTGCACAAATAGACAATATAATAAGTTCTACCCTGATAGTTTAGAATATCTAATATAATTGAATCATTTTTTATTTTTATAAAGTGCAAACATGGATGTCGCCATTGGTATTTTGTGCATTACCTGTTGAATGATTGGTGGCTGCTTTGAAAATCTGTTACAGTGAGATGATCTAGGGATTCAACAAACAACTGATTCCAAAATTTGTATAAAGGGTTTTGGCATGAAACATGTGACAGAAGAGTTTATTCTGTAGCAACAGTCACGAATGCAGAAGGAATTTCGTACTGCAGTTGATGAGGTCGTGTTTCAAACTGGTAGCAATGATATACATTTCTTTAAACAGATCATAACGAGAAATGAATTGTTGGTTTATTGTTATGACTTTAAAACAAAAACCCAGTCTTTATAATGGAAATTGTCCAAAAAGATATACCATATAATAGTGAGTTCAGACAGTCAGGCTACGAGTTCATATAATTCTCATCTTTACTTGTGTCGGAGTGTTACCAGACCTTGGTCAAACTCTCAAACCAGGTGGAGATGTGTTGGGTGCTGTTAAGAATAAGTTAGATTTAATATTAAATAATGTTACGAGTAAGGAAGGTGTATGATTAAATTTGTTAGAATAGTGATTAGGCAAGAGATAGATTTATACTTTAAGAATATAAGTAGGCCAGGAGATGTAGGTCTAGTTATGTGAAATGGTAGCACAAAATAAGAAGTTGTAGAAATTCTGACTAGGCCTGCTGGTCTAGTCAATATTTAATGTGAAAATGACACAGTTGAGGAGGAGAGATGGAAAGGCTTTAAATACCAGGGAGGACCAAGAGAAGGGGTTTTTCTCGGGAATCAGCCAAATGGGATGGTCTCTCATGTGGAGAGATTTTGGTGCAGTGACGATGGGGCTAAGTAAGGAAGATCCGGCACAGGAAAGAACACTGGTGAATTGGAATTTGATACTTGAGAGGTCAGGCAGTTTAGAATCGGCCAACTCCGGAGAAGAAGAAAGGTAAGGTGGCCATTTCTCTTTTTGTGTTTGAGTTTTGTTTTGTGGGCAAAGTCTAGAAAGACGAATATTCTAAACTGGGGAAGCATCAGATTCTTTTTTGAAATAAGATTGTGGTCGATAGATCTAGATTTATTGAATAACTTAAGCTCAGCTGAGTCATTTAGTATCTTGTTTCTGTGAGCTAAATGATGATCTTACTAATTGTGTGAGAAAAGATAAATACTTGATAGTGTTCCAGTAAATATATGGATATGTTTTATATGTAATAAATTATCTCTTGCCTTAGCTGATATTGCCAAGCACTTTTGTTACTTTATTTGAACTCGTAGAACATTAATAAAGGAGAATACCTATTATTCATAAGAGTGCCTAGTCATAGAAGACTTTAAGTTAACTAAAAGGCTGCTAAACTAGCAAGGAAAGGAGTCTGACTCATTGATCTAAGACCTGCTTGAGTTATGTGTAAAGTAGGTTTACTACTTTAAGAAGATGGGTAAAGACAGAGACCTTTAATGGATGAAAGGAATCCTTAAGATGTAAATTCTAGGTGTCATTGGTACACCCAACAAAATATACTCTAGATATATAGTCTCACTGAACAGACACGTTGAGCAACTGAGTAAAATCTTGAGTCCCTCAGGAATACATTCATTATTGCGACTATGGTAGTGGCAATTTTGAGAGACCCTAGCTGGATCTACACATTTTCATGTAGTCTTGAGTTAAATCCCTCTCCTTCATATTTCCTATCAGGTCTCTCTTGACCAACTGTTATTCTCTTCTGACCCTGATAGTATTAGAGTATTCGAGGATTAGGAGTCTTTATTTTATGTTCTTTTCTTCCATTTTTTTTAATAAGACGATGATGATCGAGAGGTTTTTCACCTATAAACAACAAGGAAAAAGAAGCATTGGAGAAACATCTAAATAACATGGGTGGTCTAATCTATGATGATTTGGATTCAAGCTTTGTAGCAAATACACGAAAACTGCAGAACAAAGCAGTTTTAATCCTGCAGTAATTTGCACTTACACAAGACAACTAATTTTTGGCCTGTCTTTTACTCCAGAAAGTGCAGATGCTAGTGAAGCAAGTTCTGAGCCTTACGAAGGCTATAGAGGTAATCTGGCTGGATTAGAACATGGAAGTATGCAAACAGTTTTTGAGGCTGAAAAGTCTAGAGGGTAAAACCTGCTCCTAATTAAAACATAAGAAGTTGACTGATTTTTTCGATGTCTTAAAAAAAAGCAAGCAAAATAGGAACAACATCAAGGCTATATTGATGGTATTGTCCAACAAAAGTATGCTCCTTCAAATCAAACAATTAATAATAGTACTATATTGATATTCTTCACCAAGTGAAAGGTGGAATGAGTAGTAAATGACTGCAACTGTTGGCATGTAATGACTGGCAGTTTCATCACGACAATCTGCTTGCCCATTGATCATTTCTTGAACAGGGTTTTTGGTAGAAACATGAAATCAACCAAGTTCTTTAGCTCCCTTATAACCTAGATTTGGCTCTCTGCAATTTTTGGCTCTTCCTAGATCATCATTGAAAAGAAACATATTTCAAACCATCAATGTAATTAAGAAGAACATGATAAGGCAGTCGATAGCAATTCCAAAAGAGGACTTATTAGACTAATTTGAAAAACAAAACAGAAGAGACACTATGATAAGTATGTGAGATCTAAAGATAATACTTTGAAGGAGAGTGAGACACCAATATCATAGGCACAGTATGTTTGTTAATATTAAATGACTCAAAATTTCCGAGACAAACAAAGCTTATTATTATCTATTATTTTTCCAGCCTAATATGACAGTCAGCTGGGCTGAATAGGAAAAGAGGCGAATGTGAAGGTAATCAACATCCAATTTTTCGAAACAAATATCAGACGCTTTTCATACCATGTGTAAACTTGTATTTATAGAATTTCATAAAAGAATTAATGTTAATTTGGTATAATTATGAAACGAAAGCTAAATAAAATGACAAAAATACTCATAAAATCTTAACATTTATTTAATAAATATAACAAAGATTATATATGTTTGGCAAAATATTTCTCGCAATTGTCACTCATATAAATGAAGTTAAATTACACAACTGATAATAAATCAAAATAAGAACTAATTGGTTTGGGTTATTAATAATCAAGCTTCACTAAAATTTGAACAACAATATCTGATGATGGAGTTACGACTCTGAAACGTGTCATAATACAAGATCATTTATTATTATAAAATTACAAATATGTTTAAAAATAACAAAGTATCATAATTTGATGTTACCTAGCTTTTGACTTCTGTAATCTATCAGAACACCAGTGAGAGGGGAGAAAATAGCCATTCCTATTGTTGAAAACAGTCTTTCTCTGCCAAACTCTCCACCATAACGATTGATCATGTCCAAAGCAATCGGATCCATAACAGTTACACTGGCTGACATCATCGTGTTACCAAGAAAACGAAGAAGGAAGTATATCCAAAACACACGAGGGCTTGATTGTTTATAATCAGGAGGACATACTTCAGGCCCTCCAGCTCTGAAACATCATAATTATATAAATAATATGTCTTAAGTTAAAACATAACATAATTATTTTGGGAAATAATTAACTTTAAAACATTATATTTTTACATTATGATTTATTGTGCAATGTATGTTTCAGTAATAGACATAATCAGGTAACTAATTGAAAATTATAGAATCTAACATTTATTTATATAGTAGACAAAATACATACCATGAATAATAATGAGGAAAGTGGAGGAAGGAGATAAAGGGATGTTAGGTTAGGTTAGGTTATTTATATAGTAGACAGAATACATACCATGAATTATAATGAGGAAAGTGGAGGAAGGAGATAAAGGGATGTTAGGTTAGGTTAGGTTATTTATATAGTAGACAGAATACATACCATGAATTATAATGAGGAAAGTGGAGGAAGGAGATAAGGGATGTTAGGTTAGGTTAGGTTAGGTTATTTATATAGTAGACAGAATACATACCATGAATAATAATGAGGCAAGTGGAGAAAGGAGATAAGGGATGTTAGCATTGGGAGAATGACCTGAGGAGAAAAGAGATGATTGAATGATCCAATATTAAATGACCGCAAGATTGGTACTAAAAAATAGTTAAAATAGAGAAGGAATGGAGGAAACTTTGTAAAGATACCCTAGAGGAGGAAGTGAGAACAGAGCTCTAAAAGCATATCTACATTATGCTAGAGAGGAAACAAAAAAGTGATTTGGTTGAGAGGTATGTTGTGGAAATTATGAAGTCTAAGATCAACTGAGAAAAATGTAAACAGGAAAGAGGAAAAGTAAAAAAAGACAAATTGTTATTGAAAGTGCACAGCTAGACAAGACGGTGATTCTTCGTCTAGTCACTGACAACCACCATCACTTAGGACGAGACAAAATGAAGGTGGGGTTTAGTTCAGGAGAAAGCGACATACACAAGAGGTATTGTGTGGCTCTCTTATTGTATAGCTCTCTTATGGCCTTCTACACCTCTTCGGAAAAAAAACAAAATGGAAAAGGGTTAAGAGATGTTTGTTAACTTATGTTTGAAATAATTTGACATTATCTTTAATTTTATCCTGTTTTTATTAAATGATTTGCAAAGTGTGAATCTAACATACCAAATTTCCATTTTGAAAATTCCACTATTTTCTAATATTTTTCTCTAACCTTTATTAATTAAAATTAACTTATGTGATGGACTCTTGATCACAGTCGGCATTCTGGTTGAATCATTGAGCCTGTCACTGTACTGGTTGCTAATCTTTAGTAAATCGATACCAAGTGAGCAATCATATGTCAAGTTTCTGGTTATTCCCTTTCTGAGTTCCTTAGCCAATGGCTGCTGTGAAGCAAACCGGCTATGAATTGTTTTTTGAAAAGTATGTGGTAAATTGATTATGGTTGGTAAAATTTAATGAGTATGGCGACTGGTTAACTCGAGGGCCAATAATCACAGGAGTAGTCCGTAATGTGGTAAATTATATGATTATGACACTAGTCCTATTTACCATCAAACTAGGGTTATGAGTGTCTAGCAATAATTTTTATTTAATACTGTATTTTTGAGATGTTTCACTAAATATAGAGTGTCAAACATCCACAGCCTGTTACTCAAAATGATGTGACCGTAGGGTCTAGCTAAAATTCATAACTCCTCGTAACATTACACTTTCCTAATTTGTTTGAACAATAAAATGTAGGTTTCTATTTAGTTTTGGTACTAGTACATATACTATCATTTTATATTAAAACTAAGGACCCTATTATGAGAAAGAATGGTCTAAAAGTAAAACGAAGTACAAGTTACCTAAAAGTGCACTTCTGTAGCATACAGTCTGCAGCAAGTTCTTTAAGTGTATCATATGTTAGATTAGAAGACATTATAAGCCCTCCACAACGTAAATCTCCTTTCTCTAAAGCAGTATAATTAACACCAGCTTCTTCTAAAAGTTCTCTACTAAAATGTTGTCTGAAATCTGTAACTTCTTCTTCCTCATCTGGTTCCATCTCCATTCCTTTTAGGAAACAAACAATAATTAAAATAAATTTATGGAGAGATTTTTTTGGATTTTTTAATGAAGTAAGTATTGTAAAAGACAATTATATTATATAGTTAGACTCTTGGAGAATATCTAAGCATTTGTTTTCAGAAGTGGTATGAATAAACATAACCACAAAGTTGTTAAGTAAAATCATATGGTGGTTCTCTAGTGCCAGGAAACACTTTTTCCAAAAAAAATGGCAACTATATATTGGGACAGAAAAGGTGTAGTCTTGGTTGATTTTATGGAACAAGGCACTACAATAAACTCTGCGGTTTACTATGAGACTTTAAGAAAACTGAGAAGAGCCATTTAGAACAAACTCTATGACATATTGTGCTCTGGTATTGTCTTCTTGAATGACAACACTCGTATGCATACTTCTGCATGCATACAAGGTCTACTGGACAGTTTCAAGTTGAAGTTGTTTGACCATCCTCCCTGATTTGGCTTCTAGTGATTATCACCTTTTTCTATCGTGAATAATAGCTGGAGTCATAGCGGTTTGAATATAATGAGAAGTTGAAAAACAGTGTCAACACATTCCTTAAACCACAGGGGACAAAGCTCTACAATGAGGGTATTAATCCTTTGAGTCTCAGACAATAAATATTGGAAAACACGACACATGTACCTTTAGTAATGGGTTTGTTGAAAAAGCACAGACCAATAAACAGCATTACTGTAAAGGTTCATAAAATACAGTATCTTCCATATAAGATATATTGAAGTATGAGCTGTCGAAATTATCAGAACTATTTTTTCTACAATTTTGTTACATTAATTGGTACCATTTAATTTTTGTATAGTTGTTTATATAAAAATTTATGACAAAAGTTTATTTTTCAATAAGTTTTTTTAGTTTGTGAGTTTTTTGAAAAAATTAAAATATAAATTTATTCATTGTAAACTGAGATCACAAATAAATAATATCTTCTATAGTTTTGAGCTGAGAAGATATAGTTTTCACTACTCACACATACTAGCACAAATGAATGTTTTTACTTATTTATTATAATATAGCCTTGTTCATAGAAACATTTTTATTTTGAAAAAAAGATAATATTTACACTATATACATAAAAAAACAAATTTCTTTCCCTTACTAATAATGGCCGTTACTTTCAAACATCTTTAGGATATGAAGGACCATGACACCCCACTTTACATTGTGTACACACAGTTCTGGATTTTTTTCTGCCTATATTGTAATTAATTCTTGTATCAGTGCACACCCAACAAGTCTTTTTTTGATACCCAGGCAATTTTTTAATTCCTTTTGATAGCTTTGGAGTCTCGCCATCACCACCACCACCTATCCTTGTTTCCCATTGTTGAAGCCACTCTTCTGTTATGCTGTCTATTATGTTTACAACATACTGATATTTTGACATGGGTTTCATATTGTTTTTTAAAATTATTTTCTTTGTACAAAATATATGAGTTTGAGAACCATCCTCACAAAGAAGTTAAAAACAACTATTGGGGATTCATCAACTGATAAATAATCGTGTGCAAAATAATGGAACTGATAATAGTTTATTACAATCTTCTACTAACGGCTGAAATTTCGGAGAAGGATCAAAACCGGGTGATATGTTTGTGGAAGTTGAGAATTGTCGACAATATGAAAAAACTGAGTAATGCTTGAAATCTATTTCTTATAAACAGTTTTGGAAACCAAGAAGTACATTGTGAGCTGTTAGTTGTCTAGTATGACCTCAAAGTAGGTTTGCGGATAAGTCCCATATTCAAAATTAGTGATATGAAAGCTTTAATTTCTGATAGTGATGTGGGAACTCAAATCTTATATAAAAAGAGAAGTATTATCACCTTTGGCCAAATAAATTTGGTTTGTATACAATTTATTTGTTTCATTTACAAATAAATTTAATAAAGATTGAGTAAAGAATAGTGAAAAATAATCTATAGACTTTGATGTGACTGGTGGACAGGTTTTTGGGCCTAGTGTTTCTAAATACTCAAATTTATGTATAATATTTTGAGGATGTAATTAATTTATTTTGTCCTGAATTTCATTTTCTCTTTCACTGTCCTCTCCAACATTTGAGATAGATGATGAGCAATCTCTAATAACATTTCTGTTTAGTAACCTTGTCCTAGTTGAAGCATGTGAAGTTATATTCATAGCTGTCAGGGTTTATTAGGTCTCTGCCAGATAAAATATTTTTTTAATGCCTACGTTGCCATTCTCAGGAACATATGTTGGGTCAGCAACGCTGTCATTATGAAATAAATTAACTGAATGTTCAGAAACTAAGGAAGAGTCGGAATCATAAATATGTTTGTCAATTTATCATCATAAAATCACTATACATTTTAAATTATAAAATATTACTACTACAAATTAGAAATAATAATACAGTGAAACTTCTAAATAACGGTCACTGCTCGGACTGCATAACATTTCCACTATTGAGATGTGTCCACTATCGGGAGAGATGCAGATAATGCATGGTAAACCACCAGAATAGCATCTTGTAATTTAAATCGTGAACCTAAATTATATGTTTATTAACCTACTATATAATAAAGCATATTATTTTAATGCATATATAGTCGATAAAAGTGAAATAAATTAAACAATGGTATTGCTCCACAACTGACTATTGTATTATCAAAGTTTTTATAATACAACAGGCATAATGATTTTAATCTCACAAAAATACACAAATTTATAAATTAAATAATATTCTTTATTAACAGTACTACAGTAATATTTATTATAATATTCGTACAACAGTAATGAATACACAAATAGACAAATTAGGAAAATGTAAATTTAAAAATGGAGAAAATCAAACTATATGTAAGGTTTAAAGTTAAACGTTTTTGTTTGAGAGACATCACAATATATAACTATACTGCCCACTGTTCTCACGGAAAATTTATTGTTACTGAATTCTTAAAGGACACCACAGACTGCTATATATAACACACAAAGAAAGTAAACCTAGTTTCCAGAAAGTCAACTTCCGGATAATTACTGAATAGACACAATAGTTGACATGGGTCTATGGGTTGACATGTCAATGATGGTGTGCACATGTCGTGATATTAGAAAACATAATACGGTAATTGTTGTTTTTAACTTGTGACTAAAATATTCATTATAAGAAAATGACCCAGTGGAGGTCAAATACTTTTAAAACTTGTATTATTATATAGAATACAAAATAAACTAATGTAAAAATATAATATTAGACTAATTACTATCATACCTAAGTTCTCACTAGGATCCATGAGAGAAGGATGCATATTAACTAACAAATTGACATAGTCATTAGTTGATAAATTATGCACTTCTTTATTTGCTACAGTTGACAGATTAGTTGCTTCTAAAGGAATACCTGTCATATTGGCAAGTTTCTTCAATTTCCTGTTAAAATCAAATAAATAAAAATTTATGTTTGTATTCAAAGTTTTAAAATGGTTTAGAATTAAAAGTGGAAACAGAACTAAATTAGTGAGTTTTAGAATGAAACTGTACAAAGGAAGGGATGTTACAGTACCTAAACCCTGCAATACTCTCTATTCACAAATGATTTCATTCATTGACCACCAAAAAATCAATTTATTAGCTAAAACAGAAAAATACATAAAACAGAAAAAGAAAATTTCTTTTCACAGAAGAATATTGAACACTACATTAGTAAACTTGATTTTTGAATTTATTTCTTTTTTGGATGTGTTTATTATTAAAAAAATAATAATCTATTATTTGATTTTATAAACTGGTTATTAGGATTTCTGAATATTACTATCAATATTACAGTACATCTACAGACAATTCTTGTTATTATAAGAGCTGAGGGAATAGAATTAATTAGTTTCACTACGTTTGTCTTTTTATAGTTCTATCATGTAAATTCTTTTTGTGATGATATTTCCACTATACCCTATGCCTACAGGAGTACCATATTTTGTATGTTATGTAGTTTTTTAGTTGTAGGTCATCCAAACTACTAATATTAAATTTGTACAGTGTATGATTAAGCTGTATTGAAAAGATTTTAGTTGTTACTCAGTTTTAATACTTTTAGTGTAGTTCTTCATTTAAAATTTTTATTTTATAAAGTTAAGTTGTTTTTGAAAAGAAGAGGAGGAAATTATATTGTAAATTGTAGAGTGGAATTTGTAAAGGGAAAGCTGTTCTTTCTTATTATTATTAATATTCCTTGTATTCAATAGAGGAATTCATGCAGCTAACCTATTGACTCATGTTAAACAGTTTGATTCTTGTTAAGATTAATTGTTACTGTGTTGTGTATTTTTATGGTATGGTTTTAGTGATTTATATTATGAATTATTATATTATAATGTTATGTGGTTGTATTTGTATTAGTTTATCTTACAATTTATTCTGTATTCCTATTGTAATATTTAATTGTTTTAGGATTAGATATTTTGATTTGCCACCTGACATAAGAATTTTATTTCTGTAAATTGCTGTATTGTGTCTAAAAAACTAATTAATAAATAAAACTTATTATTTTCATATTGTCATATTTATAAACTTAAGTTATAACTATGAACAATTTTTAAAGACGAAATTAATACCTTAAAGAAGTTCCATTCCTTTTAGGTTTTTTTCTGTTTAAATCAAAAATAAGATCATTGTCTGTTTTTCCAAATTGTGAGCCCTGCTCACTACTGTATGAGTTAGGCATGGATGATTTACAGCTTGCCTAAAATAGAAACATAAATAGTATATTAATAACGTTCTGTATATAAGAATTAAATTATAAAATTCTATTTTATAATTAGAGTAGTGATAGCAGATCTAGAAGAGAAAGCATTACACTCTTTAACGTTTGTAAGTTTAAATTTAAACCAAATAAAGATTTTTCTTTGACTCTTTATACAACAATTTTTATTATTAAATTAAAGAAATTTAGACTTTGTAAAATTAATTCAAAGCAAGAAATTAAATAATAAATTAAACTTTAAAAGAAAAGGATTTAATAAAAGTATATAGTACTTTATGCCTTAAAAAAGAAAATTAATCTTTACCAAATATATGAACAATGAGAAAAAGATAAATGTTTGTCATGAAATAAGATAACACAATACATAGAATAAAATGAATTCGTTTGTGATATATCATTATGCTGTTTTGAGAGAAATGATAATAAACGTACAAGCATAAAACTTCTTTTTCTGTAAACGAAATAATATAATGATATAAATGAAATAATAATAACATATATTTCAATACTAAAGAGTAAATCGTATCATTTTATTATTATTATTATTACAGTGGGACCATGCTAATTCGGATCTCATTAAGTCGAATCTTTTTAAGTCGAATTCCTCGATGAATCAAATTATTTCCATTGTCTAGCTTCTCCCATGTTATCTTACATAAATCGAAGTTTTGGGCTAGAAACCCTCTACAAAACAAAGTTGTTTTGATAAATCGAATGAGAAACCTGATAGCTCAGTTATATGAAGCAGTTCATGTTACAACTTTTAACCCACACCTGCTATTGTCTAGTCTAGTCATCCAGTCCAAGTTTGGAGGTTTAACTAAAAATGTGGATGTTTATTTACTGTACTTTTTAGTGACTGACATTAGTGTTTCTCGAGTGTTTTAGATAGTGATTTTTACCCAATAAGTTGAACTAATGTAGGTCTAGTTTATACGTATTAGTTAATACTGATAAAAATTTGATTTCAAATAAAGTTAAACATTTTTATACTGTAATTACAGTAAGTGGTTTTCTTTCATTTCCACTTAATATATAGTATTATAATACAGTATTAGCGTAGTAATGCTTCACTGCAATTTCAGAATACACAGAAGTAAAGGAAAAAAGCTGATACCTATTCATCACTTGGGTGAAGTTTGGCATGTGGAACTTTTTCATAAAATCAAACAATACATATCAGTAAATTTCTATGTTATTAAGTTCTTATCTTGAAAATAAACATTTCTTTAAAAAATATCAAGACTCAACAACCAATTTGTATAATATTAAAGTTGAAGTTACCCAGTGAAAAGTGTTTTGTTCAGGTCTACATATCTTATTTACTAAAGATCAATCTACAACACCTCACACAACCTACATTTGTAGATGATACCACTGTACTGGCCTCCAGCCATGATCCTGAAAATGATTATGTCTATTACAGCAAAACTTGGACAAAATAGCAAATTGGCTAAGAAAAAAGCATATAAAAGTTAATGAATTAAAATGTAAGAAAATAATATTTACAAGAAAAAAAAACACATCTACCAATAACCTAACCAGAGACTACCATACAAATATTAAGTAAAGTAACTAGGCATACATTTAGACTGATGCCCGACTTGAAAGAAACACATTTTTATCAGAAGGAAATAACTAGGGTCACTAGGCTCAGGATCACTATTCAAACTTCATTATAAACCAAATACTCAAATTTTGTTGTATTAACCACAGTATGATGGAACCACTTTTTTCATAATGTTCTAGAATATATTTTACCAAATTATTTATATTGTTTACAGAGTTTTTAAAATATAACTTATGAAAATGTTACATGGACTACAGTCCAACATCTAGAATACACACACTCTAGTCTATTTTCTAGATATTCCTCAGTATATTAATGTTATATTACTATTATGTTGTTGAAATCACAATTCATCATTGTCAAACTTGTTTATAAATTAAATATCACCTATGGTGATATTAAAAATAACGTGAAACAGTTGACAATATGTTGCTTTTACTATATCTATTTCAATGTTTGTAAGTTTCTAGTGTAAAGTGAATATAAAGAGTTGTCGGAATTTTTAAATTGGTAATAATTATTCATACGAGTATATGACAGTGGTACTAAGGACAGTGATAGTGAAGCAGACAATGAAAATGGTGATGAAGATTTTAACAGTTTATTTACATATGAGGTAAGATTATTTTTAGACATGTACACGGATTAAATGACAATTTTTTGATAGAATATGGAAAATACTTGGAAAAATTAGAATTATTAAGTGAAATTTGTGGTACCTATGTGTTTTGACAATTGATTTGTTCTGAAACAAACAATTATGCAGCATTAGTTTATTTTATAACTAAATATTACCTTATATACATTGTGTAGCTTTGTTGTTTGCATAACTATGACACGTTTTGAAACATGTGTTTCATCATTAGATTGTTGAAATGTTCACATCACAAAAAACATAACACGTAACACACAAAACACAAACACTTAATTGTCATGATCTGTATACTATGCGGTAGACATCTACTTTAGCGGACAGTCAACCGACTACAAGTTAAGTGTGAAATTTTTAGATCTGATAATCTTATCGCTGAATCGTACAGTATATTATAATGGAATTGCAATCGGTCATTTATTAATGGCTTTGTAGATCTCAAACTTCTCAATAGCGTACATGTACTTTCCTTTGCTGCAGATATGGATAGGTGTGAAATTTATCTCAAAATCGGTGTGAATTATGTTGGTTTATTGTATGTACTATTAATAAGTATAAAACATTTATTGTTACTACAAAATATCATCTAGAATAAAATTATTTTTTCTCATGTAGAGAAATTAATGTAAGGTGTAAGCATGGAACATCTCCAACCAATAAATAATAATAAATAATTTGTAATAATAATAAGTAATTATAAATAACATGTTAAGATAAGGAAATCATAATAAGTAAGAAATAAATAATAAATACAAAAGTGAACTTTTAAATAAAAAGTGCTTTTATAAAAGAAAATGATATTATTTAGACATTATTTACATAATGTGTCTTAATTAAACAAAGAAAAAGAAAATTTGCAAATGGGACATTCTAGAACATAGGCGAGTCTTGGATATGGCTTAATATTAGTGGTGAGCATTAATGCTAACAACAGTCAAAGTCAACAGTTAATGTTGAGCGTGATTAACTGTTGAAAAAAACTGATAACGTTAACCTGCCAGACAAAACAGAAGACCAAGCGTCTTTGTTCAGTGTGCACGTGTAAAATAGTAAAATAGTAGGCTACAGCAGAAACATACGTTGATTCGTTGATGAATAAACGTTGATGTTAATTGATTCGCTTTAGTTGCTTAACTAAACTAACAGACGACTGAGAGGCGTACTTGTATCTACTTCTATCTAGGTGCGTGCGTATCGGGTGGGCCGCTGGCACTAACAAACAACCACTGATGCGTCACCTGCAAGCACTAAGCAGTTGGTCAAACGTTAGCAGTTAATACACTTTTTCGTCAACTGCGTTGAGCGTTGACGGTTAGCTGTTACCGGTTAATAGACACTACTTAATATCTCCAAAAACGGAGATGAACTTAAAAAAATTTTCTGATTGGTTAGAATCATGGAAGATTCTGGAACTGAATTAGAGGAGGGTTGAAAGAATGCTTACTTCTGGTTCATCACTCATTGTTAGAACATCGGACAGAGCAGACTGATTAAAATGTAAAATAACACTTCGTTGTTGAATGTCGAACAGTACAGAAGTAATCAATTGAAAACACTTTTGGTCAGAGCGTCGAACAGAGCAAACTTGTTAAAAGTGTTAAACTTCTTTTTTGAATGTAGAGTGAACCAATAATTAAGTGAATCAATCATGAAGGTATAGTGTTAGTGAAATTACAAATAGTGACATGTTTTTGAATAAAGGTAGTAAAAAATGAAAACGATCTGAGAAAATTATAAATAAAATGTAACAATCAACATAACCAAACTTTCCTTAAAAAGGAATATGAACAATCTGAAGATTTTTAAAACATGGACCGATAATAGAATTAAGATTTGTATTTAGATTTAAGTTTACATAATAATAATAACATCAATCCTTTCCATCTTTAATAAACAATTGTACTTTAAAAATTAACATGTCTAACAAAGCTTTATTGAGAACACCTGTTTAACCGACATCGTTTGGATTAGCAGAGTGTAAAAGTATAGAGATGAAAAGTAAGAACTCACCATAATAAAATATGTTAATTCCAATTTAGAGAGTTTAGTAAATTAACTTTTATTTGTAATGCATAACGTTACAAGGAAATCAGAATTTATTAAATTGATAAATAGTTAATATTAAAAAAAATCTAATTTGAAGAATTAACAATTTAAAAAATGTAATTTAAAAAAAAACAACATAAATTACATGAATATGTAGCAGGAAAAAAAAATTGTGAACATAACTCTTATAGTAAAAAAGTAGAAAAATAACAACTGAATGGCTGCAAAAGTGTCATTCACTTGCAGTTTTTGTAGTTTTGCAGTTTTTGTAACCTGAAGGCTACGCAAAAACTACCTCGATGGGTTAAATTACATTTCTTAAACTAAATAAGAAGAAAACTAAATAAGAAATGTTAATATAGTTTGCATAAAGTAGTATGAGAATATGCACTCTGATTTTTAGGATCTAAAATGCTTAAAGAACAATTTCCAAACTTTGATTATTTGATTACAACTTTTATGTTGAAATATTAACACAATCTTTATTGTATACTCACCCCATTACCAGGGCAGAGAAGAGTCGGAGGTCTTGCAGCAATACTTTCGTGAACACCTTTTAAAATTGTGTTTGTTTCATTTTTCTGAGGTAATAGTAAACAATGATCAAGACATTCATGTAATACCAAAGATAACTTCTCATCATCTGGACATTCTCGACTTGGGCATGGACTCCACCACACCTGTTACAAGTAAAGAACTCAAATATTATTTTATTTCTATTATTTAAAGGAAAAATTCAACTAATTCTGGAACTAAATTGTCACCTCATTTAAATTCCAGATTATAAGGTATGGAATACAATTTATTCCTAGTTACTGTACAATACTGTTTCATTAATCTTTCATCAATATTTAAAAATTTTATATATTAATGTACATAAGGTAATAATTTAAAAAAATTTAATACATATTTATAGGACAATGAAGACCTAATTTTCAATAATAATTATTGTTGTTCATTAGTTCTGCATAATAATTCTATAATAAAAAATGAGTCAAATGCTCAAGGCAAACTTACACAGGGTTTAGTTGTTATTTACAAAAAAGTCATTTATCTTCCTCTGTTTTAATTTGGTGTGATGTTTCAATGCGGCACGATCACGTAAACGTGATTTACGATTTTATTCCCAATCTGACACAGCTGATGTCCCTACGCCGAGTTCTGCAGCAAGTTTATTTAAAGATTTGCTCCTGTCTATACAATTCAATGCGTCTAACTTTTGGGTCATAGTAAGCACATTACGTTTTTGTTTCGTCACCATTTCCACGCACAAACGCTAACACACGAATATAATACTATTAACCGTATCCGATCAAAATGTAAAGAAACTAA
This sequence comes from Aphrophora alni, assembly GCA_963513935.1. NCBI lineage: Eukaryota > Metazoa > Arthropoda > Insecta > Hemiptera > Aphrophoridae > Aphrophora > Aphrophora alni. The sequence continues at coordinate 44,422,169 of OY740767.1, read as the reverse complement.
ACACTGCACAGCACGATATGGTAATGATGTATTCCGGTCGCTAGCACGTGAGAGACTACCCGCCGGCGTAGACAATAGACAAGGTCACTGTCGTGCCGCATCGGGGTAGGGGGATGGTGACGCAGAGGTCATTGCTCCTCCACTTTCTCTTCCCAGCGCATCAACAACCCGCCCTACTACCTCAAGGCGACACTGTAGTGTTGAGGAAATCACGTTTTTATCAACATTAATGTAATAGCAGATATTTCTTGTAACTCCATATTCAAGGATAAAATAAAGCAAAAGCTTAAAGTTTCAAAATATTATAAATATTATTCAAAATAATTATTAAAATATTTTGAAACTTTAAGCTTTTGCTTTATTTTATCCTTGATTAAATTTTATATTTTTTGTTCCGGATAATCCAGACATCCGGTTGAACGAGGTCCGGATAAACGAGGTAGTACTGTACCCAAATTTGTATTTAAAAACAGACCTGCAGTAGGCCTCGAAGAGAACAGTTAGTGAACAACTCTTGCAACATTCCTGATTAAATTGTTGTTGATTCCATTACTATTAATTATTTATTTTTATGTCTAGCTATGTGTTGAATTACCTGAGGCCTAAAACTTGATAGCTGGCATAAATAATGTTTTTGTCTAGTGAGTATAAGTAAGTTTTAATCAGATTTTTGAGTATCAGAGCCTGCCAAGCCAATTCTGATAAGTTTTAGCCTTCAAATAAAAAATAAAAGAATTAGACTCATATAGCTCGCTTTAGTTCTATACTTGTACGAGTAGTAAATTTTCCGAAGTAGTCTTAATATATTTGGTTATTATTTAGTCAATTAGTATCTGAGTAACATCAATTTAGAGGCTAGTAACATAAATTCTGCAGCTGTAAAATGGCAGATAGCCACATTGTCCTTTGGTCCCAATTTCACTTTTTATCAATATTACCTAATGATATTTATAAATGAACAAGAGGGTAAACACTAATTTAAGCTGCAGTAATTTAAAACAACCAATCATTGTAATGATTTTATAATTTATAGGAATTATAGTTTGGAGTTTAGTTTAAAATTTCCTGTTAGGTCTAAAATAAAATAAAGTAAGATTTTAAATGCTTGCAAGTGAATTTGGCAATGTAACCTGAAGGGCTACAGTGTTTTGTCCTTGTGGTAGTGTGTATGTTTAATACAACTATTTCATAGAAATCCTATAGAGCGCTTTAGAGTTTATTGTATATTTTTAACATGTATGGCAGGATGAGTGTAAAATACCTCAACTTTGGTAGTATTGGGATGTCTCATCACGTAGGCTGATGGTATTTCACCTGGAATTTCCTTCTGTGGAATCATCATCAAAGCATGATGGAACACCATGTTAAGTATTAATGAAATCAATACAACAGGTTTGTAATGTCCAAATTTGTCCACTAAAAATCCTAAAGGAGCAAACGAACAAACAACAAACAAAAATTGTGGTTGTATTATTTAAATGAAAATAAAGTAAACAAATTCATACTATAAACATATGATAATCAACTATTACTTTTCATGGTTATAAATTACTACATACAAAGCTGTCATTTTTCATTAGGAGGTTCGTCTATTAAATAATGAGACTAACACAATAACTCGTCTTTATTTATATATTTCATAATTTAAATCCTTGTCCCGTTCAAACCCTGAGGGATTCACTTTTGTGAGTATAGGCTTCCAATCCTGAGGGAACCCAGCTGGATTTACACCTTTCTTCATATAATACAATCTTGGGTTAGGTCCTTCTCTTTTAACTTTCCTATCAGGTCCTCTTGACCATTTCTTGTTGTTTTCCAACCCTGATGCTATTAGAATATTTGAGTGTCTTTTTTATGTTCTTTTCATCTTTTTTTGTAATAAGGCCATGATGACTGAGAGGTTTATTGTTTTAAATAACAAAAAAATTGACCGTTTAATATAGATCCCAGTCACACTTTTAAAATGATACAGTCTTGTATTCCATTGGTCACAGGCTTAGAGCAGATCAGTTTCTGCCAGCTGTTTTAACACATCTCACATTTCCTTCTTTAATGCTATAACTGACTGAAAATGCAAAACCACTCAAAAAATATTCCACGACGTACATATTTCACTTGAATGAAAAGAAAAAAGTTACACGGTGAGACGGATTTTACAAGTAAAACCGCACAAGGGCAACTTTAATAAAAATCAGTAACAGACTATGTAAAAATATTTTTAAGTCCTTTGAACATAAATTATATGACAGGGTTTTGAATGACCAAGCAAACTTGTAGGCTTCTGTAAGGACAGGGAAGTTTAAGAACAATAGGTTCTTAATTGTAAATAAAAAGTTGTTTTTATATATCAAAATGTAAAGCAGATTTGACTGACTAATAATGTGCAAGAAAATATTATTATTAAATAAAAAGTTATTAAATAAAAGATGACATAATGGAAGTATAAACTTTTTCAAAATTTTAATTAGGATATCCAGGACAGCTTGTTCTCGAAGGGTATGTATTGAATGGCATGTATGCATGTATTCCATGGATAGACAGTGTGTTTTACTTCCCTCAGATTATTAGACTACCATTTGTCCATTTTCCCTCCTGTATATTTGTCTATTCAAAACTAATTTAAAAGTCAGATATAACACACTGTGTGACTTGTAATAGTTCAAAAATGAGATGAAGTTATTTATTTTATTTATTAATTTGTTAATTTGCTCGACTATAGGGCGCCAGGTTTGCTTTAGCATACCAATTTTGAAAAAAGAATGAATTTAAATATTTAAAAGAAAGAAAAAATATCTGGGGTCGTAAGTTCTTTTCACAGTGTACTTACAGTGATATTTGGTATTTAATGAAAACACTTGTCTCTGAAATGTTAACATAAAGATTTATTAAACTATTAGACAGATATAAAGTTTGAATAGTCATATTCAACATCTTACACTAACACATCCTATCAAATTACTCCTATTAAAATGATATTGATAAGAAAAAGATCTGAATAAAGTTTATTTACTGACGTTATCTTACTTGTTGCAACATACAAAAAAAATGAATTTAATTGAAATAAGAATTGCATCCTTTTAAATTAATGCAAGTTATATTGTTTTACTGAATATCAGAAAATTTATAATTTGTTTTCTTCATAAAGTTTTAAGTTTAAGGATTTACCTTTTTTATTAAAATTCTAATCATCTATATATTTTATATCTAATATTAAACAACACAAATTCTATCAAATTCATACATAGTTTAAAAATAAGAGTTTCTGAAACGTGGATACCAAACACGTTATTGTTTCGTTGAAAACACTTTGAATCCGTGGTTGACTTCTCCTATTGTCCAAGACACCATGATCCCGCCTCGTGGAAATGCTCTCTCCCTTATGATGACATCCTCGAATCGTTTCTCCCTTTGTTTTATGGAATTCATATTTATTTTCTGTTTATTAAAATGAAAATTAATATTCATTTAAATTAAAATTTCTTTTAATATTTCTCACAAATAACAGTCTTGTCTATAAATATTATCAACTCAGCATTAACACTGAAACACTGAACGTTCATGTCTCATTCTACAAGTTTATACATTGGTTTAAAAGTTCACTATTTATAACAATCACGTTCAATACTTTGAATAAGGGTTTATAGTCCTATTGTCCAGAAAATATTCAAAACTCAAACCTTTGACTCATGGAAGCCATTGCAAAGAAAAACCGCATGGTAATTCATTCTACTATATAACAAAGTCTCTCGTAAAGTCAGTCTCTAACAATTCTTTGTACACTCATTTTTCACTGTCTATACCTTATGTCAATATCAACTCTATTGTCCCTTCTAAATTATAAAATCTTACATTCTATCGGTTTTTTTTTTATTGTTCTATTTGATAACGCACAAACGTCGAAATACGTCTGAACCCTTCAATCACTGAACTGAGACTCTTTTTTGAAACAACCTGTCACTCCTAACGCTGGACTTAGACTTTTTAGAAACACATCTAGTCCCTCCAAACTCTGGACTTAGACTGCTGTTACCATGAGGCCAATTCTTACTTCCGAAAGGCGTTCCTTCCGGTTACTGTTCAACATTTTACCGCACTGCCGTAAAATACAAATAAATTACATTTTATAACAAACAAACTAAATTACATTAAAATTAAACATAATAATTCATATTGTTGTCTTGAAAATCCATTTTTCTTTTATTAATGAAGTTACTACATTTAATTTATTATTTGAATCTCTTATCTCTTTGGCTTAACCGCGTCTTTTAAATGAGTCTATTTTAAAATCTAACTTTTCACATTGTCACAAAACCCCACAAGGTTTGTATTTCAATACAGGTATTGGAATACAAAGCTTTTATATATATATATTTCAAATCGAAAAAAATATTAATGGATGTTCAAGACATTTCATTTCAGAAGCTAAGGACCTCATGAAAGAAAATAAGTATCCCTAGTATACTTAATTTAAGAAAGATTCTCTTTTTACATAAAAAATTAAAAAATCTATTTATTAATAATCCTATTTTACTATCTCAATTTGTTTGAGTCATCATAACTCATTTGTAAAAAGAAAAAATATATACGAATCAATTAGTGCCAAGCCTTATCTCTATTTATACAATAAAACCCATCATCAGTTTCCTTTCCAACCTTGTTGGCTGAAACTTTCCATCAACATTTTTTGTTGACAGGATCCCGTCACTCAGAGCTTATCTCCCAGACAGCCGTCTATATACTTTTTCTCGTCTCATCCTCTTTGCCAAGACGACATTTCTACATCCTTTGAAAATCTACCTTTGACTCTAGATATTCATCTGAATAATTCCTTCAACTTAATACAATTAAAATTTAAAACTTCTCATTATCATTAACATTATTACAAAATTATTTACTTATTACTCAACATTACTTCAATTTACTTTAAACTTTTCAATTTTAATCTTATATTATTTTAGTTTAAATCCAATAATTATTTATTTTTTATCAATTCTCAATTACTCTTTGTCTCGCTGGGATAACATGTTAACTACTGATTCTACAATTACCAAAAACTCTTTTCTTCAACTAAAATTCAAAAATATAATATCATCATCATCAAAAAAAAATAAAATTACTTACAAAACTCATTTATTTATTTAAAAATTACCTCTTTACAATTGTATTGTCTCTCAGTATCCTATCTTAAAATTATTTCCATCTTATCTTTCATATTTTAATAATCAAAGTTGCATTAATCCCCAAACAAATTCTTCATAATAAAAAACTCCTTATTATTTACCTATATTCTTTCATAAATAATCTCCTTATTTCAACGTAGCTTCCTTTAAAAATCATAATAATCGCCGTATTTCGTAGAATTCCTTAAATCTCCTCTTGTTTCATTAAAATCGTCGCATATTTCCTTTATTTCATTAAAATCGTCGTATATTTCCTTTATTTCATCGCAGTACTCAAAAAACCTCTTAAAAACTAAAAATTTACCATTAATGCAACCTAACTACCTTTTTTATAAAAGTTTCTTAACAGAACAACTTCATTTTAAATACCACTTTACTCAACAATTCTGTAAAGTCATCATCTTCTTATAAAACTCAAAAAATCTCTCATTTAAAATACTTCCTATTAAAATCTTCTTAATCATCTATTACTTGTATATAAAAACTTCAAAAAATAAAATTTACATTGTTTCCCAGCTAACACTGTATTTCATCAAAATCTTTAGACACCTTTATCAAATAACTTCTCACTATCATCTATTGCTTTAAATTTAAACATTATTTATCAAAAAATCGTTAATTATTTATTTCATTTATAAATTTCATCAAAACCTCTCTTATCATTATTAATTTATTATTCCTTCCTTTAAAAAACAAAAACTTAACCTCCTTTACTCCTTTTTTAACATCAAAAAACTTAAAAAACTTAATTATTATCTGTCTTGGCAAAACTCACATAAATTCTCAAACTTTAAACAACTATTCTTCATATTCACAAACCACAAATCATTTAAAACTAACTATTTTTCATCTTATCATCTAATCAATAATCCTTAATATTTATAACATCAAAACATACAACTTATCGTTTTACAATTTAACATCTAATTACCTATTCTAATCAGCTAATCAACATTTTTACAGTTTTATAAAAATTATACATTTAGTTACGTAAGTACTCCCTAATAATGTCACGTCCGGTTTATTCCATGTATATGCAGCTTGATCGCGTCTGCATATATATCCTACAATTTATTTGCCTTCAACATCTGTCTAAAATTTATTACATGAAGTTTTTTTTATGTAATAATGTCACACTTACTTATGCATTTTTCTTCCTAACCTCTCCTACCACAGTCCTTCTAACCGTCTACTTTATACCGTGCATACTTCTAATTGCTCTTTAGACTCTTACACAGAGTAACATGTTGTGACGTTGAAATGTGCAGTGGTTGAATACAATATCCCTACTTGATTCAAGATAAAGCCCAAAACACATCCCTATTTCACAACACGCCCTCTTATGCAGTCTCAGAATGCCTTATTCTTACGAATAAAACATTCTATTTTGACTACACAAACGCCTACCTCCTCCCAAAATGTTCATGTACTCCTTAAATGCATCTACACGAAGAAAATTTTAAAATTCATAAAAAATTTCATTAAAATCGTTTCATCCGAAGTTGAAATAATGTTTATTTTTACCAAGTTTATTACTAGCATCGTCGATTTTCTGTTTATGTAATCCTTTCTAGATGTTATTATTCAAATTCAAAAAGAAAATTTTATTTTTTAAAATTTATTCTAAGTCCTTTACTTAGAAATTTTACCTTCAATACTATTAAAGTTATTTAAGTAATCTACTTTTGTTCTTGTTTACTTTATTTAAAGCCAATTATCCCTTATTTAAGTAAATTTTATTCGAAAACGCAAGTTAAATTAGAATTATACGTCAAAGGTTTTTTATTTTCCTAGACAGCATTTTGGTAACACCCTATATTTCGTCTCAATGTCATGCATAGGAATTTATACCTGACTAAGGAATAAACAATCTCCCCTAGCTGTATGAAGCAATATATCTGTCTACTGATAAGAAGTGAACCTTTTAGCTCCAACTAGATTCTATTTCTCTCGTCATTATTGAATATTTTATTGAATCCACCTACTTAATATTGAATATTCTTTCTTCAACACTACACTAAATCCTTGCTTCGAACTAACTATCTTATCTATGTCACGTTTCATAATTATTTATATTGGAATAAACAACATTCAGAGTTATCTACTGATATAAACCTAGCGTCTTTCACTTAGCAAATACCTAAACGTTTTCTAAAACTAAACTCTTAATCATACTAGCTTGGCTTATATTATTATTTATTAATACTCATACTATTGTTATTTCAAACTATAGACTATACATTATTCAATTTTAAAACTACTTATTAACAGAATCTTAACTACTTTTTATTAATTATTTTTCAAAATCAAGTCCGTGTCATTATAAAAATGTCCTTACATTTATTTATTCATTCCAAATTTCAATTGATTACAACTCAATTATAAATTATATATTTTTTACGATGGTTCCCCGATTGGTGAAACATTTTGTAAAATATAACCTGCTTTCTTAACATAATTGCAACGTTAAATACTTCTGTCCACATGGACAGTTTGTCTAGCCTATTCATCACAACAGACCCTTTCCTAACAAAAGATCCCACTTTGTTATTGTCTCGGAGTATTGACAAAATACCTTTCTCTTTCTCTCTTTCAAACATATCATCACCCCTCCTTCTCTCAAACATCCTAGAATCTAATGACCTAATTTCAACATCTGCTCGTTTAGGAATTCTAACCCCACCATTCTTATATACTAATACAAAGCCTTCTTTTACTATTTCTACATTTTTACTTTCAAGATTATATTTAAAGTTACTTTTTTCACAAAAACTTTTAATTTCTTGTTCTTGTATTCTAAAAATATTTCTAAATTCTAACATCGCATATTTTTCAAAATCTACAATCCTATGGTAAACTCGTTTTTTAAGATAAACAGCTGATTCCTTTATTATTAGATTATTTACTTTTACTTTGTTTTTCAAATTACTTATACCTATTCCAACCCCACTAGACATATTAATTTCAACATTATTTGCTGTTTCTGGATATACCTTGTTACCTAACCCATTATTCATCTTTTTAGCAATTTCTTGAACACAGTCATTTACACAATTATCCTCTATTATTATCAAATCATTTGATATGTTATTTATTTCATTAAAACTGTTAATTTCTACTTCAGCTACTGCTTGATCTAAATTGTTATCCAAATTATTGACATTTTCTATCAAAACACCTTCTACATTATTTATCCATTCAAATTCTACTTTTTTCTCACAATAGCTCACTTCAATTTTTACTTTATTATTAGTTTCCATTACATTACTTTCCATTTTAAGATTTTGTTCTAATTTTACATAATCTGATTTTATTTCAACCCTAATCTCTTCAAATTTTTTACACATTGCTTCTTTTAAGTTTAACTTATCTTGTCTTAGTTCTAATTTACTCTGTTTCAGGTCATTATTTATTTTATCAAGTTTAACATTATTCTGTTCAAGTTTAATATTAAAATTCTCTAGTTTTTCATTAATTTCTAGCTTATTCTGATCAAATTTATTACTTATTTCTTTTAATTCCAAATTGTTTTGATCAAACCTATTATTTATACATTCAAACTTCTTATCATTATCTTGCCTAAATTCTAGATTATTCTGTTCAATTTTATTATTTGTTTGTTTAATATCATTACTTATCTTCAAACTGCTTTGTTCAAATTTATTTATTAACAATTCATATATTTTCTCCATGCTCATACCTTGATCATTATTTGTTCTACCCCCATTTACTCTATTCTGCTCAATTACACTAACCTGTTCCATTACCCTAACCTGTTCAGCCCTTAGATTCTTATTATTATTATTAGTACCCTCCATTTTCTTTAAATTTTGATCTTCTTTTACCAAATTACTATTTTTATTTATTAAATCACTTGAAACCTTATCTTTTCCATCAAAATCATTAACCCCACCATTCTTCTTAACTTTTAAATTTTCAGTATTATCTACCTCATTGTTTACTTTATTATTATTACTATCTAAATCTACATTTTGATCTAAAATACTTTGTCCCTGTTGATAAAACAATTCATTACTACTATTACTTTGTGTTGTTATAGAATTTTGATTTCCTAACCCTACCTGTTCATCATTATTATTAACATTTACAATTTCTGACTCCTTTTTTACCTTACTATATTTAACACAAAAAATTTTTAAAAAAGAATCTTTCTTATTATGATAGAGAGAGTCCTTACCTTGATTTTAAGAGTTCTCATTACCAAAATCACTGTTTATTTCGACTAAAAAGGCCCACAGTTGCGGCGACATTTGTAATAGTTCAAAAATGAGATGAAGTTATTTATTTTATTTATTAATTTGTTAATTTGCTCGACTATAGGGCGCCAGGTTTGCTTTAGCATACCAATTTTGAAAAAAGAATGAATTTAAATATTTAAAAGAAAGAAAAAATATCTGGGGTCGTAAGTTCTTTTCACAGTGTACTTACAGTGATATTTGGTATTTAATGAAAACACTTGTCTCTGAAATGTTAACATAAAGATTTATTAAACTATTAGACAGATATAAAGTTTGAATAGTCATATTCAACATCTTACACTAACACATCCTATCAAATTACTCCTATTAAAATGATATTGATAAGAAAAAGATCTGAATAAAGTTTATTTACTGACGTTATCTTACTTGTTGCAACATACAAAAAAAATGAATTTAATTGAAATAAGAATTGCATCCTTTTAAATTAATGCAAGTTATATTGTTTTACTGAATATCAGAAAATTTATAATTTGTTTTCTTCATAAAGTTTTAAGTTTAAGGATTTACCTTTTTTATTAAAATTCTAATCATCTATATATTTTATATCTAATATTAAACAACACAAATTCTATCAAATTCATACATAGTTTAAAAATAAGAGTTTCTGAAACGTGGATACCAAACACGTTATTGTTTCGTTGAAAACACTTTGAATCCGTGGTTGACTTCTCCTATTGTCCAAGACACCATGATCCCGCCTCGTGGAAATGCTCTCTCCCTTATGATGACATCCTCGAATCGTTTCTCCCTTTGTTTTATGGAATTCATATTTATTTTCTGTTTATTAAAATGAAAATTAATATTCATTTAAATTAAAATTTCTTTTAATATTTCTCACAAATAACAGTCTTGTCTATAAATATTATCAACTCAGCATTAACACTGAAACACTGAACGTTCATGTCTCATTCTACAAGTTTATACATTGGTTTAAAAGTTCACTATTTATAACAATCACGTTCAATACTTTGAATAAGGGTTTATAGTCCTATTGTCCAGAAAATATTCAAAACTCAAACCTTTGACTCATGGAAGCCATTGCAAAGAAAAACCGCATGGTAATTCATTCTACTATATAACAAAGTCTCTCGTAAAGTCAGTCTCTAACAATTCTTTGTACACTCATTTTTCACTGTCTATACCTTATGTCAATATCAACTCTATTGTCCCTTCTAAATTATAAAATCTTACATTCTATCGGTTTTTTTTTTATTGTTCTATTTGATAACGCACAAACGTCGAAATACGTCTGAACCCTTCAATCACTGAACTGAGACTCTTTTTTGAAACAACCTGTCACTCCTAACGCTGGACTTAGACTTTTTAGAAACACATCTAGTCCCTCCAAACTCTGGACTTAGACTGCTGTTACCATGAGGCCAATTCTTACTTCCGAAAGGCGTTCCTTCCGGTTACTGTTCAACATTTTACCGCACTGCCGTAAAATACAAATAAATTACATTTTATAACAAACAAACTAAATTACATTAAAATTAAACATAATAATTCATATTGTTGTCTTGAAAATCCATTTTTCTTTTATTAATGAAGTTACTACATTTAATTTATTATTTGAATCTCTTATCTCTTTGGCTTAACCGCGTCTTTTAAATGAGTCTATTTTAAAATCTAACTTTTCACATTGTCACAGACTGGAATCTGACTTGTAGCTTTCTTTGTCCCTTTCTCAGTTTTTGTGTTCCCCAAAATTCCGCAATGCCTAGGTACCCAGCAAAATGATTCTCCGACGTCCCGTAGCTGAAGTCTGTATATGGAATACAGAATATATTCAACTAAGGGATTCTTAGGATACATATCCTGGATAGCGTCTAAAGCACTTTAGGAATTGGAAGAACACAGTAAAATGTTATGGGTGTGAACCAAGTGGTTATCAAAGGACACCTCTGTTCTGAGCTTTTTAATGATGAGATAAAAGTCTCAAAAGCATATAATTTTTAAAAAAAAGTAAAGAGGTTACATGACGGAAATAAGGTAAGGCCTGTATTCTATACATATTAGTGTTTAATTTTAAACTAGAATAAACTTGAAAGTATACTATTATTCCAGTATGTATGCCAAATGTATAAACAAATTTTGATTTTCTACACTGAACTACTTTCCAACTACTACTGTTGAATAGATAGACAAGACACTATAATGAACAGACTATCAACAAAATTTTAAAATTACTCAAGTTCTATTTTATTTTGTAATGATGGGGGTATTTACATAGTAGGTTTTACTGGCCCTTTCTGCCAACCATCTCATCCAGAAAAAAATCTTTACCAAACCTATCTATTCATTTACTGTATCAGATCAGGGAGGTTAATATCTTGCAAGTCTATAACAGCTAACATATCTATTCTGAACTCTTCACATATCATTATGATATATGCCGTAAAGATTGCAACTAAATGATCAGCTGTTTCCTCAAGCCTATATCGATCACATACTAGTAGAACTTTCTTCTCCATGATTAAGTGATCCCAATTTATCACATAATGTCCTGTTATTATACCAGCCATCACTCCTGGATCCTTTCTTCCTACCACTATTAGCCACCATCCTATTCCTTCATAAATTCTGTTTAGAAAGATCTTTGTTTTTCTACAGTGATTATTGTCTTTCAATTCATTTTACCAGACCACAGCTCCTAATCATAGTTCTACTCATCTTCTTGAGATTGCCAAGGCCAATTAAAAAACTGATGGGCACCATCATGTTACTTACTCAGTCCCATCATACAATCTAATACAAGAAGATACTCTAAATATAATACCCAAAAGTTAGTTTCTTAGGCCTTGCAGGAAATGTTTAAGTGTATTGGTAAATAAACGAGTCTTACCCAATAGGGTAAGTTTGTTTGAAACAGTTGTTACCCAGGTTTTGTGAACCCTGTAATTGTGTCTATAACTACTTTCTTGATGTCAGCTAGACCCTAACGTACCTCGTAAAAGTGTATATATTAAAAAGTCCCCACTCACTGAGGTAAGTAAAAATGAATTGATGAACACCCTCTGGCAAACTCTAATGTCTGAATTTCCAGTCATTTCACAATATCTAACATCCCGATTAGTTTAACATCTTTAACCTATGCTAATTTTATCAGCACATCTTTACATACACTTATTAAAAGAAACCTTAGGCATCCAAAACATCTGAACTACTGCTTGACTATCTGAGCAGATATCTTCTTTAATAACTTTAGACAAATTATTTAATTTATATCTAAGAAGAATTCCCTGGAAGATTAACATGTAAAGCTCAAAATGTAGGTTGAACAGTTGTAGTTTTTTGGGTTCATAGAATTAGTGTGGGAGGAGTCAGAGCATGCAGCACACTGTACTAGAAGACACCAAAAGTAGACCATTAGATGCCAGTACTGAAACCACTAATTTCTTACCTTCAAACCTCACTATAAGTAATTTAATTAGAATGTATATTATATGTATGTATTGGTTAAATACAATGATAAATATTTTATACAAGTACAAACCTGTAACTGGTGGACTTAGGAATGTAGTAAGAGGAAGAGCCAGATATATTATAGCAATTTCTTCAACTGTTAAGCCTATGCTTTGCATGTGGATAGTAAGAAATGGCAATAAGGATCCGGTTGCTATAGAAGAAATCAAGAACAGTTTCAATTAATATTATATTATAAACAAATAAGATTTTTATCATTTTAAACATAAAATGGTAGCTGTCTACCAATTTATTTCAATAATAAATTTATTTCAACCATAACATTTAATCTTTTATATAAATAAATGGTTGCAAAAACATTGGATAAACTTTCCCTCTCACCAATCCCCAAAACCCAATCAAAACTAATCATTACCAAAAATATTATTTAACTAAGTTGTCAATCAAAAAGTGAAATGAACCATGAATACAGTCTATGAAAAAAATAAATAAATAACTGACTTCATTTGTGTCATAAATATGTTACAGCATAAGTTCCATGTGATTAAAATTGAGCTTTTAATAATGGAGGTCAAATTTGTGTTTTTTGCCAATTATTCATGAATCGTAATATTTTCTTAGTTCGATTTTGCGCATAAATATTCACATTTCACTCAAATTTAAACAAAATAAGTCTCATGATGTATAACTTATGAATTGATATTTATTATAGAGATGGCGACTACAGTAGAAGCTCTTTTAACCGGCACGGTCGGGACCAGGGACATGCCGGATATCTGATTTTGCCGGAAAATCGAGCGTATCTAGTTTTTAACCTTCCAAGTGCTAAGAGTCGCGATCGCAATCTATTTTGCCGCGGCCAAAGTGCTAAAGTCGCGATCGCGATCTAATTAAACAAGGTTTGCTAAAATCGATATACCAAGGGTAACTTTTATCCAAACTACATGTATTTTTATAGTAACTCTGAGTAAAAGACGCTCAATTCATTTTGCACAATTTTATCGATGGTTATAAGAAAAATCAATGTTAGTGAAAATCTATACCGGCAGTGAATTGTTGTTTAGTGTTTTTGTTTATATTATTTTGGTAAATACAATTTATTTTATGATTATTTAGTGTATCAGTAGTGTTTTTAGTGTAGTATAATAACTAATTTTATTATTGTTGTATGTATAAATGTTTACAAAGATGTTGACATTATGAAGAAAGTAAAGTGTTACTTATGAAGCAGACAAACACTGGATGACTAAGAAAACGGCGCACGTAGTCACGGCACTGGCGGGAAATGTCAGTCGAGGCCTGTCAGCCGCCCGAACATAACCGGAAAAAACCGACCGTGAGTGGCTTGGCTGATGCCGGTTAGTAGAAATTGCCGGTTGTTAGAATGCCGGTTAAAAGAGCTTCTACTGTATTAAGTTTTGTAAGGTCCTCGACTTGAGCAAAAATGTTGAAGTCAATTATGAAAAAATCATATTTTTGTTTGTTTTTCTTATACCTAGCAGATAACCCCAAATTTTGAGTTATTTTTAAAATGTCTTGAGACATGGTCAAAATACTCTGACACAAAATTTGATTGAATAGGTTCAAGCGTTGAGCTTTGCAGTTCTACACAGATGACAGACAAACAACATTCCAAAAACCACTTTTTGAGATTCTAAACAGATACATCCGCCAAAAAATCATCATCAATTGTATGACCCATCACATAAGTTCCCCTATACTAAATATGTATGTGAGAAAGTAAAAATTGTCATATGCAATATTATTATATAGAAACAACTTTTTCAGATATACAAAATAAATAATCAAAAGTAACCACACAAGACCAAGATTATAGGAGATAACGTCAGAAGAACTCCTAATCAGTCATTCAGGAGCATTAGAAGTTGTAGGATGTGGCCACATCAGGGAAAAATAACTTTTTATTTTTACAATAGAACAAGAACCAACCTGGTTTACTATTTTGTGTGTGTGTGTGTGTTTTTTTTTATACAAACAAGTTTTGTGTTGTGAACATGTTTTTAGTTTGTTTACGTGTGCTAAGCCTGAGGATGTCTTATGTTGAGGAGAAACAGCTGTAGCTACTATTAAGAATAATGAACTACTTTTGAATTAAGGTATGTTAACTAATTAATTATATCAGTAGTTCGGAAGGCAATATGGAAATAATGAATAATGTGAGTCACTCAAACCTTGCCTAAAAGTACATGAATAACAAGATACGTTCACACTACACTTCTCTTAACATTAAATTTAACAATGATTGTTCCAAAAATAATATTATCCCAAAATACAATAATATAAGAGTAAATATGAACTCTAAAGCCGCTAGGAAGGCAAAATTTGTAGCTGAACAAACTGGATTAAAAGAAGAGATTAAATGTTTACATGCTAGGAAAGATAAGATAAATGAAATACTGTACAAATGCCAATTAGAACTGGCTGGCAAACTCTCCCCAATTGAATTTGATTACCTAATATCTGAAATCAACAAAAGAATAGTACATAAAATATCAAAGAAGAAAGCCGGCCTGAACAAGAAATTAAATAACCTTGTAACCAAACATAATCATGTAGATAGCAAACTAATAGAACATGAATTCCATTCCCGTATTAAGAATCTAACTGAGATTGAATTCAATGAAACGGAAATAGATCTACTTAATAAAGGTCTGAAACATAACTTAACTACAAAACAAGATGACCTTCGGTCAGCTCTTATCTCAGCAGAAGAAGCTATTTAATGTTTACCTAAATCTTATCAAAACAGCACCAGATGTTTAATCAATGACAAGGCCATAAACCACATCAAAGCTAACAATATGCGTAATTATCTCAAACCCAATAAGAAAAATAATGATATTAGAATTACAAAATCCATTAAAACAAAACAGATAACAATGCAGTCATCACCAGAGCTGATAAAAGCAATTTTTTGGTCATTATGGACAGAATCACTCTAAACTCTAAAACCCATGAATTCTTTAGTGCAAATAATATTTGTAAAATTAAGAAGTATCCCACAAACGACTTTCTCAAATCCATTAACAGGAAGATGAACTCATGTAAACACATTATAAATGAAACTAACAAGAAACATATAAAAATGATCAAACCAACAGTTCCAAAACTTCGAGCCCTTCCTAAAATACACAAAAATGACACCCCTATCAGACCAATAGTTAATTTTACTAATACACCTGCATACAAGTTATCTAAATTCTTAGAAAAACTGATTTAAAAAGAAGTAACCTTTGAACATAGTCATAGTTTAAAGAACAGACAAGAATTAATATCAAAAATTGAAAAAGTGCAATTCAAATCCGGATCTATTCTGGCCTCCTTTGATATAACCAACCTCTACACCAATGTTCCTGTTAATGAAACAATCCAAATACTAGAGAACAACCTAAGAAATAATCAGAAACTCAGCAATGAAGGTATTATAGAAATGATAGAGCTGTTGCGCCTCTGCCTGGAACAAAATTATTTTCCTTTAATGATGAGATTTACATCCAAAACAAAGGCTTGGTTATGGGTTCCCCTCTGTCATGCATCCTGGCTGAAATATTCCTGAACAAAATAGAAAATGATTACATAATGAATAAAAACAATCAATTCCTTAAACAAATAACTTACTACCATAGAAATGTAGATGACATTATCCTTATGTTCAACGGCACCAGAAGACAGATCAGCAGGTTAAATTCATACTTAAATAACATCCACCCATCGCTCAAATTCACCGCAGAAATAGAACAAAACAATAGCTTCAATTATCTTGACCTCACCATAACCAAAACAGATAGTAAGCATAATTTCAAAATATATAGAAAACCAACCCAGACCGATCACACCATACATGCAACCTTAAACCACTCTAAAGCCCACAAACTCGCAGCTTATAATAGTTTCATATGCAGAGCACTAACAGTACCAATGGAACCTGCTGATTTCAAAAAAGAAATAAATATTATAAAACAAATAGCCAAAGCCAACGGATACAATACCTCCATGATTGATAAATGTATCCAGAAACAGAGAAGGAATATTAGAACTAAAGCAAACAAAGAAACTGAAGAGAAAGACAAATTTATAACAATACAGTATAACCACCACTTAGAGCACCAAATAAAAAATATTTTTCAAAACAAGGATACAGAATAGCTCATCGCACATCCAATAACCTTAACCAAACTCTAAACAGGAGTACACAGACACAAGACCCTTACACACACAGCGGTGTATACCGTATGACTTGTAATGACTGCGATAAGATATACATAGGACAGACAGGAAGAACATTCAAAACACGGTACAAGGAACACCTACCTCACAATAACACCCTCAACATATGCTGAACACCTGATGAACAGTAACCACACTTACAGCAATATCAAAAACAATCTACAAATATTACACATAGTAAAGAAGGGAAGAACAATGAACATCCTGGAGGAGTATGCTATTTATAAACAATGGAAGAAAGACTCAGACTCCCTTCTGAATGACAAACAACATTTCGCTTCCAACTGTATCTATGATACTATATACACAATAGATAATCAAAAGTAACTACACAAGACCAAGATTATAGGAGATAACGTCAGAAGAACTCCTAATCAGTCATTCAGGATCATTAGAAGTTGTAGGATGTGGCCACATCAGTGAAAATAACTTTTTATTTTTACAATAGAACAAGAACCAACCTGGTTTACTATTGTGTGTGTGTGTGTGTGTTTTTTTATGTACAAACAAGTTTTGTGTTGTGAACATGTTTTTAGTTTGTTTACGTGTGCTAAGCCTGAGGATGCCATATGTTGAGGCAAATCAGCTGTAGCTACTATTAAGAATAATGAACTATTTTTGACTTAAGGTATGTTAACTAATTAATTATATCAGTAGTTCGGAAGGCAATATGGAAATAATAATAATAATAATAACATTATTATAAAGAAAATAATAAAAATAATAAACAAGTTGTTTAACTTAAGTTTTGAAACCTTACAACTTTATTGTTATTTTTGTATTGCATTTTGTTCTTGTGTTCTTGACATTTATATAAATATATCCATAATTTAAATTTGAATAATATGTAATAAGTGGACTTGCAGCTGTTTTGCTTGGGGAAAAAAAAATCTTCATTGTTTTACCAAACTGGTAAGTTTTCCTTTCTATTTTTAAAATTTAAATTTTAGGCCTAATTTCCAAATTTTGTGTCCTCCCCCTTCCCTAATTTGAACAAGGCATGACCTACAAACATGAAATAAATTATTTGGATCTCAAATTAAATTGCAATGTGAAATCATATATTATAGTTTATTGTGACGACTATTACTTAATTTAACCACACAATGAGAAATGTATAGCATATATTTTTTATGAGATGTGACAAACAATTTAATAGCCATTAAAAGATAAATTGTATTTTATTGATTTCTCTTAATTCGGTCCATAGGTAAAACCAAGGACCCTTGTAACTTCACAGGTGTGTAGCTGTCCAATTATTTCAGCTTTATAAAAATAACTTTTATTATTAAAACATATATTTATCATGGTAAAAAATATTTGTTTTATTAGGTCTGGCTATATATAATATATTCACCTGCCCAAATCTATTTCTCACGAAGAAATATATATATAAGTTAAACTGTTCCTATATATTTACAGACTCTACGTCATGTGGTTTTAGCACACACTTGACACTTTTAATGATTCATAAATTCTGTTATTTTATTTATACATCAACTGAGCTACACACCAAATAATATAATAAAAACAATAAAGTTTTAATAAAAGTAATATAAAATTTACTTACCTCCATACATCATGAATAACGTCACCTTAAGCATCAATAAATTTGGATTGATATGAAATTTTTCACAATACAATTCAAAACGGCTTGGATTTAAAAATACCTGTTCTTTGGGTTTTTTGTCAATTTCAGCCATGATTAATCACAAAAGGAAAATGGTTTTGATTTTATAAAAATTTATATGTTTAGTTTCTAAGTGTGAACTTGTAAATAAGGTAAGAACACTAAGTTCTCTACTAGCACACTGATTATGCACAATATTCTCTAAGAGAGAGGGGGAGAAAAGAGATGAAATATTGCTTGTCAACTTCAAACAAATTTACAGTCGTGTAAGGTAGGAAGCCATTATACTTTAACATAGATTTATTTAAAAACAAATATATTATTTAATAAATGGTTCATAAAAATTCATTAATTCCCTATACAAAACAAAATAGCAATTTTTTTAATTGACTAAATTATTTTTATATAATTTTTCTAAAATGTAGGCACTTAGGATTTCAAACAAAACGTATTTGGTTACCATTTCCTCAAAAATTGAGGTTCATGAGTTTATCAGTTAAAAAGGCAAAATGGGCACCTTAAATGTTTGATTATCTCAAATCAGCAAGAGTGATTTAGATTAAATGTGATGATATTTTAACCCAGACCAATGAGACATACTGAAGTAAAAGAGATATACAGTTCATGAGTAATTTATTCAAGTTTTTGTTTAGATATTACTGTAGTTATAAAGTGTTTAATTTATTATTTTGTTTTTAGTTTAAGAGCATTTAATTGTCATTATTTTTTTAACAATATATATTTAGTTAATTAGAAAAATTTGAAGTGATCCCTGATTACCAGTAGGTTTGTTTTGGTTTTCTCAATAATTTTCTTCAACTAACAGTATGACAGGCTGATTTAGGTTTTAAATCTTTACATTTTACTCAAAATTTCATCAAAATTACTAGTGCCGATTTTGAGAGATTTGAATGTTAATATTCATTTTCCAACTTTTAACTTAACGAAAAATTGGGATTTTTAGTTTTGGTTTTATGGCAGCTTTCCACCTAAATTTAAAACCTAGATTAGTATTTGATTTCATGTATAGGTATGTAAAAGTTTTTGAATTGTTTATCTGCCCATTTGAAATTGACAGACCCTTTTTCTAATTTCTTCATATTGCGTACAATATCATCCCTTATCAATAAGACCATTTTATCTCCTAAACTTGACCAGCCGTCATAAGCACTTCTTGTTGCTCAGTATAGTTCTTATTTTCTCCTCCTGCTTAGATTTTCGAAGCAGCTTTCATATTGTCAACTTGTGTTTTGCAGGATTCTTGTAGTGTGTACATTCCAATAGTATGTGTTCAACCATTTCTATTTTGAAATTACATCTTTTGAACAAAGTTGAATCTATGCAAGTACTGCTCGGTTATGATATTCCAAGATTCAGGGTTCTGGTTGAATGATATAAAAATGTCTTCCTGCCTTTACAGTCTACTCTCCAAATATTGCTATGCATTTGTTTAATTTTAAGCCAAATGTTAAAATTCTCACCTTTTGGGGTTTTGATGAGAACACTATATTTGCTGTCAGTATTGCTATTTCATCAACTTTCTCATTCCTTCTTATGTTTGAATGTCCGGGAATCCATTAAAAGCAATTGCCTGTAATGATGATTTGGAGTCAGTCATTATGCAAATCTTCATTCCTGATTCAAAACTTTAGAGCCATCTATAGTCACAGTAGTTCCATACTTTATGATGATGTTGATGGAACAAAATATTAAGAAAGAAAACCACAAACACAATTTTTAGTAAATTCTACTACTTTTTATTGAGTCTTGCTGACCATGGTTTCGCCAGTGACATCATCGCAGCTTAACAAAGTGGAGTTCTATTAAAGTCGGTCAATAGTATAAATCATATGGAACAAAATATTCAAGATTCAAATCAGAGACAAACACACCAGAACCAGATTGATTATAATTGGGTCTATTTTAATAAGAAAATATGACTGCTGGAATTATTTATTATAATCATGGTGACTTGGCTCAGTTCTTCTGGTTGTTTCCCCCCCTTTTTTTAATCCACCATGAAGTTTGGTATGTACACCAGGTGCTGTTCAGGACCAAGACAGAATTGAGTTGACAGGTGCAATTTCTTTGGGTTCATCTATTTCCAGAATAGATGGACGGACTGATTCGATAGGTAAGTGAGTGCTTGTAAACATAGTGGTTGGTGTAGAGTTGTTTGAGTGGGTGTGTATTTTGGTAATGCTTTGATTTTTAACAATTTGATACAGCTTGTCTTCCTTATAAACAATCCAACTAGTGGTACATTGCTTTACACAGCTGGTTTTTGGGCATTGAAGGCATTCTGAATTATTTCCAGTTTACTCAAATGTGTCAAAGCTACACCTACCATGTCTTTTTTCCCAAATCAAATAAAAAAATAATTAAACCTTGCAATATCATTAAACAGAAAGTTATTTATTGAAAGGTGCTTCGACTATGACTGTAACTGACGAGAGATATTTGGTACTATGGTAGTAACATATAACGATATTGTGACGATGGACATCCTGGAAATGATGATTCGTGATGAGCAAAAATACATTTAGGGAGAAGTAAATGCTCTTTAGCGTCAAGCGAGATAGATAAAATAAGTAAATAAAATTAATATTACCTAATATATGTTGTGTTTATATCTATAATTTGTATACAAATCAGTGACATGTGCAGACGACACAGACGTGTAAGCGTTTAGTTCCCCTCCTCTCTCCACCTTAACCTTCTTCTACATTAAAACAATATAATTACCAAATTTACATAACATCCCTATAATTGTTTCAATATTTAAAAAAAAATTACATACTTCTTAAGACAGGCTTTCAACATGAGATGATATCGATGGCCCAATCTCCATTATAAACTACACTGTGAGTGCCCAAGTTTCTTGTAGAGAGTATTCCAGCCAAGTTATATACCTTGGATATAATGATGAGTGCTTCTCTGGCTGGATTTGGGTACATATCCAATTGGAACATATCCGAGACCTTTTTGGCAATAAAGTCAGCGATTTCATTTCCCTCGATGAGCTGGAATTCATTGAAATACAATGTTAAATTTCCTCTCCAGCAAGTATCCCAATAGAGTCCTCAGCTCGATAACACGAAAATAGTACATTATTTGTTCTATTCAGCTATAGTCTGAAGAACAGCTTTTATTATTAAAATATTCAATAGTAATAAATCACGCTACAGAATGGCAAAGTATAAAAGAAATGTTACCCTAATTTTAAGCAATGTATTGTTGGTCAACAATATGTTTTTAAGTTATAAACATTAATTTCATATTTCACTTAATAATCTACAGCTAAAAAATAGATATGGTTTTACATTTTGTAAATTAAGTCTATGCATCTAGGTTTTTGTGTAAATAGGTATAACATCATCATAAATGTTGTGAGATATTTTGAAAACAGCTTTTTTTAAATAGAACATAGATAAAAACAACAGCTGATTTTCAGTTTGTAAATTATACAAACCTGTTTTTATAGTTAAAAAAAATGAACTGTAATTAAGACCAATGAAAAAAAAGAAAAAAGTCAGTTGCACTGTTGTTAAAATATGCATTTGTATTCACCACTCATAGTTCACTTCTTAGCAAGGGGAAATAAAAATACTCTCCATAAGAATTTTTAAGATAAGGAAAAAATATCAGGAAAATGTTCATGGAATTCTGCAAACAGGGTGAATTTGAGTAGTGCTATGCTATAAATTATAGAATAGCTAATGTCACTAAATCAATACGGTATGTAATGTCTAGTATTTTTTTAGATTTTGATGTTGTGTAGGAATTAATAGAATAGATTGCTCATTACTTATAATACAGTAGACTCTCATAAATTCGGATCACGAAAATCCGGACCGGACGGTAAATTTTTTTAAATAATTTGCCACTTAGCGCCTTCAATTTTCACGCGATCTTCTGCAGTGCATGAATGACGTATTTCACGCACGAGCAGTGGAAGTTTCCGCGCGGCTGAGGTAAATTGACTCGCCCTACCCTGTGTTTTGCAGTCCAGTACTGTATTATGTACATTACAGTAACAGTACCATTAGTTAATGTGTCAGTGTAACAAGTGTCGATGGGTATCGGCATGCGCCGGTAGCGATTGCATGTGCTGTTTATCACCGCTCGTATCGGCCCCACGGCCGATTTATCTCCGACTCCGGGATATCCAGATTTTTCGGAATCCGGACCGGCTGTCCGCTACAATAGTCCGGATTTATGAGAGTCTACTGTACTATATTTTTCATCAAAGTCCCATATATATTTGGCCAGTAAAAAAAAAAAAACCCTCAAATATGCATTTACTTCGATCTTAGAAGATCCTAAATTTACAGGTATAATTGGACTCATTTTAAAAATAAAACAAAGTATTTAATATTTAACAATAAACCAAAAAAAATCTAACAATAAACAATGAAATGCTAAAAGTGATTACTAGAAAAACTATAAGTGTAGCATATGACAGCCAGCTTACATGGACATATAATGTTGATGCTATGAGAGACAAAGTTTACATCATATTACCCTTGGTGGGAGAATTAGAGTCAATGTCAACTATCGAAAAACTGTAAACTTTCCTTTTGTTTCCTTTTTCACTCTCACTGTTAATTTAAAGATTAAAAACCTCATGGTCATCATTACATATATAAAAAGAAGAAAAAATGATCATAAAATAAAGACCCCCTAGCCCTCGATTACTCTAATTGTGTCAGTATTGTAAGAGAACAAGAGTTGTTCAAGAGGGATCTGATAGGAAAGACAAAATGAAGGAACATGTATCCAGAGACTGTCATACCAGTACTCAAGTAAGCCCCTTTAAAAGGTGTCTTGTTTGCTATGTATGCATTAGAAGCAGAAAAATAAGAATAAAATAAATGGGTTATTAAAAAATAGGGAATGAATTATAAATGTTAACAATTTATTTTTGTAAGCACCACTGTCACCACACCCCTGATACAAATAAATAATAATTTGTGATGAAGATATTAGTATACTGGAAATTCCAGTAGAGTCCACACAGTAATGTATCAAACATTTACTTTACTATAGATTTTGTTTCCTATTTTAAAAAGAAATAAAAATATGTTTAACCTAGAAAATTTACAATTGAAGCAGGTTTGTTTTAGGCCTAAAAGTGACACATTGTTAATATAAGAAGGCAATATAATAAAACATGACTTTGATTTGTTTACTCTTATAACAGGGCTTTGTTTAAGTAGTAGGTTTACTGAGATGATTTACTGTTAGATAACACAAAGCAGTTTGGATAGTGAACAATAAAGAAACAAGATTCAATTTTATAATTTCCATCTGGGTATTAATCAAAGTATATAATTTTATATTGTTATGAGCGAAAATAGACATATCATACTAGAAATACATTGGTCATCTGTTTAGCATTTATTGTTTAATTTATCTAACAGTATATCAAAATGTATTAAGCATTGTTTTATTGTTACTTTAGGCAGTTAAATCAACATTTTTGGTCATATTTTATTATTTTCAACTTTCCCCTTTCAACTTTCTCACATATACATTTCTGAACAACTAGGTAATAACTGTTGATGAGGCATGGGCATTTTAAACCTGTGAGTAATCATCAAAGTTTTGTCTGGAAACATTCTTCATCTCCTATGGCACAAAATTCAAAACTAGCATGTCTTTATGGAAAGTCTATTTACTATGCACTTCTCACTTATATTTAAAATTATTTGAGCTACTGTGATTAGTGAAAGCAAAAAAAAAACAAGTAAAAAAGGCTTGGTAAACTATCAAAAGGTGTGATTTTTCTTCAGGATCACGTTCAATAACATACAATCCGCAACATAATCCACTGCGTTCAAATTCTCAGTTATGAGCTGCTGCACCATCCTTCAAACAGAAATTACATCATTTGTAACAGCCACATTGGCGATTTTTTTTTTTATTTTACCAATTAATCACAAACCAGTATTTTTGAAGAGATTGCAACCAATATGTTTCGTTTGGATCCTTAGAGGGTCAATTTGGGTCAATTTAAGGAAAATCATCATTTTTTTTATGGCAACTATCCCTAGATTTTGAATTATCAAAAAATGAAAAAAGTGCCTGTATGTGGTTAATATATGTCCACATACCAAATTTGTTCCGTTGTTTGGCTTTAGATCACTATACAGACGGCAGACAGACACCATTTCAAAAACTACTTTTTTGAATCCACAATAAACTTGACATCAATTTTTTTTATGTATTAAAAACTTTCTATATACTAGATATATGTAAGAAAGTAATAGATATTTGCGTAACAAGTAGTGTATAATATGTTTCTTTAGAGCATGAGGGGAAGATTTGAGCAACAAATCTGAGTTGCTTAATTTCCCCGAGTGCTGTAAAGACTCTTTTACACACATATTATGTAAACTATTAATTTTACCTAATTCCATTATTCTATTTCATTCTCACTCATTTTTATTTAAAAGAAAATTGAATATATTATAAAAAAATACCAAACGGTTAACTTGAAGAATCAACTTCTATTAAATGTGTCGGTTACTATAGTAACGAATGTAAATACCAATATCATTATGTAGTAATTAATCTAAATAATTCAAAAATGCATAATTAGAATAAAGTGGGAAATTTCAATCATTACATAAAGATATGTGGGTTAGCTCAGTTGTTGGAACATTGATATATAAAGCCAAAGGTCTTGGGTTCGATTCCCAGTTTTGATAGTGTATTTTTCATATGCAAATTTGTTCTAATCGTAACGTATTGACTCTTTACACCACCAAATGGCATAAAGAGATTCATCACACAATTTAAAGAATACGAAAATTTAAGGTGTAGAATTAGGTAAAAAGTATTTACATCATTACCAGTTTTTAAATAATTTTTGGAAAGGATACAATTGCAAATTACGTGGAAATGATCAAATAAATACTTTCAACATACAATTAAGTATTTTAAAATTTTAATGAAGGATTTCATTTAAACGTCACATCACAATTCAATTTTACAAAGTTACAGCTCTTTCTTTAAAAAATATATAAACCTTTATCTAGAAAATATGAATAGAATAACTAAAATGAATTTACTTCGATAATACATTCCCTTAACCTATCCTATAACATCACAAATATATTTTGGTACATTTAATTATTTTTATATACAAATATGTTATTATACAATTCGTCTTGTTTTGATTACAACCAGTTACTTTAAAAAGTAACAAAATATATAGTTTCATACATTCTCCTATAATACTTTGATATACCACAAAAAGATAACCTATTGCTGTGCATTTTCCCAATTTAGAAACTTCTTATGTTCACTCAGAAAAATCACAATTTTAACATGTTCTTTATTGACTTTATTTACATACATTTTCTCAGATTAAAATTCTCAATAAGTTTTGTGTTTAATAGCAATTTAAAACAGTTATTTTATTGCAAACCTAAAAAAAATGTATTTTTTACTAAAATATTTTTATTTTACACCCCTTTTCTCAAAAATTACTGGAGATATAGTTCTAGGACCTATTATTCAATTTCCCAGTTAAAAAATGTATACAACCACCAAATTCCGGTTCCAAGAATTACATACAGTATAGCTTCATTTCCTTCTTGTAGTAGAAATCAAGACAAAATATTTTACTAGTTGTAACTTGAAAACAAAGTATTTTCTTATATGTTTATATGAAAGTTTTTTCTTACTTTACCCCTAAAATTAGTTCCCTAAATATTGCTGTGCAATTTTGAATCACCCTGTATACTGATGAGTTAGATACTTGATACCTATCACTTCTTGCATATTTACAGTTTCCATACAAATAATAACATTCATATATTATACAAATTATTTATTTATTGAACATAAAACCACACTTTTAGAGAATTTCAATACTATGAACATGCATGGCCTAACCAGGTTTCAAAAATCTTTGGAATACTTGTTGAAAAGTAGGAGTTTGGAAAATATTTCTAAAAAAACAACTCTCCCATTATGAACATTTGTTTTACAAATACTTACATTTCAAACTATCTTTAACATTATAATACAGACTGTTTCAAAAAGGACTTTACAACTTTAAAAGCAAATAGAAAATTATTCAGATGACTTACATAATCATTGAGATATCATTTTAAAACAAAACAAATAAATTTTTTCATTAAACAGTCGTTTTGGTTATTCCATCTGAAAGCCAATTTCATGCCAAATTTAAGCTAATATAGCAAGAATCACATCTAGAGCTGTAGTGTAAATTCAATTCCTCAGCTTGGGCAAGTAAAGATTGAACATGCACGTGATGTTTAATGAAAATCCACGAGAAAAATTAACAGGAGTCAAATCTGGTGAAAAAGATCTTCATGCACAATTAATCCACCAACCTGAGAATCACTTATTAAGAAATTCTTGTACTGCTGTATGAAACTTCTTCTTGTTAGAAGTGTAGAAAGTCATTTTCGTCTAACTTTGTAACGAGAAAATTTTCAAAATAGTTATGATATTATTTATAATTTTATCTATGAAAAAAAAAGAGCTATACATTTTAAATTTGCTGAGGGCACAAAAACCATTCACTTTTAGAGTATTGCGAATATGCTTCAAAGATGCATATGGATTTTCACTACTCCAGATTACAATTGGGTTCTCCAACATGAACGTCTACTGAGAAGCATAGCATCTGAAGGCAGAGATGCTGAGGATGGGCGTTTGCTAAATTGTACCAACATTAATCAACAAAGGACTAATGGTATCAATGGAGCGTACTGTAGTCATAAATTCTTGAAATGTTTAGTATATATCTTTTAAGGGTGATTTTTTTTACATACTCATATTTTTAAAAGTACTCTTAAATTCAACACTTAATATTAATATAAGAACAAAATAAATTATTGTTTATGAACATAATCTTAGTGTTTTTCCTTTAGGTTATAAAATATCATTTGTCTGATGAAAAATTAGCCATTTCACAAGTTTGTTAATCTTGTAAAAAAATATTATTCTGTGCAAAAGTTTCCCTCTTGTTCAAAAGATGTAATTTCAGAATAGAAATGCTTAAGCACATATTATTGGAGTGTAAATTCTACAAGAATCTGCAAAACACAAGGTGATGAACATTTTCGAAATGAAACAGGAGAAAATATGAACTACAGGCGAAACTCGTTAATCCGAATATTTGTTTGCTCGAGGCGTTTGGACTATCAAAAAGTTCAGATTACTGAGGAAATGCAAAAAAAAAACGCGAGAAATAATTTAAAACAAATTTTATTACTGTACAATAAATTTAAAAACTACAGTATAGTACATAATAAAGTTGTACAATACAATAAATAACTTTGTAATACAATAAATAACTTTACAATAAAAAGTCTTTAATCGTTTTCTGACCTGCTTTTTTTATCGACTTACGAAACGCGTCATCACGCAGTTGACGAAGGGTGAGGATCTGGTGCACTGGGGAATGTTGTTTTCATCTGCCCACGCTAAACAGGTGTTGAAAGATTGCATCGCCTCTGCATGTTTGACACATTAGGTTGGTTCTTCTTCCCCATTGTTTACGTCTTCATCGCCGCTCTCTGCTTCTTCTTGAACACGTTGGATGATTTCAGCATCAGTTAAGTATTCATTGCCTAGCCCTGCCTCCTCTTCACACAGCCACTCAGTAACATCTTCTTCAGTAATAAGGCCAACTGTCTTGTGAACTGTTTGGAGAACATGAACAATGTCTTGCACCATGGAAGCATCTGATGAACTTTTGGTTGCCGGTCTTTGGGGAAATGGCCAAAGTTTAGTCCAAGAGCTTACAATGTTCCCTTGAGAAGTCTCATCCCAAGCTTTCACTAGATTTATCACTGCATCTTTAATTGTCAAGCGTTTTATGACAGTTTCTAGAGATTCATCTGAAGACACTACACTGTAGAGCAGGCTTCTTTTGTACCGCATTTTGATTCCTGCGATCACATACTGGTCCATTGGCTGACCAAGTGCCGTTACATTCGGGGGTAAGTACATCGCGTAAATGTTCTTGTCAACACTTACGAGTTCTTCTGCAGCGGGATGGCCAGGGCAATTGTCAAAAAGTAACATTGCCTTTTGGGGAAGATTAATGGATTTTAGGTGGTTTCTCACAGAAGATACAAATTCGTTATGAAACCAATCAAGAAAAATTTGCCGATTCATCCACGCACTCTTTTGGTTAAAATACTTGACTGGTAACACAAAGTTTTTAAATGGCCTTGGGTTTTTACTTTTCCCTCTCACTGCCATGCGCAACTTGTGAGTTCCTGCAGCGTTAGAACAAGGGAAAAACGTTATCCGTTCTTTGCTGATTTTCCGCCCGGGAGCTTAATTTTCTCCTGCCAATGCAAGAGTTTTTCTGGGAAGTGACTTCCAGTAAAGGCCCGATTCGTCTACATTATAAAGCTGTTCTCGGTTAAGTCCCTTTTCTGTGATTTCTTTTTGGAATTCTTCTTTAAAAATGGCAAATGCACTTTCATCATTCGAAACTTTTTCTTCAGTTAAACTCAGCACTCTGATTCCAAACCGGTTTTTTAAAATTGCTCACCCAACCGTTACTTGCACGAACATTATCATTATCCATCATTTCTCTGTAGAAAAATCTAGCTTTTTCTGCGATAATGTCACCGGTTAGCATGTTGTTTTTGGATCTTTGCTGAACTATCCATGTGTAAAGTGCTTGTTCAACATCCACATTTTCAGCAGTTCTCAAAGTTTGTCGCTTTCCCGGACCGCATTCCGTACGAGAACAGTGAGATATGATCTTCCCTCTTAGTTTTAATGTCAAACACTGTCGATTTTCCAACACCGTACTCTGAAGCTAGTTTTCCTAAACTTTCTCCGTTTTCCAGTCGTTTGATAATCTTGCACTTGTCTTCTAAAGTTAGAGTCACATGTTTTCGTTTCGTTGTCATCATGAAAAACAAAGAAAATCACTTCACAATGTAACTGCACTATGGCACAATGCACTCGCAACTGTACGCAACGATGGGAAGTATAGTACCAAAAGTGAAATGACCTGACTAGTGACTCATCTCAACTACATCCTTTACTTTGTTTACGTTTCCGTTGGAAGTATAGTACCAACAGTGAAATGACCTGACTAGTGACTCATCTCAACTACATCCTTTACTTTGTTTACGTTTCCGTTGTTGTGACATGGGAATTCTAAAAAATGGCAACTGAAGGCCGTTCGGAGTAGCGCAGTGTTCGGAGTACCGTGCATGCGGATTAACGAGTTTTGCCTGTATACTGTGGAACATAAAACTGTATGATGGCTGGTCAAGTGTATGATATGCAACATGCCATCAATACAGGATGATATTTTATCCACCTAACAATAAGAAAATAAATAAAAGAATATTATATACAGAGTGATTCAAATAAAAATATTAACAGCAATATTTCAGGAGCTAAAGTTAGATTTACAATTTAAAAAGTCAATATAAACATACAAATAAAACACACAAATTCTACATTTATTATGTCTAGTCAACCATGGTTACGCCAGTTATGGCATTGACAAGGCTTATACAAAGACTAAATAACCTAAGAAGAATTGTACACACTTTGACACCAAGCCTACAAGTCCTGTTACATAACAATGGAATCTGTAGCTGGGAAACCCAGTAAGTCATAAACTATTTTAAACATGCTTTGACAAAAGTTGAAATAGTGGAGAAAAGGACAAGAATTATATTTAATCGTTTAAAACTAAATTAACATTCTTAAAAGAAAGTCTCTTAATTACTAATATTTCTAAAATGTTTCATTTTTTACCCTTGACTTTTTTACCAAGAGCAATTTTGAATCACCCTGTATATTTTTATAAAATTTATTTATTGATTTAATTAATCTTCATTTAATAAATGCAAGAAAGATCATCTTTGGACTTTTTTCTTGTACATTTAAATAGAGTATAAGCTTTCTTCCCTTGTACTATAAACTCATCCCAAGAGTAAAATCAAAGTTTTCATAAAACAGTCAATCAAGTTGGTTTTTGCCAATTATTTCTGATCCATATTATTCTTATACTGGGTTATCATAAAAGAATGGTGGGGGCTTCATTAATTCATATGAAGACAGTAGAGAAACTTTGTGGTGTTGTATTGGTACCGCTGATAGCCTATAACCCAAAACTTTGTTTACCAGCTATTGTAACCTCAAAATTAGTTCTTGCATTATTGTGGTAGTGTGTTTTGTGTTTTCTGGAGTGTTCTGTGTGGAGTGTGTTCTTATGTTCTCTAATAAAGAAAAAGCAAAGTGTGTTTTGTTGCTGGCTGAATTCAAGTCTGTAATTTCAGTGCAACGTGCATTTCGACGTGAATATAGAAAAGATCCACCACATGAAAATAACATACGATATTGGTTCAAACAATTCGAAGAAACTAGATCAGTTCAAAAGCATATATCATATGACAGGCCAAGTGTATCCGACGAAAAACTTAAGACAATCTGCATCAGAAGTCCTAAGAAGTCAATACCTCGATGAAGCCTAGAGTTAGGTATTCCAAAAACAACAATCCACAAAGTTTTACACAAAAGACTAAAATAACATGCATATAAAATCCAGCTATTGCAGGAATTGAAACCTGATGATGGTGCGAAACGTTTAATCTCGCTGTTGAAAATGTTGAACAAGATTGATGAAAACCAATCATTTTTAGATGATATAATTTTTTTTTTCAGATGAAGCTACATTACATATTAATAGGTATGTTAACAGACACAATTCACGCATATGGGGATCTCAAAACCCACATACAATTTTTGAGAAAATACGCGACTCGCCTTATGTTAATGTTTGATGTGTTGTGATGAAAAATCTTCTGATGGCCTTTATTCTTTGCTGAAAAGACAATAATTAATGGAATTGTGTATCTTGATATGTTAATCAATTATTGTTTTCCTCAGCTGGATGAACTCGAAAACATTCAACAACTTCATTTCCAAAAGATGACGCAACCCCAGCACTTTAGTGCATTTGTCACAGACACTTTGAATGAAAAGTTTGCACATCGATAGGCCGGCAAGGACCTATATACGCTGGCCTCCAAGGAGTCTAGATCTGACACTTTGTGATTTCTTCTTGTGGGGCAAAAACATCAAAAACATTGTTTATCGAGAAAAAATTCGTGACCTAAATCACTTAAGGAACAGGATTAATGAAGCAATGAGAACCATTAATAAAGACATGTTAACTAACCTGTTTGGGCAGAACTTGATTATCGATTGGACATTTTCCAAGCCACTGATGGCGGGCATATCGAAATTTATTAGATATGTAAAAAAAAAAACTGTTTCAGATGATGATTTATATAAATAAACAACATCAGCTGTAAGTAATTATGTTGTCATTTAAATCATGTTCAAAACCCCACCATTCTTTTATGATAATATCGCCTGTATTTGTGATATAGCACAACATGTCTTACTTTATTATTGACATTTCTCTAAAAATTAAACAAAATCATTTTGAGAAATTAGCAACTCCAATGGTGATTCAACAATTTATTACCTCAAAATGTAATTCCTGGAAAAATTCAACATTATTTTTTGACCAATCATTGATCTTTCCCTATATTATGTATATGTGAGATAGTAGGGAAAAAAAAACACACTTCACAAACCAACTGGGGATGATCACTTAGCCATTGAAACATTTTGTTAAAAATAAAATATTTATTGTGGAAATCTGTGTTCTCACTTGGTAAATCTGTTGTGTTTCCTTAATTATTAAATATTTATTTAATACACAAAAACTTAAGTCATGAAAATAGTTCCACATACATTCATCAAGCATTACCAAGTTTATAATAGTTTACTATCCGTTAATCACAACTGTTTATTAATAGTATCTTACACTAAAAGATGATTTACATATATTTCTCTTACTGATTGAGAAAGTGAACAGTG
Source organism: Aphrophora alni (assembly GCA_963513935.1). Classification (NCBI taxonomy): domain Eukaryota; kingdom Metazoa; phylum Arthropoda; class Insecta; order Hemiptera; family Aphrophoridae; genus Aphrophora; species Aphrophora alni. The sequence goes on along the minus strand of OY740767.1, from coordinate 44,389,488 downwards.
TTTACAAAATATTTCAGAACTTTAGTGTTTTATTGTGTTTTTCATTTGTGTTCTACTAGGTAATACCAAGAACCATTTTTCAAGGTAAACCTGTGTCTCCTATACATACAAAATCTAAACATTCTTATAACTAAAAAATTGTAGTTTACCCTTTGTTGTAATTATGTATTTAAAACAAGACTATATTCATATACATTTGATTTTGTTATCCTAGCATTGTGAATAATGAGAAATCACTAAAAATTAAATCTATATTTTAATGTACATTATTGAACTGTTGGGTTTGCATCTCACAAAAACTCCTTTAAAAACTCATATGCTACATATTTCACACTGTGTGTATAAATTAGTTGCAGTAAAAAAAAAAGCACACAAAAAGACTATAATATATGATTCCGCACAGCAATTGAATTTAAAACTGAAATAAATTACTTAGAGAGAGGTCACAAACTTTCTTTCATGTTTCATTTATTTAACAAAATTGATCAAGTTAACAAGATTAAATATTTACGGTAAGTATTTTTTAGTGGGAAGGTCATATAGACAAAGTTAAGAATTCATTATTTAATGTAAATAGAAATTTATATTTTCTTAGAATAAACACTATGCCGAAAAGATATGCTTAGAACTTTGTACTTTGTTTTGGTTCAATCAAAATTTCAATATGGTATATCTTGTGGAGGGAGGGGAGGCTACTACTCTATAGTTCACAGTCAAAAACATACCTTTACAAGCAGAAGCCATAATTCTTTTAAATTGTTTACAGGACTGAATATTCTTCCTTTATGGCATTTTATATATTTATAAGGTTCTAAGCACATTTTTTAAAAGAAGTTACAATTACAGAGACGAGAATGGTGGTGTAGAAGAGATTTAAGATACATATTTAACAGATATTTGCCGAAGGTACTTATTGAATAATTTCAGAGATTTTTTATTACAATGGCCCAAAATTACTTACATTTACCGAAAGAAATTTAACTACGTCACATAGAAACATTTTTTTAATTAATAAGAGAACGGATATTAAGCACTAAGAATTGTAATCACTTTTCAAATTCATTGGATAAATTAAGAAGAAAACAAAATTGATTTAAATGAATTGATTTACTGCTAAGCCTTTATCTTTCAAATCCTTGACATATACCTGGAACAAATCAGTAAGGTAAACTCAAAATAACCAAGCTTGGCGAAAGGGTTACCTAATTTCATGGAGGTCATACGGCAGGCAATGTTAACAATGTGGTTTCCTTAACACAAATGGACGTATTTATAGTATTAAGCTTGTAATTTTTAAATGTCGAATAAAATTGTTAGGTTATGTTTTCTTAGTATTATTAATGAATTATTTTCTAAGATGTTCTATGTTTTATTTTTTATTTCATATGTAAAGAGGATTTGATTTATTTTATGTCATACATTCTTTGAAATAAACTTATAATATTATTTAATGTTTTTTGAATAAATATCTAGATAAGAGAATATAATATATCATCTTTCATCCATGGTGACAATTTGGCAACATCACAAAATAAGGTTAGGTTAGGCTGTAAGCCAGTCACCTAATGGCTTTATCGAACTATTTTCATGATTTTACTAATAGTAACAAAATAACAATAACACTTATCACAGGTATATTGTTACTGAATGAGATAAAAATCATTCTTTGGAAGAACTATCTCCATATTGGAAGACAGCAGCAGGAATCACTAAATAAATTTAATTATTGCTGCTTGCACGGTTATATATCAGCTGTTGATGATGAATATAAGGATTTCCTGGAAAAGCTGGAACAGAAGTAGGACTATGTTCCTGTTCATGATTAGATGAGTAGTAGTGTTGATCGATAGGGAATGCCATCAGCTGTTGATTGAAACTATTCCTTGATAGCAAATTTTGATGTACTATATGACGTGTATTGGAGTAATCTCTACGTCGAACGTCCATCATTGACAAATTTCTAGCAGCTGCAAATGTTAACAGAGAGGATGATGGGATCGGTGGATTGAAATTAAGAGGAAAATTTGTTTTCCTTTCTTCTGACAATAACGATGATGCCGTTGATAAATTAATTATATTATGATCATCTTCTTTTATATTTAAAGATATGTTATTATCTTCTTCAGATTGAAAAGTGTTTGGAGAAATGTTATTTCTTGTAGTATCGTTCTTTAACAATAAAGATGCTTCATATAGTTGTAGCTCTTCTGGGTGCATTCTTCGTTTATGAGAACGACAATTGGAGCCATTTGCAAATGTACGTGCACAAAAAGGGCAAGTGTAAGGCCTCTTTCCAGTGTGCAGGTTATTATGGTTCTAAAACACATACATTTAGTATTAAATATTAATAAATTTAACTACGAATATTTACAAACAGTTGGGATGAAGATGCTGTACGTAAAAGGATAAAATTGGATAGAGTATGAAGGTAAAGGTAATAACAATTCTTCCTTGAAGTTTGCGATTTCAATTCTATTATTCCTCTAAAATTCTCCATTTATATATTCAAACACAACCTTTTTTCAAAATTTACTACTGTTCCTAATTCACTATATTTATTATTATTTTTTTTTTAAATTACAGCTAATCTTCTTCAGATATGTTGTTATTATTTAGTTTGTTGCCAAATTTCATTTTAATGCTTCGAAATACATTTCTTATGGAAGTTTACATACAAATTGAATTATAATAACAACCAATTAAACAGATATAAAATCATTTATTTATCAAATAATATTACTACATTTTACAAGTTTATAAAAATTATTCCTTGGAGCAATATAAATTTCATTTTTAAATGTTCAAATGTCCTTTTATAATATACTTTACAATCTCCAGCTTGATAATAAAACAAATTGATAATAATGTATAATATCAATTATATATTTATATACTTGCCCATGGACTTAAAACTACTACAAAACAATAAAACAAAAGAAAAAGGGAATTACATGGAGAGAAAGTAACATAAGAAAATTATAAAACACAAACAAGTATAATAATAAAACAATATATAATAATCTCTCCATATCATATCATATTATTTAGCTTAGGACAAAACACAAGAAAGAAAAGCAAGTCACCCAGGGTGAAGCCAATCACCACTGTTGGTGGCCAGTTACATGAGTCATGTAGATGTCCCGTGACCAGCGATTTGTGTCTGACACCAAAAGGCGTCTCATTGCATAACGAGGGGAAATCCTCAATTTCTTGATGATACCCTCGTTTTTCTTGTCTCAAGCACTGATATGCTAAACTGATATAGACACCACTAGGCATCAGAATGCGAATGTTAAAACACAACTGCAGTAATAAGGTCACAAGACACATTAGTTATGACTACTTTCCTTGTGTCAGTCCAGTCCTAAATATTAGTTGGACAGGGGAAAGAATAAAACATTCAACAGATCTGAAATTCTTCTTTCCAATGATATAAAGATTGTCATAAAAATCAAAATATTACTAATCAATATTTGACATTTCATAAAACGTATTGAATAGAAAATTGGATTGGGTTTTTGGTTTCAACTTCATAGAATGTATATATCTCAAAAACTATGAAATTATGACAACTATGATCATTTGGAATACGTAGCTCAAAAGAGGAAAAAATACTATAAAATAGTCTCAGCTTATAGTATTTGGACAGGAATTATCATGAAATTACAAAAATTATTTACAATGATTTACAAAAATTATATGATCAATGAGATCATATTTTGTTATATTGCTACGAACCGTGAAGTGCTCCTCTAGCAGCAAAACACTCCAACTGTAATGAATTCTTTAATTTTTACCTGTTGCTATATACATTATTGGTTATATGATTTTGGAAGATTTAAACATTAGGTTTACAATGATATATAAATTTCGAAACTATTATTTTAGTACTTTAAAAGTTGAATTTTAAAAAATGTGATTTTTACGTTGTAAAAATGTGTTAAAATTCTTGATTTTGTTTAATTTTTATATATTCGAAACTATAAAAGTTGGAAAGATTTGGAATGCATAGCTAGAAAGATGAAGAAACGTACTATAGTGTTATTGTAGATTTGTTAGACCGAAATATGTACTTGTAAAATATAGACAAAGAATTACATAAATCTGTGTTTCACTACTATGCAGTTGTTCCGTTACTCGTTAGTAGCGAAATACACAAACTTTACCAATTAATTAAATATTATTATAGGTTTTTTAGATTTTTGGTTATATGAATATGACTGACTGGAACATAAGCTTTACAATGGTATATACATTATTGCAGTATGATGACTCTTAGGAGGCGAATTTAATGTTGAATTTAAAAAAAAAAGAGAAGATTTTGGGTTGTTTACCGATACAGGAACAGAGTTCATAGACACAAAATGTGTGGAAAAGCAGTTTGAGGGTTTTAAATACTCTAATAGAATCAGGGTCGGAAAAGAACAAGAGTTGATCAAGAGAGACCTGATAAGAAAAATGGAAAAGAGGTCTAGCCCAAGACTACACGAAAAAAAAAGTGTAGATCCAGCTAGGTTCTCTCGGGATTTCCAAGCCCATACTCACTAAAACGAGCTTTTGAGGGTACCACTAGAATGCACTACATCATTCGATTAGGTCTATCAGTTTTAATATTTCAATACAAGCATTTTAAACTTGATATTGGTTTAAAATATTTATAAACTATTCATAACTTATTACTAAGTAAAGCTTAATATGTAATATTTTATTCACAATTTCTGTATGATGCCCAACTGGTTTAGATAATATAATACAATTAATACAATGAAGACTGGATTCATAGAACTATAATTTTCATAACACATCTTCAAAGATTAACCACAGGTTTCAACAAGCATTTTATTTCATAAATTTTATACTTTTCATTTTTTTGGGATTTTTTAAATTTTTTTATCTAGCTGTTTAAATTTAAACTATGACAATAGTAATTCAGAAAATGATACAACTAAGCCTCATATGCCTACCACAAGTTCAACATTACATACTTATTCTTAGTCTAGAATTATAAGTATTGGTTTGTAAATACAGTATGTGCTATGTGCCAAAACAAGCAGTATAGTCGTATAAGTGTAACTTTCATCAGTCTTTGGAAATGTAACAATGTGTTTCTCTTAGCTTACTAGATGTTTTAATAGTTCTACCAACACAAAAGAAAGGTTTCATCAATAATATCATTTTATATTGGAATAATATTTTCACTCATAAGGAGTTGGATATTCAAATGGACCAAGATTATTGTTGTAAATGAATTTTGTGAGCAGTTCAAGAAGCCACTAGCCAATAGTAATATGATTATATTTGTAGTAATTAAAAAGTTATGTAATACAGGAAGCATTCTTACACAGTGCTTGTTGTGATATTTGTTGTTGGCTCATATAGGACCCAAGTAAAGAAGAGCCACATAAATACAATTTCAAATGCCCACTATTTTGTAATCAATTATTTATTATGACACCCACTAAAAGAACAAAAAGTAATTTTTAATAATTTTGAAATACTTCAATATTATCACTTACCTTAAGATCTTTGGCTCTACGAAAAGCTTTCCCACATGTCGAACATTGATAGGCTTTAGTGTCTCTATGAACTACAAGGTGCATTCGCAATGTACGACGTGTCGATAACTGTACAGGGCACTTAGGACATTGGTAAGGCGTTTCTCTATGTGTATCCATATGTATTTTTAACCTATATTTAGTTTTAAAACTGAAACAAACAAAAATGCAATAGTCTTTTTTGTAAAATATTTATTAGCTAAAAATAGTTTATTATACATTACTCACTTCAGATAGAAGAAAATATTGCATGGTTATCTTATACTATGTATAATTCAATAAAACTATTACTTGAACACTTAATAATGTTTACTTACTTTTTATTACATTTGGAGCAGTTCCATGGTGCGTCATCGCTATGTATTGTTAAATGTTCTTGTAAGATACCTTTGGACGTGAAGCTGTGACCACACTGATCACAAACAAACGGCCTTTCTCCAAGGTGAATAGCTTTCAGATGTGCTGATACAGCTGACTTACTGCTGAATCTATAAATAAATAAATATAATGCTACAAATAAATATTGAGCTTGACTTGAGCAAATATTTTAAAATTATAATAAAACTAAGACGATTTCTTAAAAGTAATATGTTTATTGATTCAAATATGTTTCAATGACAATGTTGCCATCTTCAGTAATCCAAAAGCTACAATAAATAACATGGTACCTCTAAAAACCGTGCATGCATATTTACTTCCTTCACTCAACAATAAAATTGTTTAGTGATTTAGTTGGTTTTTGTTTGCGTTAGGACCACTACACATCAGTTAACATGTACAAATAATCAATCGGCCTGCCGTTTATGAAATATGATCGGTAATCAGGTTTTTTAATTTAAGACATGTTCTACAATGTGAAATTTAGTTTGAAATTTGAGAAGTTTATGGATTGAATGTGATAAGGGAAGGGTGAGAAAGTGGGTTAAAATGTTTAATCCAGGAAGTGAGACCATTCATGATGATGAGTGTAGTAGCCACCCGTCCCTTGTCAACAAAGATTTGCTTCAAAAAGTTGAAGAGAAGTTCGTTCCGATAGATGATTCACAATTTATGACTGTCCGCTGCAATTTCCTAACATGTAGAAAAATTGTATTCATAATGGGTGCCAAAGATGTTAATGGATATCATAAACACATGATCCATTATGATATCATGCACACAAGCACATGGATATCATGAAACACATGGAGTTGTCTTGGAATTTTTGGTACGCATTGAAGGGGAAGGAATTGGTTTTATGAAAAAGATTGCTTCTAGTGGTGAAAAATGGATTTGTTACGTGACAAGAAAAACCAAACAACAATCACTATAGTAGAGGCACACTGATTCCCTGAAGGCCAGAAAATTCAAGAGAATTCTAGTTCTGCAAAGAGATCATATGTCTGTTACTGTTAGTGAATTTATGCAAAAAGACACCATAATTACTACAGAAGCATATTGTGAAACGCTTAAAAAGTTGTCATGCGATATAGATCAAAAGCCTATTAAGTTATGGCGATGACTTGCTGTATGACAACCCATAACTGCATACTGTACGAATCACACAGATACTGATTAACTTATTTTGTTGGGAACAATTTAGTCATTCCCCATACAGTCTGGACTTAGCGCCCACAGATTTTCACCTGTTTATGCACCTCAAGAAAATACTTAGCAGCCAGAAGTTAAACAGTGATGATGAGACACAGGAGAACATTCAGAAATGGTTTACGTCACAGGCAGTAGATTTCTATAAACAAGGTATTTTAAAATTAGTGCAAAGATATGATAGGTGAATCAATTTGTAAGGTGATTATGTGGATCAGTAGGTTAAGGCTTGTAGAATATAACACTAATAAAATTTGGTTAGATTTTGTATGGATGGAAACACAGGGTTACCTTGGAAACTGGTCCCTAATATTATCTACTAATACACAAATAATAGAAAAAACACAATAAAACACTAAAGTTCTGAAGTAATTTCTAAACAATGTTAATTTCCTCAATGAGTGAGAGTATGAAAAGAAGACTAAATTGTTGTAATTAATTTGGTTGCGTGTTGAGTGTTGAACCACAGATAAATGTTTTATTATTAGTTAAATTACAACAATTTAGTCTTCTTTTTATATTCTCTACCGATCGAAAAATACAAAATATTTCAGAACTTCAGTGTTGTATTGAGTGTTTTTCTATTTATGTACTACTAGGTAATACCAGGACCACTTTCGAAGGTAAACCTGCGTCTCCAATCTAGACAAAATCAAAACATAATAGGCTATGTGCCCCTTTAAAATTTAACCCAAAACCAAACATTAATAAAATAATTATTTTTCCAATTGTTTACTTTTTATAGCCAAACAGTACTATGTTATGGACATGCCTTTGTTTTGAGGTTATTTTACATTAGAAGTACAGTAGAGTCCTGCAAACTCAGCGTAATGTGGACCGGAAGTGTGCCGAGTTTGTGAAATGCCGGGTTATCGGGAATAAGGGCAAAAAATAAATTGTAAATGAAACACCAAAGCGGCGGCGATATCAAACGACTTTGTCGATAGCGGTATCCCATTGTCGGCGGTGTAAAAACACCGCGGCACCAAAGCAGCGGCGAGTCAAACGACTTTGTCGATAGCGGTATCCCATTGTCGGCAGCGTAAAAACACTGCGGCATTGGCACCAGTTGGTATAGCAGACATACACCTGCAAAAACGTTTGATGGGCCGCTTTTTTTCCATGAATCAATTTAGTATACATTATTGAAAATATAACATTTCTTTTCAGTTTTATTTGACTGGTTATGATCTACGTACAGTATATACAATAAATAAAAATGAGCGAGTTACGAAAACGGGAGCGTGTGTTGGTTTAGTTCCAGTCGCGGTTAAATGTGTTAAAAAGACTTGACAGAGGGGAGTCTGTAAAAAAGCTTTGTGACGAGTTTAACGTGGGAAAAATACCATCAACGATTCGAGCGATCGAAGTTAATGCCCGCTTTGGTATCTGCCGAACTTTTACGAACATCGCTGTTTTTAGCAATATATTTTTTCCCGTCGGGGTCGCCGAGTAATCCGGACTGCCAGGTTATCGAGTGCCGAGTTTGCAAGACTCTACTGTACAAATAAACCAAATAATGCTGACAGTACAATGGAACTGATTATAGTTTAGAATTGCTGCACATTTTAGGATTAAATTTAGCAACCACCCTAAACGACATAGGTTATATAAGCTATATAAACTCTACATTAATCACAATGATTTAGTTTACTATATCAACTAGCAAGTTCATAACTAATGCTAACTTTTTATGGCACAGATGACAAGGAAAAACTAATCTTTCTTCTTTGGGTAGATGTACTCTTTCATGATTTCGAAGAAGAGCTTCACAGTGGAATCTACGAGCACATTTGCAACATACAAAAGGTTGTTCTTCTTTCGGTAAATGTGACATCACATGCAAGTTCAACAAAGATTTCCTATGGAATGTCTTCTCACATTTATCACATCTGTAAATAAAAAAACTATGAATAGCTTCAATAAAATGAAATAATAAACAAGATTGAAGCTATAAACAAATAAACTGTGCAAAAACGTTATAGAAACTATCTCACTCACCCTCCACCAAAACCAAACAAAAATCAGTCAAATATATTAGTTAAATAAATATTGAGCTTGACTTGTGAAATAATATTTGATAGAATAAAACTCAAACACAAGATCTTACAAAAATTATGTTTACTTAATCAAATGCATTTCAACGACAAAGTCGCCATCCTCAGTGATACATAAGCTACAATAACTAAACCATAACTCTTTTTTTTATATTATAGTTATATTTTAGTTATTGTAGCTCATGTATTACTGAGGATGACTTTGTCATTGAAACATAAACATAAACACATTCTTAGTCAAGATTAGTTTTTGCCAATTATTCTTGAACCGTAAGAGTTTTGTACTAACGATTTTGCACAAAGATTTGGGTTATCTTCACGTTTTACTAAAATTTTAACAAAATCAGTAGAGTTGATTTTGAAAAATTATGTCTTTTATAACAGCTCTTTGACTGATTTTTTGATTTTAATTGACAAACTATTCTTGGAAAAATCGAAACCAATAAGTTTTGTTTGACTACATTTAAGCAAAATTTGATTATAAGAAAATCAGAATTTTGTGTATTTCTCTTATGAAGCTATCCCCAAATTTTGAGTTATCAAAAAATGTTTTGAGATATGGCCAAAATATATGCACATAGCAAATTTGATTAAAATTTGTCCATGCATATAGACTGTAAAACATTGGACAGACAACAGGACAGAAATCATTTCAAAAACCAATTATTTATAGACTCAGAGGACCTCTAAACGGATATATTCGTAAACAAACTTTCTCTATACTTCATATACATGAGACAGTTAAAATGCTACTTTTGACTTTTGTGGATTTCCAAATCATGCCTATTAAATTAGAAAGATAAGGAGTAAGACGCTCACCACTTTCATGGATAAAATCCTGTACATATGAGGACTCAAAGGGTACCAAAGGTGTTATCAAACAAAATAGGTTCAAGTTAATTTCGAAGTTCCTTAAGGATGTGTTTTAAGTTTCTTATTAAATTTTATATATTCAGGATTTATCTCTATTTATAAATATGAACCATCTAGTACACTATGCAGATAATACAACAGCTACAACAGTTCTGGCTGAAAGTACATTATTAATAGAGCAAAATGAATTTTTATATATGGATAAAACAAGTCAGTAATTTTCAGGAAAAAACTTGTTGAAATCCATACAAAACTGTTCCCGTTAGTTACAGCTTGAAACAATATGAACACCAACAATTATGTTTAGTAATGATGTTGGGTGAATAGGTGAAAAGTACCGAATTTTTAGGTTTGGTGATAGACAGTGATCTAACATGGAATAATGATTTAGGTAAAGTGTGTTTTAAAATATGCTAGAATTTTTATACTAAAAACATCATTACTCCACCGGATAACACTTCTTATGTCCTATTATGAATTTTTCTATCCACATCTGAAATATAGAGTGATCATGTGGAGTGATGCTACAAGTCAAAAAAAAAACAAAACAATACAAATGGATCTTACACTTAAAAAAAAGAAGCAGTTAGGGTTATAGTTTGATACAAAAAATGGAATCCTGGAAGAAGCCATTAAAAATTTAGAAATACTAACTTTCCCAAGTGTATATATTTAGCCATTTTATATAATAGCCATAATATAATTTATAAACTTTTCCACCCTCTTTTTGTTTAAAGGGATGTCATTATCACCTTAGCAAAAACATAGGATAAAATGCTCCTTAACATAAACCAATTAATCAAATTAAAAACCAAACCAAAATAACATAAATATTTATCTTCACTGACGGCTATTGTGGATTCAAATTTAAAATTGGGAAGAATTTTAAATTTGACCACAACTACAACAAATAAAATAAAAAGAATATTTATTAGAAAGAAGAGTCCTGGCCCTTTAATACTCTAATAGCATCAAGGTGGGATGAGAGAACAAGAGTTGGTCAAATAGAGGGAAACCTAAATCAACAATACATGAAGAAAGGTGTATATCCAGCTATAGTACCATGAGACTGCCACATTCATACTCACTAAAAAAAGCCAGTATGATATATTGTTATGAATATAATACCAGAGTAAAAAAAGGAAGAAAAGTACATAACATAAAGACTCGTAACCCTCCAATGCTCTAATAGCATCAGGGTCGGAAAAGAACAAGGGTTGGTAGAGACCTGATAAGAAAGATGAAAGAGAGTGATCTATACGAAAAAAGATATAGATCCAGCAAGTCTCCTCAGGATAGGCAAATCTGTACTTACAAAAGTGACGGTTCCTTAGTTATAGACCTATCTGTATATGTGGATTTGCTATAAGCACTGAACGTTTGAACTTTAATCTAGAGTTTTGCCGAAGCACATTTACATCTATGAAAATGAAGTTACTGTCTTTTTCTATTTTTCTGTGATAAAGCCCATTGATATTATAACAAAAGTTTTCCAAACTTTCCTTTTTATCACATATGTATTATATACTCCTTTGAATTAATAAATATATTATTTGTTAATTGTTTTAATTTTAAATTTTAAAACATCTCACAAGTCAATCTCAATATATATTGTATTTTTTAATCACTGTTGATTAATTTTTTTGTGAATAGTTTTTTATTCCAATTTTTTGTATACTAATCAAAGAATAGATAAATACCTATAAACTGTGTTATCTGTGTGTTTTGAACGATGCTCTATAATAGCTGTACGAGTCATCAAAAGTTTGCCACAGACACAAGTCACTTGAGCAACGGTTTGATGCAAGTCCTTACAATGAGTGCGAAGGGAATTCCAATTCTTACAGATGTACTCGCAAATATGGCACTGAAAACTGAAAGAAAAATTTTCTCTTTAAAATATTGCTTTGTTAACAGAAAAATGTTGATTTAAATTTTTACGTTTTTGGAGTTTACTTAGAATGTTAAATAAATGGTGGACAAACTTTCTTACTTATTTATATCATCAGCAACAATAATAAAACTTTCAGGTATTTTAATACTTGACAGGACAGAACGTTCCACTTTTCAAAATCAAGCTTACACTCTCTTTGCAATTGGGAATTTGGCCAGTAGTAACTTATGATGTGAAAGACACTTTATTTTTACTTTCTTACAAATACTAAGTATACAGAAGGTATGTGATGGGTCTAAATTGATGCCAAGCCTCCCCCCCCCCCCCCGTGAGTTCAAAAAAAGTGGTTATTGGATTGAAATCCATTTGATATGTGGACATATTTTTAGCCTCTCAGAACCCAAACAAAACATATTGGTCACCATCATTCCAAAAGTGAAGTTCCATGATTTATTGGAACCAAAAATTATGGTACAGATCTGTTATAAAAGCTGTAACTTCCCAAAATCTGCTCCACAAATTTTGTTTCAAATTTCAGTGAAATGTAAATATTAAAGATCCAAATCCATGTGCAAAATTTAAGTAAAAAGATATTACGGTTCACTAATAATTGACAAAAAACATAAATGTATATTGATTGATCCCAATCATTAAAAGCTCGATTTTAATCCAATACAATCCATGTAGATGACATTTTCATGGCACAAGTGAAACAAGTTTAGGCTATATTAAAAAAAATTCAAATATTCTGTCCATGGTTCATTTCCACTTTTTGACTGACAACACAGAACTGACTTTTTTTGTCAGGAATAGTTTTGGTTAGTTTTTGTTTGTTTACTTTGAAAATGGATGCAAAAGAAAGTTTTTGCACACTTTATTTTTAATGTCTTTACTTCATACCCTTTAGAGTAACGAAGAAGGGGGAAGTATATAACATACACAAAAATACAATGCTACCAATCAGGTATAAACTAACATAATAATTAACGATTCACTAGTTTGAACTGCTATGAGATAAGCGGAAGTCTGAACAAACTTACCTAGACTGCTCTCCAAAGATAAAAGGTTGTAAAACACTTTTTTTTTTCTTTTTAAACATCTACTTTATGATCATTAAACAAACGAAGACAGGAGAATAAGTAACATATGAAAAAGTACTACATCATCAACTGAGCTACACACATAACCTGTGATTTTTGGTTTGTTTTTACTTATAAAGTTTTTGGAAAATTACAAGTATAAACAAATATATAATAAATCAATTAATAAATTATCAATTTGTATTTCATTCTTCAATTGTATCAATTTTTCAATTTGATCAATTATTCAAAATTATGTAACAGTTACAATTGAAAAATTCAAAATATCAAGTCAAAAAATCAAAAATCAAATTCAAAATAATCTAACAATAAAAATCATTAACATTATTCCGATATCAAAACATTTTACATTATTTTACCAATTATTAATATTACTTTATCAAAGTCTATATTCGTTCTTACGAATTAAAAGAAAATTGTTCATATATTTCACAAAAGTTCTTTCTTAGTTATACTTCTGGTTAAAGTAGGCCACATATCTTCGGGCCACTATTTAACACTGTCTTTATTATTTTGGGTCTGGGCTAGCCTATGATGGCCCTCTTGAAATTTATTTACAATTACTTATTTATAATGTCTGGGTAGAGCACAAATGATATTGCCGTAAAGTAATGTTTATGGTTAATTTATACAATGGTAGTCTATACCTATAGTTCATTCACAACGTCTAAGGATTTAGTATTTGAGCTTGCGAGATTTTAAAACTTATAACATCATCAGAGTTCGATTCTGGTATGTGATGATTGATCGAGACTTGTCATAATTAAATAAATTATATTGACATATGAAAATTTTAGTAGTGTAAACTGTTTAAAGCAAATTTTAATTCAGCTCATTTGAAATACAATATGCAAAAGGTCTGGTTTCACCAAAATGAAGTTCTCTCTATTCATTTCTATATATTTCTTTGGATTTTGGTCTCTAGGCGTCTTCACTCATCTTTCTTACTATTCAAAACTCTATTTGAAACTACTTCGCACATAAAAATTTGAAAAATCTCGCCGATTTCTTGGACTGGATGCTTTGCGATGTTTCTTGATTCATTGGATAACTCCAAGTGACACTATTTCTGTTTAAATCCTGATCCAAGATGGCCTGTCGTAAAATCTGCTGAATTTTCAACATGTAGAAATTTGAAAAGAAATTGAATTTTGAAAAAGTAAACATTTTTATATTTTATTAAACATCCTTATATTTTTTTAAATTATTCATTTAAATCTGATATTCATTTACTTATACAGTATTTATATTATTACTTTATTTTAAAACTAAACGTATTTTTAAATTTTACTGCAATCGAGATTTGGATCATGATGTCACATGTCTTTGGTAAAGAACTGACCTATCTAATTTCATACGGCACTCTTTCTCTTGCCGCCTCCCCCCCCCCCTTGGGGAAACACAATATGTCCTTCCTAGATTTTTATTGTATCAGCCTAAATACTATGTAACCTATTTGTTCATAATTAATGTATGTCTTGATTTTAGATGTATGTAATTGCATTAGAATACAGTGAATCCGATGGTTATGATATATTTCGCTGACATCACTTCGTTGAATTTATATCATAACTTAAATCGAGTTGTAACAGATATTTTCTAGTTTTAAAATTGGTCACCGGCGCGCTGATCAATGAGGCTATGATGTCAGTATCTCTCTTTCGATTTTCTAATTCTCTTTGTTCATCTCCCCTACTACATATTAAATTACTGAAACTTTTTTTATAAAAATGCATTTTAGGTTTAGTAATTTATTTCAATGATTTTGTATACTTATTTAAATATTAATAGTTTTTATCTGTATTGTGGTAATTTGGTACATTTCATACTGTGTTATGAATAATATAATTATTACAGATTTCAGATGTCAAAGTGGGCGTGGCAATCTCAAGACATACTAGCTGGATTTACACTTATTTACATGAAGTCTTGAGCTAGATCCTGGCTTTAGTATTCAAATGTTAGGGATTATTTTACATTCATTTCTTCTCTTTTTATATTGCTGTAACTACTGGGGGGTTTTTTACCATTAAGTAACAAGGACAAAGTATATATTATAATCTTTTTTTTTTTTAATATTCAATTTAGCCAGCACGCTGAGGTGCCAAATTTATAATAAAATAATTGATGTCTATATCTCCTTCTCAGAAACAAAAGTTGCCCCACATTGTGAGTTAAATTATAGTGAAAATATTGTTAATACTATAAAACGACTGACTGCTTTTTGTTTTATAAACTCAATGTTTAATCACTGTTGTTCAATTATCTATTTATGTACAAAATTTCTCTTTTGAGAATTAGCTTTAAATGGAATTACTTTTACAATTATATATTATCTCCTCTGGATATATTTAATATACAATTAATACTGATATCTAAATTTTTCAAGCAAATCTCTTTCTCTCGGGTTAAAGAATCCCTGGCTGAAATAGATTTAAATTACTTAAATATATACTTAAAACTATATTACAAATTGGATTATTAAAATTAATTTCTATTAGGTTGCAAAGTTCAAATGTTCAAAAAAAATTATGTTTAATTGGTTTAATATGAGATTTTATACAATTCTATTCACTTTTATTTATTCAAAGTTAATTATAATCTTGGATGTATGTAACAAATTTAGCTGGATATTACCTTAATGTTGGTGACTGTATTTTAACTGTTGGTTACTGTTCATAGGTTGTACTATTAAAAAATAATATTACTCTGCATGTGTTAGTTATATTACTACAAGGTAAGTACAATATGTTCACTGTTTCTTTATTCTCTTTTATGAAATTTAATAACAACTAGCAAAAACATCTTCACTTAGTGGATACAAAATTAGAAGTGCTTAAAAGGAACCCCACCAAAAATTCAAAAAAAAAAAATGGCGCTCTACAATTAACTCACGACCATTACTATAATCGTGTTGAATATTCTATGTCCAACAGGCACACTTTTTGGGGCACGTACACATTATTTTCCAAAATGTATTTCACTGTTCTTAACTGTATATTTTACGAATTTTAAACTGTTTATTAACATATCCAACTTCAAATTACTTATTATTGTTTCTTTTAAACTCGGGAATGTCCATTTTAATATCTCATATAGAATGTACTTTAGTCGACGTTATTTCAACTAGATCGCTCCGGCGCTTATTCCTCGTCTACCATTTAGCCTTTCGTAGTCAGAGTTTATTTAATCATTTCAATCACACTTGTTATTGGTTATGTTACTGTTACAAGTTACAACCTTCTTTTAATATTCTAACACTAATTACTTATTACTCAGTTTTGCTGGACTATGCAACTATACAACTATCATATTTTCTTGGGAGGTAAGGCTTTGAAAATACATTTTTAACAATAATTTATCTTGAGCCACCATTTTGACATTTTGTCTACGATTTTTCTGAACTTCAATAGCGTTCTATATGAGCACACAAATTATATGTTCCAATAATAATATTTGTGGCTGTTATTGTGCTTACGTACAGACGACAGATGTTCAGCATGTCGATAATCACTTTTTTGGTTTACTAAGCCCATGAAACTATCAGTTAAAAAACGGAGATCATATTTTTTGACGATTACCAAACTTACTTTTTACTTCATAAATTGGATAAGTTAAAAAAACATGTTTTGTACGAATTTATAAAACATAATATTAAAATTCAGTAGTAACTATTCCGTAAAATAAAATTATATTGACAAAAAAATACAACTCTTGCTACTTACTGATAAAGAGAAGGCAGTAAAGCTTTTAATTCTGATTTCTTCATTTTTCTTTTCTGTTTTCCAACATCGGCAACTGGATCATTATCAGAACAACTTCTCTCCGAGAGCCTTTCATTATGTTCACCATTAGTGTTTTCATTATCCTTAATTTGAATTGTTGGAGACATGACTTTACAGTGTTTTAGTGGTATTTTTGCTTTTCTTTTAGTTGATTTTTTTATTTCATCTGGTACTTTGGAATCTAGATCAAAAATAAATACAATAATTTGTTTAAATACGTTTAATTCATAATAGATGAATGTATACTTTTTTTAAGTTATAGGATTATAACAATCTGAAATTCAAATTTATAGGCAAATTAAAAATAAAATAATTCAGGGTAATACTTCATAAACCACCAGACCCTGAATCCACCTTTTAAATCTGATAATTTAAAAAATTAAAAGACTACCAATAACTATATTTCAATCATATGCCATTCATAATCAAACATAAATTGTTAACTACCATCCTCATGAAGTAAATCTGTATACCAAACAGTGTTTATATAATATATAATATATAATATACACATATATATATATATATATATATATATATATATATATATATATAAGGTACACAATTAAAAGTGAAGTGTTAATCAACAACCTGGTAACCAAGGTATCGTAGCAGGAAGAAGGAAAGGTAATAATTACATAATTAATAAGAGTGTGTAGTAACACCTGACCTGAAGGCTTTACACTCAATCTTTTAATAGTGTAGCATAAAACTTATTCTAATAAAATCAAGAGGAGACACTAACAAGCCAATAACTAGTAAGAGTCTAATATTTAATTGTGAAGAAGAAGTGTTCGGTTAAGAGCCGATTAAATACCTTCTAAAATATTATCAAATTTATAAACTGAAAATTGCTTACCTTCAGACTTATCAATCTTACCATTTTTTTTCAAATTTGAACTATTCTACAAACTGTAATTCCAATACCAATTAAATATCACCAATAAATCATATTTAATTGTATCACCCCCATTTATCAGATTCACCCTTTATCCATAATCACCTAGTCTTAAGTACTTTGGATAAGGTATATGTATGCCAGATAATAGCTTAATATTAATTTCAAGTGAACCCCCATTCCAAATGAAGAAAAATAATATAATTAAAATACAAGGACTTATATAACGAACGATAGTTGAGGCAAACAAAATCAAAGCACATTTAAGAAATAATTTATCAATTTTGTATCCATTGTAAAACCAAAGCATATTAAGAAATAATTGATCAATTATTGTATCTATTGTAAAACTGTTTAAGTAATTATCCATTTTATTGAATTTTAGTAAATCAGTTTTTGTTCACACCATCTATCTTTATTTCTAATTTATCTATATAATTAATATTAAAAATTATAGGTTAATGGTGGACTATTCATATTATTTATTTAGTTTACTAGGAAATTTCCCACCATTTGAATATAAAAATAATGCACAATGTTTAAAGAATATGTATCAATTCTCATTTTCATGTGATAAAACAAAAACTTTAATGCATAAGTAAAACGAAATTTTAATAACTTCATCATAAATACATGACAAAATTATTATTTATATTATTTAGAAATATAATAAAGAATAAAAAATTGCTGATTAAAACAATATTGTTATAACATCCATGTTTCTGATGAACTCCATTTTTAATATGTGTTTATGTGTTGCTTCTTCCTGTAAAGAGATGTTTTATAGAATCATAAGTAAACTCTTCTTTTCTACATATTGGCTCTACATTATTATACGATTGATTGACACCCTACTATATTATTGGTTAGTTTCCATAGTTTGATGTTTTGGTTAAGCTTTATCTAATAGGTTAGAGTTTTAAATATTAAACATCTAACCTTATTAGATAAACTTAACCAAAACAACGAACTATAGAAACTAACCAATAATATAGCAGCAGGCTATCAATCACTCATAGAAGAGGGCGGACCCTATATCTAGAGGGGGATATCACTTGTGTTATATAAGACAACTCCTGTATTGGGCTAAGCAGGATGTAAAGAGCTTTGTAATTAGAGTTCATCAGAAATATATCAGTAGAAGTTCAAAAAATGTTAGAAGTAGTAGAATAATATACCCAAATTAAATAGTTATAAATAAATATTTTTACTATATTCATTGCAATCCTGAGAACCGTTACTATTGTCAAGCACATCTTCATTTTTTTCTTGACTTTCCAAAGACTTCTGTTCTTGGGGAGTTGGTATAGCACGGATCCTTATTCTGGGAATTGTCTGAACAGATTTCTTAGGCCTCCTTTTAACTCTACTTTTTCCATAAGAAACACTTTTTTTCTGCGTCTTCATAGAGTTGGATGTAACTGTAATATCTGATACTATGGGCACCATTTCATAGTTCTTCTCAATCTATGAAAAGAAAATGTGATAAAATATTAGTTGTGTACTGTTATGTATTAACCTCTTAAGAGTCATTGACATGAATTCATGCATAGGTATGATATCCTCGAACTGTCATTATGGAGTATTGCACAAAATTACGAAATATCTCATTTTATAAAAAACAGTACATAAAATAAACGTGTTTTGTTGTCCTTGTATATTTTGAGACTAATGGAAGTTGTAGCTACCTGCAATATTTACAAAATAGCTCTGAGCACTATGACCTTTCTATCTGTGCATGTCATTGATGGGATCTCACGTTCAGTGCTTTAATCTAGCCTACTGTGTCTTGCTATTATTTACAGTTAAATCATATATTCAATGATGTATTGTTTCATTAGTTTTATATTCAATTGGTATCAAATATTCTCAAAAAAGTGGATAAAAAATGGACTGTTTATGCAAAAGAACGCCTTCGCCGAAACATTTACTATGTGTGCAAGACCTGCATAAACAAACTTCCACTGCATCCTGAAGATTGTTTTGAGGATTACCACAATAAAATAAATTGATAAGTTGAAACAATTGTATCAATATTTCAATTAGTTATGTAGTTTTATTTTATTCGCTATAACAATCATGTTTTAGTAAAATTATAATTCTCTTTTAATTATAATAGACCATGTGTCATTTTTTTTTTTTTTATGGCATACTCTATAAATATTCCATTCTTTGTAAAAATTTAATTATTACTTCAAAAAATTGTTGTTTATTTTTTTAGCTACATTATCCCCTAGATAGCCTTCCAAAAAATTATTTTCAAGACAAAATATATTTTTGGTGTTTATATATATAAATATAAACACCAAATTTTTTTTTTCCTTTTTCATGGCATTTTTATTTTTTCATGAATATAATGTATTTTATAATACATTATATATATATATATATATATATATAATAGTAATGTAATTTCAAAATCTATCCATTATAACGTGATCCCTAAAGGGTTAAATACTAGTTAAAATGAGTAATTTTGTGACACTTCAATCCTGTATCTAAATGCAATAAGGACTCTGCTTAGTGGGTTAATGAGTACCAGGATGATGTGATAAAACCTTGGAATGAAACCAACTTGAGAGGTGTTGAGAAAAAGACAATTGGATTTGTCATGTTCCAAAATTTGTGTGTATGTGGTTTAGAGAAAAACACTTTGCAATAATCATTACCTTAAATAATAATAAAGGGGAAAATAAGCATAAAAAAGAAATTCTAACACTCAATAGTGGCAGGTCGAAAAAGAACAAAAGTTGGTCAAGAGAAATCTGACAGGAAAGCTGAAAGAGAGGTATCTAATCCACAACTAAATGAAGAAAGGTGTAGATCCAGTTGGCTTGAGATTGTGAGGTCTAAAATAAATAATGGAACAAGAATGAGAGAAACATCATCAAAAGGGTTTAACAAAGAGTGATAGCTGAGATAACTCTTATTTGTTGGCCCAGTGACAACACAGGAAAAACATTTCATTCCATTTATTATCTTTTGTTTTTAATCAAATTTTGTCTCTAACAACTGTCAAAATATTAATGCTAGACTACTATATATAATTAAAATACTGGAGCTAAATACACACATTAAACAAACACAAACCTAACAAATAACAATAAATAATATATATTAGACATAAAATACAACAAATATAATTACAATAACAAAGTAATATTTATAGACACAATGAGGGCATTATCCCCTATCAACTACATTCATGAACAAAACTTACCCACCAAATACACACTCTCCAGCAACAAAAAAAGTTTCAATTAGCTTTTAATTTTTTTAAAGCTGTTTATATCTTTTATAGACTTTGGAAGTCTATTATATAGTGTAATTACAGCAGAGTGAGGAGTCTTTAATAAACGTTCAACCTACGCTGATCGTGTCTAAAACTCCTTCTTTTTGTGTCATAAAAATGAAAAACTTAATGATATTTGATGTAATTTGTTGTCATTTAATATTCTCTTAATAATCCAAACAGCTTGAGTAAACAAATATTTGGATTAATGAGACTTAACCGAGCATGTAATAAAAATGGAAATATCAGATAGATTAGTTTCTAATTATAAAAAAAAACAATAATATAAAGCTTAAACATGTTCACTAAACACGTTGCCAATCGTTACAATGAAATTTACTTCATGCCGACTTTTCCACAACAACCACATATTTGAAACAGTCTTTCAATAACTCCTACTTACCAAGGACCTACACAATTTAGCTCATTCTGTGAAGCTTGACAATTTACATTTAATAATACCAAGGTTAACATTGGCAAACAAGTGGAAACAAAAAATCCTGTTCTATCATGATAACATATTAACTGCACATAGAGTGTTATTTATTAAAACACATAATTAGAATTATAGTATTTTAGAATTTTCCTATATTTGGGCTAAAGTCTCAAGTAGTCCCAAGAATATATTACTGTAACACGAAAGGAGCGGCGAGTTCCTAATTCTAATAGTTTATGTAATGCTAAGTCAGAGGCTTTATAAACTAATCTCTTAGTTTCTATTATTATAGGTAAATTAACTAGAGTCTTCATCCATTTAAAAAAAACATAATTTAAAAGATTTTAATTCTATTATAGATTTTAAGTTTATGCATATCAATTGCTAAGGGTAACACTTTGTGTGCTTTTTTGTGACTGCCACCCCTAAATTTCTAATTATCATAAAAATGAAAAAAAAAAAAAAAATCCTGAGATATGGTCAAAATATGTCCATAAACTAAATTTATTAAAATCTGTCCAAGCGCTTGGTTAGTAAAGCACTGTACATACGACAGGCAAACAATACACAAACATCATTCCAAAAACCACGTTTTTGGACTAGTAGATCCCAAAAAGATATCTCTCCAAAAACTTCAAATCAATTTTTTGACCCATAACATAACTTTATCTGTACTCTATTTACAGGGTGGTCGCATGTTAAATTGAGACATTTAAATTTTGCGTTACATATTTATTTTTAAATATAATATGATTACAATTTTACATAGGCTGCCAAATATAGTGTTTGAAGAAAGTTCTTTTACTGCACGACATATTCAATATGGCTGCTGATACGTCTAACAACCTCTTACAGGTAAGTGTGTATGTTTCTGATGACTCTGCGACATAAGTCCTCTTGAATCTTTTCACACAACTGAACTATCCGCACACACACTTCCACAAGATTTAAAAGGTCTAATGGGAAAAGTTTCTCTTATAAATATTCCCATAAAAAAATAGTTAGGATTTAAATCCGGAATCAGAGGTTGATTGAAAACCTGTAAAGAAACCTGCATTGTAGCAGTCCAGATAACGATTTGAAATTACACAATCACCATAAACTGAATTTTTAAAATCCAACACAACATTAGATGTCTGAGGAGTTGTGCATCTTGCATAAACCATTGAATAGCTATAAACAAATCAGTCGCAAGCAGTTTGGGTAGAAAATCATTCCTTAACATTTCCAAATAGTGTTGAAAAAAACTGTGTCCTCAAAAAACCCTGACCCTATTTTAATTTTATATTAACTCGTTTAAAAGAGGAAAGGGACTTTTGGGACAACTGTTACATATATCAACCATTGTGTACTTGTAATAGTAATGACAATATATACTAGAGTTATAATAGGCTATTAGACCTACCTGTGTACCATCTTCCAACAATGGATGCTGATTATTTTTCATTTCATTTACCTCCGTTTCCAAAAATTTTTCTCTTATATCCTCAATCCTGCAATATGAATTGTCAAAATGAAGAGCATTAAACATGGCCTGTACTCGAAGACAACGTTGAGCATAATGATGAAATGATAATAACCTACTCACACAGTCTGCACAGATAGCAATTGGGAAGTCACATGTATTATCTACCTAGAACAAAAGTACAGTTTGAACCTCACATGAAAATTTCAGCAAATGGTGTTTAGAGACCAAATATTTGTTTCTATCTATATTATATTATTAACCTAACCTAACCTAAATTATTAGAGAGCCTTAGCATCTTGATTTTTCAAAAATTTTGTTTTCCAAATTGCAAAACAATGTTATAATTTAAAACATATGAAAATAAAAATAAATACAAAACCATTTATAATAATATTTCATAACTTAACCTTACACCATAGAACTTACTCTATGTAAGTAATGTACACAATTATTTAGCTTGCCGAAAGAAATCATTACAATTGGTAATCTCCCAATTTGAAATTCACGCATGAGATAGAACAGAATAATACGTTGAACTATCTGGACTTAACAATTCAAAACAAGAAGGTAAACACAATTTTAGAATATTTAAAAAACCCACAAATATTAATCAAACCATTCATGAGACCTCTTTTCACCCAATCACACACAAAATGGTAGCCACATGATGAGACTGATATCGATTCCAATGGATGAAGCTGATTACAAAGCTGATTACTAAACACAATAAAACACAATGCTCGTCAAAATAGATACAACCCCAAAATACTCAGGAATATGAAACAAAAAAGAAATAGCACCAAAATGAACAAAAAACAAGAAGATTAATTCTTATCATTACAGCACAACCACAAATTTAATAATACAATAGCCAACGTCTTCAGACAACAAGGTTACAAAATATCATTTAAAACTAGCTCTAACCTAAACCAAATATCACATTTGAACACAAGTCTAAATTAGAAAAAATTCACAAATACTGGTATTTATAGATTGAACGTCATGGTATTGGTAGTTCATGTAATCAATTTCACGTGGAACAGACAGGACGCCCGTTCAACAGGCGATATAAAGAACATATCCAGGCATAAAACACCCTGAAGAATCCAATTTCGCAGAGCACTTGGTAAGTTGTGATCACACATACTTAGCATAGATCACAACATGTAAATATTACAAAAATGTGAAAAAGGCAAATATATAAACAGCGTAGAAGAGTATCACATTTATAAAAAAGGAATGGTACACCCAACTAGACTCTTAAATGACAAAAAAAATGTTTGATGCAACCCTCACCTATGAACTGATAAGCCAGCTGATTATATTAGCTGAAACGCAGTGCACTATGTAACACTGGCACGGACACATGCAGAAAACATTATTATTTGTGCGCAAGTTTATGAATGTTGTTGTATTGTTTGTTTTTTCGTGTTGCATGTTTGTAATTGTGTATTTTTAATCACTTGACGATGGACGAATAATGTCCAAAACTTACAAGTGTTGTAAAATTAAGAATTTAATTTTTTTTAAACTTCAAAAAGATTCCTGGTGGTATGTTGACAAAATAAACAGTTATATGAAAGAGAGCAGTACGGCATAACACAAAATTCATCCACATAATAACAACATAAAACACTGCTTCATAGAAAACAGCAAATATATTGTAAAATCATTTATAGTTCCTAACACATACACTCTGCCCATAATAAATCACACTATAAATATAACATTTAAATTCTAAATGGAAATAATAGTACCATTCCTAACAAGTAACCTAACTTGTCCTACGCGTAAAAAATGTATTGTATGATTCTAAATGTCATGTGGTATTCCAAAGATTTGACAATACTATTGAGTTAGTTTCACATTTACAATTTACTTACTGTTAATATGTAAATACACCAGACATATAACATTAATGTCTATTGTAAAAGAACATCTTTTTTTGTATTGGACTATTATGAGGTACATCTTTGATAATGGTTTGATATATCTAAATGTATGCAAGATGTTGGTCGATTGCAAGATTTTGTATCACAAAAAAGTGCCGCATGAAAGAAAAAGGCATCTGAAATCAGAATTACTATTCTAGGGTCTTCTTCCATTATTTGTAATATTCACTTCTTTTCACAAAATCTCAGGCTCCTGCACAATTACAATATTTTAGGGATGGAAATTTATTTCATGTAAAATATGGCACTATAAAAGTGACATTCTTAGAATCTGAGGATGTTTCCTTGCAGATCGTTAGGGCTCTGTTCAATCGCATTACATACGGCCTCTAATGTTCCTGGAGTTCTTATCCTTTCTCTTAGAGCCGCCATTTTTAAAATTTTTTTTTTTTTTTAAGGAGAACCAGTTATACGGAAGTTATGAACCTGTAACAGTATGACGTTACAGGTACGAATCACTCTGTGCAGTGGGATGCTGAAATGCTGATGAAAATTTGAGGGTCACAGATTCGTTGTTTATAATGAAGCTCTTTACCATTGAATGGTTAGTGTTGAGAGGTCCAACACTCCATCACAACTTAAGTTACACTGGAGGGGGACGGTATGAAACCAACACCAACCATCAAAGTCACACCTGTCCGAGTACTACCTAAACAAGAAACATCAGATTTCACTGGCTCATCCTGTACAAATTCAATGCGAGGCTAGCAACATCAACTATTAATACTGAGAGTGGCTTATATAAGCCACCACCCCCAACTCCTATAAATTATGCATTTTGTTTTGATCTATGATAATTTTTATCTGATTATTGGTTTTGTGTGTTTGTTTCTTCTAAGTTAAGTTTTTTAAATATCATAATGTATGTTATTTCACTGTTCCATTATATTGTATACTTGACTATTTCTATATCATTTCTAATGGTCTTAAGAACATTGAAAAAATTAAATGAATTTGTTTCCCTTGTTGTTTAAAACAAAAAATCTTTTGGTCATCATCGCCTTATAAAAAGAAGAAGAAAGGAAAATAAAATAAAAACTCCTAGCCCTTGAATACTCTAATTGCATCAGGGTAGAAAAAACAAGAATTGGTCAAGAGAGACCAAGGTAGGAATGAAAGGGATCCAACCCAAGACTAAATGAAAAAAGATCTAGATCCAGCTAGGTCTCCTCAAGGTTACAAAACCCATACTTGTATTTTTGTTTCTTAAAATTCCAATTCTCATGTACTTTATCAGGAACTTTCGGTATTAATAAAGTTCTTGATATTAGTAAATGAATTCTGCATGTACTATCGTCATTGTATTCTCTTATTTTGTGAAATCTTTTGTTTTGACTCTTGAGGAAAGTATTACTATACAGAGTGTCTTGCAACCATATGAACAAACTTTGTTACGTTATTCAGCACGCCAAAAGAAACAAAAAATATAATATAACATGTGTCCCATCTCATTCCGTTTTCGGTCTATCCGTCTGTAGGCTATGTGTTTTTTTTTAAACATTAATATCTTTGAAACTATTTGAGGGAAAATCATGATACTTGGTATGATTGTTACTGTAGGTAGTTTATAAATGCCAATAAAATTTCGTTTTCATACAAATTTCCGTTTCAAGATGGCGGCAGTTCAAAATATTCAAAGTTAAATAATTAATAAACTACAAAGTTTATCAAAAAATGTTGACACAAAAAAGTTAGACAATTTTAAGACAAATAAAATGATGTATAATTTATTTTTATTGACTGAAGTATAACTAAGAAACTTACATTTTGGTTAACATGGGTTACCATGGTTATTAAAACGTCCATTAAAAAAGAACAAACAATAAAACAGCTGATTATAAGTAAAGTGGTGTCAACGTCTATTAAGTGACTTATTGAACAGAGGGTTATTAGATTTTTATAATCGTTGGTCAAAATGGCGTGCTCGAACTTCGTTGCAGAGTTGAAAGCGCTTTAAGGATGACTCTCTGACTTTTTTGAAAACATCACTGTCTTGAATGGTTGCAGCAGCTTTAACGATTCTTGCTACAAGATCCAGAGCATCAGTTACAGGAGTTGCATATACCAATTGTTTCATATGTCCCCACAGAAAGAAATCAATAGGTGTGAGATCTGGGGATTTTAACATGTAATTCACTTAATGGACTTTAACCTAAACACTTGAAATTATGTTGTTTTTTTAAACATTTTTGCTCGCCAAAAAATGTTACTATTCTTAATAAAAAGAGGTATAGCATAAAAAAAAAAAAAAAAAAAAAAAATTAAAATTGGGGCGCAACAGTAAACAATAATTACCATCATAATTACAATAGTAGCCTATTTTAACAATTTCCATACCATTATTAAATCCCTCTATTATGTGACATGTACATTATTTAGAGTAAACCAGTGCATTATTATGAATGAGATATATTTAGTTAATTAGTTTCCTTTGTTAAAAAATGACAAAGAAGTTTTTTATCTATCTTATCTATAAAACTACAAATGAAATTTCCTTAAAATGATAATAAATAATTCTAAGTGAAATAAACACCCAAACATAGTTATTTTGAAAGTCTAAAAGATCTATAGTCTTAGATATTAGAAAATTATGTTAACATTAAACAAACAAAAATAGGTAGGGCCTAATTGTGCAGTCCACTGCCATAAGCTTTTTACTAGCTAAATGTTGACAATTTGATCTAAAACACCTTTTGTTACATAAATGACATATTCCTTTACAGCAATTTTCACTTGTCGAAATTCATATTTATGTTAAAAGCAACCTATTGAAGATGACTGTTTTCATGTATTTTGAAGTTACGAATCTCGAAAACACACGTTATGAAAATGTCACAAGTTAATATTACTACGCCTCTATGGAATCATGATCTGCAATTCCGACTTGCGGATCAAGTAAAGGAACTACAGATCATGATTCCATAGAGTTTGACAATTCTTATAAACACACCTATTTTTTGGGGCAGAATAATGTAACATCGATGATTTTGACATTACATTGATTCACGAGTTGTCGAAGATTGTAACTACTACAGACAATGTAACCGAAAAATACTTGAAAACCCTCTTCTTAAATAGCTTATTTTTTACATAAATAATGGATTTTGACCATTGGAAATTATAAATCGTGGTAATTGAAGGTAAATTAAAGATCATTTATGTAACAGGTGTTTTAAATCAAATTGTCAACACTTAGCTAGGCCTAGTAAAAAGCTTGTGACAGTTGATTGCACATTTACCCAATAATTATTCATCTAATGTTCATAAGCTGTATTCATATAATGTAAAAATTCAGCTGTTTATAGTTTTTCTATCAGGTTAGATTAGAGAACAATTTAAGCTAGGCTAATATGCTTGTTACACAACTACACATATTTAATTAATGTAATTATTTAAGAACAATCAACTTGCAGGTAATAATTATAAATAGTGTCAAATTACAGAGGACATTTAACTAATTTTAATAATAGGGTGTTTTTATTGTCCACTCATTAACCTAGACTCAACCCATTTAACCAATTTTCTGTGGCCTATTATTTTATAGAAATATCAGTTGAGAATTAAAATTATTCCAAGAATTAATTAGAAAGTTTTATAATAGCAAAACTATTACACAAATAAATTTAAACCACAATCAATACAGCTTTCGTGTTTGTTTTTATAGGCTGACTATAGTCTACCTACACTAATATTTACATAACAAATACTTCTAACTTCTCAAATCAACAACAGTAGTATCAATATTTAGCAATTACCAAAGCTTACCGTTACTGATAAGTACTTCTTTATTTTATCAGTTAAACCATCTATCCCATTGCTGTCAAAAATGGGGTGATCAGCTTGCTTATAGCTCGCACATAATCGGCACCATTTTCGCCATTCTTCTGTCATATTATGCAACTAATTTAATTAAAATTGACATTGTATGCAGGAGCAGTCGTCTTCTTATTTCTTAATAAAAGTATTAAAGCCATAGTGACATTAGCAAAGAAAAAATAAATTTGTACGAGTGTCATTTGACATTGAAATGATTACTTTGAATATTTTCGTAAATAATGATGATTTATGTTTTTAACATTGTGTATAACAAGTGCAGTACAGTATATCAAATCAAAAATATAGAAACTTGTTAGAATGTGCATGAATCAACAACATGACTCATGACTCATTTAATAATGTAAAATTAATTAACTTTTACTTAACATAAATTATATACTATTAAAATACATGAAGGGACTTTTATTTTTAATTTGGAATACTGAGAATATTATGAATTAAAATAATAAACACCTATTTCACTTGTCTCATCGATTTATCAATACTTTTGTGTAATTCAGAAATAATCTAACCTAATAATCCCATAATTCTAATTTTCTTCCGATATTATATAACTTTTAAAAAAGCAACAGAAATATTTAACTAAGTAAAATAGAAATAATAGAATTAGGCCCTACTTATGGTTCAGAAAAAAATTTAGATTTTTATTTATTTCTAAAATATTAAGATCAAGATTCAGATCACGTGACTAAAACACTGGTTAGTCATTGGTTCCTCAAGGAACAGAATAAGATTTACATATCTATGTGTTGAAAGTTGAATTAATTAATAAAAACACATCTTATGGTGGAAGAGAAGAAGAATTCAAAATAATAAATTACAAAATGCAACTATAAACATAACCAAAATCCTGATATAAGACATCAACAGATTTTGTTGTAGCTATATTATGAATCCACTTACGTAAGTTATAGTTGTTATTGCAAATTCAAATTTAAGTCTTAATATATTCTGAAAAATGTTGTTCTGTTGTCATTTTCAAATAACTACAACCAAGGGGGTGGGGGGGGGGTAGTTAACATTTAAAATAAATATTTACATAAATTTTTCTATTTTGCTAAAGTTTATAGTAGTACTGTTTCAATCTTAGATTATAATAAATTTAAATCGACCCTCATCAATTGTAAAGTCATCCCATTACCTACAATTTAACCTAACTTTCTATAAAAGCTGTTTTCAGATTCATTCTCTTAAACTTCCAAGAGCATTTTTACCAATTTTAATCTGTACTTATATTTTTTTAGTATTTGCAATCATCTTTTCTGCTTGCTTATTTAAGTTTGTTGATTACATTTATATAATAATTATTTACTGTAGTGCCACAATTTTAATATTTTTTTTTACTACATAGGCCTACATAAGAATAGTAACATATTTTTGTGAGCAAAAATGTTTTTCAAGGAAAAAAAACATACTTTCATGTTTTCATCACGTTTTTATTAGTTTGGTTTCCATCATATCTATTCGGGTGGAATTTTGCAATCGAATTTAAACTAACTTCCCGATAAGCTAGAGACCTGAAATTTTGAACATAGGTCAGAATTGTATGACAATACAATATTCAGTTGGTTTCTTGTCTCTACAGTTGTTTTAACAACAGGTAATATTTTGAATTTCAGACATTTGTGATGTCTAAACAAGATGTGAAATGCATTGGGAATTTCCTATATATGTCCCTGTCAGAGTCTCATCAATATATACAATACCGATTAAAACCTTTCACCCGGACATAAGACTAAAAAACAGAAAATAATAAATCAAATAAAAAATTTTGTTTAACATACCACGTATTTAAAACGGACTAAAAAGTATAAAATAATTTTTCGTGACCCTTCTACATTTTTGAGGAAGGATTGTTAGTGGCTATGGATATATTTGGAATACTTGGAGAGAAAAACGTGGGGCGCTGCCAGTAAATAATACATGTAGACAATCCAGATGAATTCACAGCTAATTTCAGTGAATCGGAAATGAGATTCACGGTTGTTTAATTTATTTACTCCTCCTTAACTGTCTAAAATTGCCTGTGCCCCACGTTTTTCTCTCCAAGTATTCCAAATATATCCATAGCCACTAACAATCCTCCCTCAAAATTGTAGAAGGGTTATGAAAAATTCTTTCATACTTTTTATCCCGTTTTAAAAACATGGTAGTCCCTATGTTAAAAAAAAAAAAAAAAATATTTTATTTATTATTTAGGTTAAGGTCCATTAAGTGAAATACATGTTAAAATAGGTTTGTACACAGATTGTTTTTACCTTACAAGGTCATGTAAGGTAATTATATATTATATTATATAGCGACCTACTTGACCTACACATAATAAACCTACATACAATATGACAACACTAATCCTAATTGAAATTTCTCATGTTGATCCCAAGCGGTTTTGCATCCAAGTACTGTAGCCTACTAACCACGCTCAATATGGCTTGACTTCGGTGATCAGATATTGTTTCTACCTTAATAGTAAAATATATATATATATACGGCCACCTTACTTGACCTATGTGTAAATAAACCTATATAAATCCTAAGCATTACACCTATAGTACTTATTTTATTTTTACAATATTGTGACGAACATAAAAATCTTGAATTTGTAAATGATTGAAATTACCGACATCGAACAAACATAATTCACACTCCATGCTGACTGTTCAAATGTGGTTTGAAATGTTTGATCAACACTAATCCCATGCACACTTGATAGAAAAATTATCACCCAATAAAGTAATAATCATGCTCAATGTTACTTGACTTCGGAGATCAATCGAAACATTCCGTTTGCCATGTAAAACGTCATTAAAAT
Organism: Aphrophora alni; assembly: GCA_963513935.1. Classification (NCBI taxonomy): domain Eukaryota; kingdom Metazoa; phylum Arthropoda; class Insecta; order Hemiptera; family Aphrophoridae; genus Aphrophora; species Aphrophora alni. The sequence goes on along the minus strand of OY740767.1, from coordinate 44,357,942 downwards.
ATGTCAATTTTGAAGTGAAATTCATATTTGCTTACTAAAAAAATGTTACTATTCTTATAGAGAGGTAGGCTATATAGTAAAAAAATAACGGGGAAAGGGACATTGTGTTTGCCATGTAAACAACCTACAAATATGTCATTAAAATGTATCAATTTTGAAGTGAAATTGCTCACCAATAAATATTAATATCCTTATAAAGAGAGGTATGTAGTAAAAAAATAACGTGTGAAAAAATTTAAATTTGGCCGCATCAATAAACAATTAGGCCTACGATTTAAATTTGGATAGAAACTCCAGAAGTCTATTTTAGACCTGGGCCAAATTTTCTTTTTTAAATTGGGAGGATGTCTGGATTTATCTTCAGGATTTGTTTCTACAACCCAAACAGCTGACCTGAACTATTGACGATGCCCAGAACAAATTTTTGTCCTTAACTTTCTCATTTATTTTGGTTGTAGCCTACTGAAAAATTACATTACTGTAGCTATATCAATAATTTTTTTATGTTTATGTTGTTTTCATTGTTTAATCTTTTTTACAGCCATGAACAGATATCGGCTCTGGAAAATAATTCCAAAAACTGTTGGTCGACTTCTGGCTCAGCGACTTTGTAGCCTTGAACCATTATATCGGCTTATTATTCTTTTGGTTATTACATACCTATTTTTTGTATAAAAATTGTTGGAAATAAAAGAGGAACTATAATAGTTTGTGTTGCTAATAAAAAAAATGGAAAATGGTTTTAAATGCTATGATATATTTATTGTTCATTCACGAAAACAAGTACCCCTAGTTTTGACAGCTATGAATTGTAGAATGATGTAGCATTCAGGACCAGTTATCTCTTGTTTACATCCTTGTCTTTGTTTGAAGTTGTATAATTTGAGTTTATAATGTGTTATTGATTACATTTATAATTTTCATTTTACAGTTTGCGTTTCCTTTTCACATGTAAAACCGAACAATAATGGTTGATACTAAAAATGTTTTTCATGGATTACAATTAAAATAGTTTTTTATTACGTATTGTTTAAGACAAAAACAATAGAAGAATTACAGTTCTACTAGCATTTTTTAACGAGCTATAAATATCTTTGTATAATCATGATAAAACTGTTTTTATAGTCTGCCCTGTATGGCATAGAAGTGCTAATTAAACATTGGCCTTTTTGGAACCAATGAAAGTATTTTATTTGGGCTTAAAATGAATAATGGTTAAATTTTTTATTTTTACAATGAAAAAGTGAACTTTACGTTAATACTATTTTCCTTTTTAATGCAATGTTTGTACTGAATGAATTTAGAAAAAGTATTTATTTCTTTTTATGATTGATGTTCTATAGGTTTATTTTAGTGTTTGTAGAGTAAATGGTTGAAATACAGTATAATAATTACATGTTGGTTACTGTGCAGGAATGTGAAAAATATCTTGAAACTAAGCGAACAAGATCTGAAGTCTGGTTCCATTGCATCATCATGGCATAAACAGTACAAAGATAGTGCTTGGGTATTTATTGGAGGGTTACCTTATGATTTGACAGAAGGAGATGTGTTGTGTATTTTTTCACAGTAAGTTACAATAAAAGTATTAAAATGGTTAATTTTTTCTATTTATATGTAGGCCTACTTAAGATTATTAATTTCCTTTCAATCTGATAACCTTGTAAATTTTTATTTTCTTGTGATTTGTGTGTAGTACAGTAAATCCTCTGATATTTGAACTAATGTGGTGCTGGGTGATCCGGATGAAAATATTATAAAATAGAGCTGAATCCATATAAAAAAAAGTTGTGATAACATGATATAACATATATTATAGTATTGCAGAATGGCTTTCGATGGCACGACTCGATGGCAATATAAACAAACATAAATTTTTGTCAGCTGTTCTTTTCGTCTTTCATACAGCCTACTACTGTAGTTTTATAATATTGCACACAAAACTCAACTAAACTTTTGTAATTTTATGCCGAACACAACAATTTGAGTTAGTGCAATACCAATTAAAATGGTTTATTTCATGAAGATCTTCTTCCATTATTAACAGTCTTTTTCCTTTTCTCGACCATGATTTGATTGTACAAAAATCACTATTACAATTAAAAATAAAATCTGTGTATAAATCATTATCATAATAATAATAACACTCATCTAACAAGTCAGCAACTACTGTTAACTAGAGAAACACAAAACGTAGCAGTGTCACAAACCGAAGACCAAGGTCATGACTGACAGTAGATTAGGTAGTTTACAGCATCACCTCATCTTCAGTGCATTCTTGCACTCATTCTTCTACAGTCCATCTCAATAACATACTTCCTGGCCTGAAAATATTAGTCATACAAAAATATGGTTTCATGTTTGGAAACCAGGCAGAATATCAGAGTGTTTGGATATTAGAAGGCTGGGTGTTTAAAGGTTTTACCATAGGGTATCTAAAAAATATTGATGGAAAAATAATTTTGAATTCACGATTATTATGGATTTATCTGTTTTAGGGTGTCGCTGATTCCAAAAAACAACTACGTTTTTAGAGGATTTTTTTCCCCCTATCTGTACACTAAGGTCCAAAAATAAACACTTGGATTTATTAAATTAAGTGGCCATCTTAAAATGGATAAACAAATTTTTACATTTCACAATCTCATTCTGAAACGTTACCGTACTATGTGGAATTCTTTTATTTTTATTAATAAATTTAACGTTACTGATGTTAGCTTTATCGTGCCCTACAATGCTTCGTCAATTGAAACTTTACTCCCCTCAACCTTCTTTTTACTCTTTTCAACTATACCCAGTACAGTAATGAATCAAGAATAAGACATTCCCTTATTTTTGTTAAATATCTATTCATAAATGTTTTATTTAAAATTGCTCTTTCAATTATTAATTATTTCTAATGTAATGATTTTAACTAGCTCTTTTATTTTTATTTATGGAGACTCACTTTCAGGAAGTGTGTTTTTTTTTTATTTACTCTGCTGTTGACAAATATAGAATTTGCACATTTAATACAATACATCTTAATGCACTAACACAATAAATCCAACACACCAAAACAATACATACCAACATACATTACGATATTTTATAATACCTTGGCCCAACAAATACAGTGTTTAAAAAAAAAAAAAGGTAAATTTCTATAGCAGGTGTCATGACAACATCCTTACTACATTAAAATACATTTCAATGCACCAGCACAAGAAATATATTAAATAACACAGAAAAATGATTTTTAAAATATATTTCCTTTTGTATAAAATCAATTAAAATTTATTTATATATTTTTAAAATACAACATGAATTATTAAAATTATAATAAAAGAAAATATTATGTTAATACTTATAAAAATCAAAACATGAAAATAATGACACTTATTATATACCGACCTTTGAAGCACATATATAATACATATATATTAAAATGACTCTAAATTTACTTTTAATTCCCCAACATTGCCTATTTATTTTATATATTTTTTGAATTTTAAGCGAATATTCATTCAAAATTGTAATAATGGTACCTTTTGAACATATCTATAGTTGGCTGGCAATCCTGTTAAGATGAGATGAACAGAGTGTAGCGAACAGTAAAATGATGTCTTTAAACTCATGATCCACGGCGGTTGAAATCTGAAGTCCCTGGTGAGGTTAAAATCAGTTGCCACGTTGATGAATTATGATGGTATTAAAGTTGCTCCCTCAATGTCGTCTTTTCCTTATGATTTTAAGTTGAATTATGTTGGTTGATTGAATCACTCATTGCACTAAAGAGATTTGAATTATTTTAATTGTAATTGACTTTTTATTTTTAGTAATTAAATTTGAATCAGCGTTTATTGAGTTTTATTTTAATTGACATTTAACACTTCCTTTTAAAATTTTCATCTCTTTACCATTTATTGAAATTTCTAAGTCCATAACAAAAACACTGTCCAAAATTATTTTATTTTTTTCTCACATTATTATTTTTAATGTTCATGTTAAATCTCTATACTGAATTCTCACTATTTTTTACTTCTGAAATTGTTCTTGAAGTTAATCTTTCCAATTGTAGATAACTTACATTTCTTGAAGTATTTAAGAAGTCCTTTCTCAGTGGTGGTGGTGAATCAACCTGTTTCAAACTCTAGATATCTCCTCAGTTTGTCTAAGTTCTGACGCAAGTAGAACTGTACTTATGATCCCAAATTGAATGTTAAACTCTTACATATAAAAATAAAAGCAATAGATTAAATAATTTAGAATGTTTAGAAATAAATAGATCTATTTCACTTAGGCCTATTCTCAACTTAAATGACCAAATTGTATTAAATTCGTCACCTCTTCTAAAACCCATCCGTAACATAGTTCATTAACCTTTATCTACCTGCTAGGTCATCCCCCTACCTTTCCCGATTTCTCTATTGTATTTCAGTTTCCTGTACTTATGTTTAAATAGTTGTCTATACCTGTAAATTATCAGTTGCCCGATGATGCCGCAAGGCGAAACAATTGTAGCTCATTTATACTATTAAATATTTGAAACTTTAAGCTTTTGCTTTATTTTATCCTTGGACAAGATTTATTGTTTTTATGTTCTCTAGTGACGGATGAGCGGGGTAATTATCAACCAATAATAAAATTTTTCTGTTATTTTTTTGCAATTCTAAATCCCATTTAAGAATTTCTTGCTCGAAAATAATTGAAGTCATCCATGCTTTAGAATTTGACACATAATCGATGGGAAGTTTTTTTACATTGCTAAAATATCTCAGTTTTCTTGAGTTCCCTATTACTAAAAGTTTCCATTTTTCTGTTCCAGTCGAATTCGAGCATAATAAAACCATTAGCCTGACCTTAGACTGTTTCCCACCAATACATTTTTCACCTTTAAATTTAAAGGTTTTGTCTGGGGTTAATTTATAAAACAAACCAGTTTCATCGACATTAAAAATGTCCTCTTCATTATAACCTGATTTAATAATTTGCCATTTATCATTCACCCAACTACTCACGATTGAACTGTCTACGCTATTAGCTTCTCCGCTGATTTTTGAAAAAACAATATAGTGTCTGTTTTTAAAACGATCTAACCATCCGTTGCTACAAACAAAATCTGGGTAACTGAGATTTACAGCGAATTTTTCAGCCTACATTTTAAAAACTGAGCCACTGGTAGGTACATTTTCACTTCTTTTAACTTTAAACCACGATAAGAGGGCGATGTCTAAATCGTCTTTTTCACATAGCCGGAGTTTCTTTGCTTCCGTGATTTTTTTCCAAAGCACTCGTAAGTTTCTCCCGATTTTCCATATTGTTGATACAGTGGAAGAAGATAGGCGATGTTTTTTGGAAATGTCTGAATTTGATAGGCCTCGTTCTAGTTCCTGAATAATTTTTATTTTATCAATCACTGACAGCTGCTTCCTTTTGATGCCCGACATGTTTCATTAAAAATCCGGAGTTAATTGTACACTTTACAATGTAGTTTTTTTAAACAAGAAACACTAAATTTAAACACATTCACTGAACAACTACTGTACAGTTCGCTAGTTAACTACTATTGTAAAACTTTCATGGACTAAAACTTTCATTGTAAAAATTATGACCAGGCCTATTGAATGTAGCTCTGGGGATAGGTCAGGTACAATTTATACGCCTCACTGTTTAACAAGTGTGATGAACAATAGAGTTCAATGAACCTGTTTGGGCAGTTTTGACTACTGTATTTTCGGACTGTTCGACGACCAGGTATAAAACGTTTGATCACACTTCAGTAGAGATGGGCGTTATTTATTGTAACAGCCCAAATAACAGTGTTACAAGAAATTATCTGTTACACAAATAACATGCTACTATAGTCTCCCTGTTATTTTTGTAACAGATTTAACTGATTGAACGGTATGCAGCCATTACCTATTCTTGATCTTGACAGTATGAGAAATGAAATGAAAACTGTAAAATTATGAAGTGCGCATGCATGCCTGTTATTTTTGTAACAGCGTAAGGCTTATAACCCTGTTATGTCTTTGTTTTTGTGTTCCGTTACTGCGTTACATGATAGTTTTACAATTAATGCATTACTGTAATTCATTCCATTTCAAAGCCAAATTCTTTTCACGTTCGAAGTGTTAAGTGTTGCTGTGTTAGCACTAGCAGTCAATGACTTAAATCTTGTTTTAGTTTTAATAATAAGATCCTGTTTCCAATTAATAAATAAGTAAGGAGTTATTAATCATTTAACAATCTATTGTTTCTATTTATAAAGTTAGTGTAGTGTGTAGTGTTTGTGTGTAAATAAAATGTCCAGACTTAGCTATATTGTTTTTAAGTAATGTTATTTTTTTTATTGCATTATAAATATTTCTTATTTAACATTATATATTTATTCGGATAGTTATTATCATTTGAAATTTTTAATTTTCATCAAGTTATTGTTTTACGATTATAATATTTGTATTTACAATACAGTTTTCCTATGTCCAGACTTAGCTATATTGTTTTTAAGTAATATTATTATTTTTATTTCATTGTAAATATTTCTTATTTAACATTATAAAAATATATTTATTCAGATAGTTATTATAATTGGAAATTTTTATTTTTCATAAAGTTATTGTTTTTATAATATAATATTTGTATTTACAAAACAGTTTTCCTGTGTTTATATAATTCAAAAATATTGTACAAATAATAAAAAATATTCCTCTTTGCACATTTTAAACCAAAATTTAAAAGTTCAAAGTTTTAAATTACAGTATAAGTAAATAAAGTTTAACTGTATAACAACTCTAAAATCATAACATGAAGATACGTTTCAAGACAGTGTTAAAATGTATTACTTTTGGAACACTGTTATTTATATAACGGTGTTACCAGACTGGAACAGGAACGTCGGAACCTGTTACTGAAAAATAACAGTTTCGCCCATCTCTACCCTTCAGACTTGTCTTGAACAAGTCTTAAATAAAATGTCACAAACTTTTAAGCACAGTATGAAACATACTGTAAGTACAACTTCCTGTACTGTATTTCATAAATCAAGAAATGGAATTTCTCATGCGTTTGGGAGTATTTGGATTTAACTTTGTTAAATTACAGTACTGTATATAAAACCATGAAAATGCTTGCAATAACCGAGTTTATGATACGTGGATACCTCGCTAAAACCAAGTTCATTTATAATTAATGAAATAGAAAACCAAACAAATACCAGAATTTTGCTCGTTAAAACCAAGTTCGTTATTTGCGGGTTCCACTGTATTTCTTTCATATCATGAATAGGCTAATCCAGATTTAAAAACAATTTCATTGGGCTATTAAAAGTAGCAATGAAAGAAAATTCCCCAAAACCACAATAAAACACTAAAAACACAAAGACTGTATAGTTATGTTTATTCTACCTTAAATACATTTCAATAGCTGTTAACTATACAGTCTTTGTGTTGTTAGTGTTTTATTGTGGTTTTGGGGAATTTCCTTTAATTGTATAACCACAGAAATTCATATGAAATTAAATGTACCAACAAATAAATAATATTAACATTATAAATTATCTTAATTTTTATACGGTATTTTTTTTTTACCTTTATCATAATGGTTGAATTCCATTTCGTCCTCAGTCTCACTGTCAGAAAAATCTGAATCTTCATCACTCTTATTATTTATAGAAATAATTATGCTCTCAGTTTGCATGTGCATGACTCTGTCTCCCTCGTTGTGCATATTCATCTTGTCTTTAAAACATAGACACAGCATTTTCCCCAAAATTCTGAGGAGGCAGTCTTAATATTTTAAGTCCTTCTTTTTCTAATATTACTTCAATATAATATTGTTCATAAGGTGACTTATACATCTTTATGAATTCATAAATTTCATACTTGAACAGTGTTTTAGAGCATGAAATATCCCTTCCTCTTAACCATGTCAGCAACCCTTCTTTTCTAGAATAAAAATTTGGTGTTGGGTGTATTATCGTGTTATGGTATGGAGTAATATCGACAACTAAAATTGAATCCATTTTCTGTTCATTTCATTGTGATAATTTCCTGTAATTTGGCCTGAATTAAAAACCAAGAGAGCATTTTCCACTCCTCCTTCTTCTTGTTCGGCGTGTGCAATTATCAACCGTGTCTCTTTGGAAATATTTTGTTTAGACTACCTGTTGTTAGGTCGACGGTCCATCCACTATGCTTTATATGGGTTGAATGGATATATAATTCACCGGAAAAAATTATCGGTTTTCCTTCTCTCCTGAATTGTCAAATTTTCTATAAATATGTTATTTATTTGAATTTGTCATTTTCCCACTAACATTTTCTTGATATCTTCAGTTTTTCTTCACTTGAATTTTGTGCTCCTTAAAATTTTCACAATGTTTCGTGGTTAAAATTGAATTCTAATTCTGGGTGTTGCTGACACAAAAATTTTAAAATGTTTCGTAAGGTAGTCTTTAAGTTATTGGTTTTATAAAAATTATAGATTTTTTCCCTGTATGTGCATTTTTGAAAACAATACGCATTTTTTATTTATTTATGGACGAGTTTTCCCTGACATACTTAAAGTTTCATTTTCTCCCATTTTACTTTCATCTATTAATAATTTTCTTAATGTGTGAATAGATATTCCACAAAGATATAGAGCAAAGACATTTGATGTAGTTTGAATTCAGTGTGTATACATTCATCACAAGAATAAAGTGATTACTATCTAGTGGAGTGCTTATTTAGCCATCATATTGACAGTTGTGTGTGCAATATAAATTGATAAATGGACTTTGCACAGTGTCAGTATATGAAGGGATTAAAGAAATCAGTTCATTATTTCTGATTATACTGTCTTCTTTATATAAAATTAAAACAAAATATTTATTTCGTATATGAAGGCTTATAATACTGTAAATTACTATTGTATTTCCATATTACACAACAGTGGACATATTAACATACCAATCTCGTAGCTGAATGAAGGTTATACATATTTAAATACTTGACCATTATACCTTATCAGCATTAATTTATTAAGCTAATAGAAGGAAAAATTACAATAATAGCTTTACATCACATTCAAAGGTCTTTAAGAGGAGTCTTCGACAAATCCTTTTATTCAGTGGAGAAGTTTTACATGGGTGTGTGTGGTCACCGTGTTTTCTTGGAGCGACTGCAGCTGCAATAGTGGGATGGTCTTGCTTTATTTTTAAATTTGAACAGTTTGTTTTCCTATTGTAGTCTGGTAACGTAATTGTTATCGTTCATTTTATTGGTTGTTTATAATATTAATGTTTAATTTAATTTATTTTGATTATAGAATTGTTTTATATTTATTAGAATTATATTATGCATTGAACACTTGCAATGTTATAATTGTTCACTGTAACAAAAAATAAAAGAAAAGAAAATTTTCCTTTCTTCTTGCTTAGAGTCTTATGCTTTTGATCTATAGCTAACCACAGCTTGATAATTAATAAGGTACCATTAAAGTAGTGAGAATTTTTTTTTTTTTTACAGATATGGAGAAATTGTCAACATTAATTTAGTAAGAGATAAAGCTACAGGGAAGCAAAAAGGTTTCTGTTTTTTGTGTTACGAAGACCAACGTAGCACAGTGCTAGCAGTGGATAATTTGAATAGTATCAAAGTAAGTAAGATAGAAACATTTGTCTAACTAAAATAAATATTGCACAAACTTTCTCACTTTTTATATGTACAGAAACATAAAGTATATGATAAGTACTTTAATACATGGTATTTATTCTACAGAACATGCTCTTCTCTAATTGTTATAAAAACTTCTCCTTTTTAGAATCTACAATTATTATAGATACATTTACATCCAGTCTATATATAGTATTACTGAAGAAACTAATTTTTGAAATCTATGATATCTAAAGGTATTATTAAAAAAAATTAATAAATTTTGTAGAAACAATTGTAAAGCATCTAAAAAATATATTAAAACTGAACTTTGATATAATTTGGCTTTCAATGTTCCATTGTATATTATATCGACTTTCTACACTGAATGAAAATGTTTGTTTTGATTTTCAGTGAATAAATACTTCATAGATTATCTACAGTTGTGATCACTGTTACCTTTGCGTTTGTGTAAAATATAATGTCGAGACATCAACTTTTTTTTAAATATGTATTTACTAACTATTGAAAGTTTATTACCTAATTTGTCCTGGATATAAAACATTTATTTGTTGTATAATTATTTAATACGTAAAACTATTTTACTCAATAAGTAAAACTTTGTACATGCACTCTGCTGACTATCTAGTATGATTAAGAGTTTTACATATTAACAAATTGCAGCAATTATTTACATAATGATTAAATATTTTACATCTAGGATAAGTTACGTAAATATGATATTGTATGTAAAAAATATACAATTCTTATTACAGACATTAATAAAAACTATAAAAATAGACAAATAGCATAAGTATGCTGCTATAATGGTCAATGGCTCAGTTTCCACATATTATAGAAATATTAATTTATTATACTATTGATTAATACAGATTCTCCGAAACAATCTGATGCTCTAATATAAAAGTTTCATAATCTTCTATCCAATGTTCATACATATTTCACCATTATGTTTTAATATTTCAATAAATACTATTTAATATTTAACTTAATTATTTGTTTCCAAAACAATATAATTCAGATTGAGCTAAGTACTGTTGTGAAAAAAAAAGAGAAAAAAGGACTACTATTTACATTCAAAACACCCGCAATGGATTACCCATTTGGTTTGCTCACCCTATAAGTATATGATGGTGTAAACCCGGAAAGTCCAATCTCTTGAAGAAAGGGTATCTCTAGTCAATGGTGGCTGGTCTCCCTGTTGCTGTCGTCATCATCCTCAATCAGCAGTTCAACCCCATCGTTCTTTTGGATATAGATTAACCAACATCGTCGGTCCCTTCAACATTGATTGCCCTCGTTTCTAGGGAAGTTTATGCTATTTTAGTTTTCTTTTCTCTTTGTTGTGCATATTGCTTGCTAGTCACCAAAATTGTATAGTTCTCTTTTTAGAGTCTGGTTCTCTTTAATCAGCTGTTGTACTTTGTTGAGGTGATTGTTAACTGTGTCTTCATTTGTTTCTAGGACATGTAGCTCTTTATCTATTGCTGTGCCACAACACCAATGAAAGATATCACCGATGTTAGAGATTGCTCTTAAAGATTTTTGTATGTTGTTGGTTGCCCAGTCATGAGTAGAAACTGTCCGCCGTTAGATGTCCTCAATACTGTCTAGTAGATTCTGTGTTACTCCTTTGCGCACAGGTCCATCCAATTACTCCAAACATTTGATCATTGGTGTGCGCAGGTCTTTAAATTGTGATCGGAATCAATGGGAAATACATAAGTGAATGTGATTTAGGCTTTGTGTATGTGGCTTGCAGATAATGATTTGAAATAATTCCTGTTGATATTGTAACAGGAATGTCTAATAGGATTCCATGGGAATGGTTAGGAGTGATTCCTAATAACATCACACCTATACTGTTTTTTTCCTCACAACATCACTCCTAATAATAATTATGGTCAAGTTGTTTCCTGGAACAAATTGTGTAGAAATTATTAATTTTTGTCTTTGATAATTGTCTGGAACTGAGCAAATGTTATGTGTAAATTGGGTTGATATTGTTTTCGAATTTAGCAAAGTTTGCAAGAATAATTAATTGCTATCAATACTTAAATCGCTCTGTATTATACCATATTTTACCTTTAAATAAGTAATTGTAGAATTATTAATAACTAATTAATATAATCCAACATTGCTATTTGTTCCAATATAACAGGATTTAATCCTTTTAAAATATACACACAAAGTTTTTGTTTCGTCATGTTATTGTTGAAGCACATAAAAGTTTAATATCAGTCTAGTATTATATTATGAGTCTTCTGGTAGTTGTATGCGATTGTTTAGTTTCATTAATAGCATTTCTTTTTCTTGTGTATGCGTATAAACTGCGGGATAAGGTTTTTTAAAATTTCTACCCATTATAAGTTTGAATGCTTTCTTTTAAAATTCTTGAAACAAGTTAAAGCTACTCTCTCAAGATACATGAGAAAATATATAATTTCTTCTTATCCGTCCAACTATTTGCTAAAGCCGCACATTCAAATCGTGTTATGTGACTTAAAATATCTTCACCTGGGTACTTAGAAATTTCCCAGGGTCAAAAAATGGTAATAGTTCATGTGACATTGTTGTATGTGTTTCTAAAGTTAAATTCTTTATCACTGTGTTCATGTGAAAGCTAACTGGGTCATACATAGCTTTGTATAAATTTCTCTGAATCTGTTTTATTTTGTATGCTCAAAATTTGTCTAATGTAAAAAAAAATTAATTTTTGATTAAATTATTAATGTATTAAATAAAATTGTATATTTATTAATCGCCTCGTGAAATAATTTTCAACTAAACCATATCCACTTGAAAGCTTTGTATGCATTTGATTATTTTACTGATACGTTTTTGTGGTTTGTGCCTTGGTTGTTGTATAATCCAATTACGATATGTGTCTGAATTATTCTCTGTGCTCATACACTATTCTGATTTAAGTTTTATTAATTGTAAGTTAGATCGTAAAAATTAGATTTTCACTGCGTCTTCTTTCTTTAAAGATTTGATATCTGCCAGAGATATTGACATGTAGATTTTCTACATATTGTCAAAAAAAAAACTATTTTTTTTTATACCAATGGCGTGTGTGACCGTGAGGTCGTATATATTAAGTTTAATGAATCGCCATATTTTGTTTATTATGGTTCGTATAACAAGATCTAACTAAAAAGGCATACTATTCAATAATTGTCTATCTGTACATTTGATTATTTAGTTCATTAAATTTTAAAGATAGGTATTATCTTATTATAAAAAAGTTTATGATATTTTGTAATAGTTCCTGAAGGTCTAAAAGTTGCTAGCAGCACCTCCTTTTTATTTTTCCATAATTTTTATTAAAACAACATAAGCTAAGTATTAAAGCTAGACGTGATATGAATAAATTTCAATGATTAATGCTGATACATGTATTGGTTCGACAACAAATAAACATGAATTTTTTTATTTTTTTTTTCAAATTAGAGTTTTCATTTTGATATGGATTGATCGGTTTCACTGTTGAAGTTCTGGTAAGTCCAAATTCTGGGAAAAGTACAGGTATACACTTAAAAAAAAAGACAAATTATTAATTTCTTGTTTTAAATAGTTATTTTTCTAAAAGCTAAAATTATAATAAAACAGATGGTTATTTAAACTCAGTTAATATTGAAAGACTTGAATTTTTTTTGGAAAACAATAGATTTAAGTTTTCATTAAGCAGAAAAATGAATTTTTGTTCAATGTAGATTTTTTAAAATTTTAAAATAGCTCAAATTGAAGAGTACGATTCTCGTGAAACTATTAAACTCACAAGTGTTATATACAGTTATTTTAAAGATATTAAAGAATTATACATTTATATAAAACCAGTTACAATGTTCTATCAAAAGTTTTTTTGTTAAGAGAAAGCAGTTCTATACTTTGAATACTAGGTGAGTCATTTACAAGTTTAAGTCAAATTACAATTGCTTTATAGTTCGAAAAATTACACTAAACAATTTTTTTTTAAATTACAGAAAACTTAATTCAAACCGCTGCTTGTTTTTAAATTTAAGAAATTGTAAGAGTGAGAATTCATCTTTACCTGCAAGTTGTTTTAGGTTGTTCAACATGGCAATACTGTGAGACAAGTCGGAATATCGTGATTTTCTTCCTTACATGAAGGATTTACGGGGAAAAAAAATTGTATGCATATAGCGTGCACTATGAATGTTACAACACAACCTTTAAAGCGTGCACTATGAATGTTACAACACAACCTTTAAAGCGTGCACTATGAATGTTACAACACAACCTTTAAAGCGTGCACTATGAATGTTACAACACAACCTATAAAAGTGTGTCATATCAATTTTTTTCTGTAGCAATTAAATCTCAATTTAATGAATAAGAAAACTCAGAAAGAAATCAATATTAGCAACCCTCATAACAAAACACTAAACTCCAAATATAATTTTGTTTACTGTGGACATATTACTGTTCACATGTATTGTAATTAATAATCTTTAGTAAAAATTGTATTTCAACAACTTAAAAGTGTACAGTAAATTTAAAGTAAGACACACTTGTCATAATTTATGTAAAGGCATAAACAAATCTACAAATTTTTAGTAAAAACCCAGACAAATTTTCGAATTATGAAACCTATTCTTGCTGTAAAGGAACAAATTTCTAGTAAAAGCTAAAAACACAGCCAATGCATCATTTTTTAGGTTTCTATAAATATTATAGAAATATTTATTATACTATTGATTTATAGAAATTCTCTGTTACAATCCGATGCCCTAATATAAAAGTTCCATAATCTTCAATCCAATGAACATACATATTTCAACATTATGTTTTAATATTTCAACAAATACTATTTAATATTTAACTTAATATAACTTAGTTGTTTGCTCCCAAAACAATATAATTCAGAGGGAGCTAAGTATAATGGTGAAATAAATAAATAACTACTATTTATTTTCAAAACACCCAGAATGAAATACACGTTTGGTTTGCCCATCCTTTAAGCTAATGATGGCAAAGTTCAATCTCTGGAATTTCTTGAAGAAAGGTTATCTGGTCAATGGTGGCTGGTCTCCCTGTCGTTGTCACCGTCGATCTCGAACAGCGGTTTGACACCGTTTATTGGATATCAATTGACCAGCCCCGTAGGTCACTTCATCATTGATTAACCATGTTTCTAGGTCAGTTTATGCTGTTATGGTTGTCTTTTCTCTGTGTTGGACATATTGCTTCAAGTCAGCGATTGCATCACTTTTTGAGTTCTTTCTCAATGATGGTTTATTTTCTGTGCATTTTTTTGGGACTTAAAATAAAAACTAAATTTTTATATTACCATAATTCCTAACAATCCTCATTATCAAATAAATAATGATTGTAATAATGTAATAAAATATTGTAATACTGCATAGAAGTTGTATACACAAGGCAGTTTGTGTTCAGTTGACCATCAATGCGACAAATTTTCAATTCTGTTCACAAGTAATAAGTGAGGTGGCTGTTACCACCTGGTCAACTGGACCAGTCATGTATCGCCTCGATATATTTTCTCAATGTGTTCCAAGCATTTTTCAGTGAGATATTCTTTAAATTCACATGGATGTCTAAAACCTTTTTTACTGAATTATTTAATACAATTGGAGATTAAACAAAATATGGTGTTGAGAGATATTATATTAAAAATATTAGCCCTGTATGATATTACTAAAATAATATTTTATATACCTCTAAAAAATAAAATTCCAAAATAAAAATGTCCTATGGCTAGGCCAATATACTCAAACAAAATAGCATAATTATAATGAATAAATTATATTTATTTAATTACTCAATATTTAATGTTTAGCTAGTTTAGTTTTTCGAATGTCGCAGGGCTCATTTGTTGAACTTACTATACACATCTGAATGCAACAATTAAAACAAGAATTGGTAGATCGAATTCGACAGAAACACCCCTTGAAATTTGATTAAAATCTATGCGTTGCATTGATGGACAAGGGGCGCAGGTTAGGTTAGGTGCCACTTGGTTGTTGTGTTTATACCTATTGCTTAATAAAGGATGATATATCGAGTCGACCTTCAACTCGACTCAAACCACCTCATATGATTTTAGCCTAATACACGATGTCAATTAGTCAAGAAAAAGGATAGTGATATACAGATTAAGTATATGATAATCACTTCATTTTGTATATTATTTTGTTTTATGTATTTAGAATTGTTTCCATCAATTTTTTTTTTTTCGGAACCATTACCATTTTGTTAATTTTTTTTAAATGTGTTTCTATTCAGTTACATTGTATATATATATATATATATATATATATATATATATATATATATATATATATATATATATATATTTCTCTCTAAATTGTAACCACATTAGTAAAGATATGGGGACATTCATAAGCCCAAATTCTGACATTCTGTTTATGAACATGTCCTGAAGGAAATGTGAATGATAAACTCATCACTGAATATTAAATGATCTTTAATCTGTTTTTCATTTTCATTCATGATATTAACAGTAAAATTGTATCTTTTGAGGTTATCACTTGAACTTAATCTAAAAATTTAAGTTTAAAAGTGGTACAATACAGATGTTTCTTTAAACCCCAGCACATTTACTAACTAATCTCTTAAGACACTGAATGAAACTGTTTCTAATGTTTTTCAATCATTCTGTTGCTAACAAATGGTCTGTCTCAACACTTTATATTTTTTTAAGCTTCATTTTTCTTAACATGTTGTCAATGTTGGTCTTGTGTGGTGGATTCTTATTAAACACTCAATGATACTCACTTTCCACAAGAGATATAAGATATAAACTTTGAGTCACACAAATGTACTTTGCACTGTACATTTTCTTTGCAAAATTTTCATCTTTGTTAGAATTTTGTATCTAGCTGTATTTATATTTATTGTGTTACCATGGCATCCATCTGCAAATTTTACTTCAGTGACTTTGTTATTAATCTCATATGGGTATGATGTTTCATTCCAAAAAATAACCATATAAAACTGTAGCATAACTTTATGAACATAGACCATTGCAGGCTCATTTATAACGATTACAGCATGGGAATCCCGAAGGACTCTAGATGGATCTACAATTTATTGATGTAATCTTGGGTTAGATCCTTATCTTTCATTTTGTTTATAAAGTCTTTCTTTACCAATTCTTGTTCTCTTCAGACTATGATGCTACTAAAGTATTCGAGGGTAAGGGATCTTAATTTTATGTTCTTTTCTTCCTTTTTTTATATGGCGATCTTGACAGAGAGGTTTTCGTCTTTAAACAACAAGGGGGGGGAAATATGGACACAATATATATATGATTGTTAGGATTTTTATCAAATGCTTGATTGCTATTTATCATCTATATAATATTCATTTATAATATCGTGTAACATGTTTTATGTTTAATTTGATATTGGTATGTAATGTATTATTCAAAGTTGACAAGGTATTATTATTATTATTATTAAGGTGTTTTAATATCATTAACCAATTTGACTTTTCTATAGATCTAAAACAGATGTAAAACAGTTATAAATAAACTATTATTATTTGGTTAGTATGAGTGGAACGTTTAAGGTTTCCATACAAATTTGCAGACAGAATTTTATAAGTTAAAAAAGGCTGTACTTCCAGTCACAATAAAAATAAATTATATTTTCTTAGTGTAAATAATATATTTCATTTACAATTTTGTTTGAAATAAATCTAAAAACAGTAATATTAATTTATATTCCTTATATTAAAATTGTATTTCTGGGGTATGGTATATACAGTAGAACCCCTCTAATCCGCCACCTTCGGGACTGGGGGCATGGTCGGAATGCAAAAAAGGTTGGATTATTCGAAAAAGTCAATATTTATGACATATTATATGAAGAGATTTTTTTTAAGTGAAATAAGTGATATATAAACTTTTAAAAGTCTATATATAAACTTTGCAAGTACTATAGCAAATCAATAGAAACAACACGAGAGATGACACAGCACTGAAGCGGGATGACACAGCATGTAATAAATATAAAACTGACGGTTTATAAAATTGTTTAAGTTAAGTTATTTTTACCTTTAATTATTTTTATTAAATTTAAAATGAAGTTATATTTTATTAATTTTAAAACTTTGCACAGCTTATGGGCGCCAGGAAGCTTTCGCTTACCAATTTGGAAAATGTGAAGTTAAATATTATAAGATCTCGGGCATGAATTCTTTTAAAAGTGTACTTGCAGTGATTTCTGGTGTTAAATGAAGAACTCTTGTTATACTGAAATTTTACATAAATTTATTAAAACAAGTTATTTTTCATACATTAGCATTTGTTATAAAAACATATATCATGGAAATCAACTATAGCTATCATCTTAGTCAAATTATTTTTATTTTTATTTTCTCTGAAGGAGGACTAATCTTTTATTTTTTGAACTTGAATTTAACTCTTAAGTTGCAACTAAAATAATTTATGAACAAAAACAGATGGAAAACATCTGCTTTTTAATATGAATTTACGTTCCTTGACAAGGATAAGTATGTCAGTAGACATTTATTAATCTTTTACATAAAAAAAACTATCCTTTACACATTTAATTTATATAATAAAATATAAAAAATTAAACATCATAAATTTTTATACAATAAACAGATTAAATACAGTGTGTTAAATAACACAAATTACCAGTCCATTGTCATACTACACGTTATTCAATTGTGGTCCAGGCAGCGTGCTGATTGATGCCGCTATTCTGTCCGTGGCTAAATTGCAATCGCACTTCACGAATGTTTGTAATAAGAAAATCTATTTACTCATTAGTCCATTCTGTAATTTATAATTGTTCATTTTCCGACCGTATTAGTACAATACACGCTAATTGTCTATTGTCTATGCGCGAAAACACGTCTAACCAACTTAACTGTTTTTTTTTTATACACTCTCACCCTTCACGACTGACGATTAAACTCTTTACATTTTTTATTGTTCTACATATCAAATTAGTACATCACACTATGCCAATTCTTTCCACAAGAATCATTTAAAACACATCTTTACAACTCAAGACTACAATTCAGACTTTTTTATAACACGTCTAACCATCTCAACTCTTTACTCGACTCAAAAAAACACATCTGATCTCCTCCACGGTTCTATTCAGACTGCCTGCTGCATGCTGGAATTCTAACTTCCTGTTATTTCGGGGTTCACACTGCTTGCTCCAAGGATTGTCTTTTAATTTCCCGCTGACTCTGTGATAACTTTTCTCGCATCTCATCTAATACTGTTCATACTACGCGCATGTCAACTAGTTCCTTTTACAAATTTATATACACACACAAAATTATTTAAATTCTTATAACTTAAATTTCTTAAATCCTATACATTATTATTTACTTGTGTTTGGAAATCTATGTTAATTGAATTTACTTTATTTTAACTTTAAAAACATAAGTTACGTTTTCGACTCATTTACCCCCTCCCAAATTCTTTCTAAACGATTTCCCGCTATGTTTATTATTCAATTTAAATTAACCTTTTTTAGGTGTTACAAGCACTGAACCGGGAAAGCGATAACAAACTGGAAAGAATGGCACCAGACGGGCCGTGAGTCATCGGCAAGTCGGCACAATATTGCGAGCTCGAGCACGGTGGATTAACCGGAGTAACGGACCACCCGAGGGCGGATTAGAGGGGTTCTACTGAGTTTCAACTATGTTTTAATGATCTTTCTTTTTTAGAGTGCAGTACACTCATTGATACAAGACTAACGTTAGTCTGCTTACGCATGCGCATATACAGATTTCCCTCCCTGTCGAGCACTCTGATTGGCTGTTTATATTGAACCAATCAGAATTCACACACTGGTTTCACAAATCAAAAACCTTGTATTGTATGTCTATATAAACTCCCAGCATAAACGGACTATGTTAATCTTATTTCAGTATTTTCAGTGAGTGTTTCTGACTCCTCAAGGAAGACCATTAAAATATGGGTGAAATGTCTAAAAATTTACGCAACATACAACGTATACATCCAATTTTAATATTGATGACAAACACCGAAAAGTCTAAGTCTGGATGTATATTTCTAATATTTGAATTTCTTACTTATTAATAATTAGCTCCTTGGCCGGACGATTAGAGTTGACCATGTTGTAGATTATAAACCACCTAAAGATCCGAAGAAAGCAGATGAAGAATTAATCAAGCTACAGAATGAAGGGTGTGCTCCTTTGCCCACACCTCCTCAAGTTAAAACAGGTATATATAATTTAAGTATAATATGTACTTAATATCTTTTATAATATTGTTTAGCCAGAAAAAAAAGTCTGAACAGCCATAAAGTCTATTTATATCTTGTGTTGAACTGAACCTACATGCAGTAAAATGATTTTAGAGCTTCCTTAGCAAAATTTAACTCTGACCCTAGATAATTATTGATTATCACTCTGACTTTTTGATGATGGGTAGTGAGCATTTGCAGTGGTGAGGTAGAGATAGTGCTTTCCTATGAATACTGAAAATGGTGACTTTGAATTGTGAAGTGATAATGTTGAAATTGAAGTCAGTTTGTAGAGAATAGAAGGATCTACAATATTAGTTAGAAATATTAAGCTATAAAATAAAATGTGTAAGGTTATAAGCCTATATGAGTGATTAATTGAAGAAAATGTTCATAATGTTGAAAAAATTGCAAATGAAATATGAATAGAAATATAAGAAACGTATATCATTGGTGGAGAAAAAAAAAACAGAACGAATCAGAAAAGCTTAAATTGAATGATGTTATATAGGGAACATAAAAAGCAAGCCCATTAAACATTGGCAAAATTTTTTCAAGTGTACCACGGCTTGTGAACCGATAGATATTAACTTGGGATATGATAACAAAACTGATTCTTAAGCATTAATTGAAGAAATGGACAATATTAATAGTGTTATTAATGATGCAGGTTGTTCTGAATAGTTTGTAAAGCCAGTAAGCCGATGTCCTTTAAGGATTGTTTGTTAAGAATTAATTCAGTTATGTTTGCGATTGTTTATGAGAGATTGAAGCCAATTGGTTTAAAACATATTGCTTTGTTAAAAAATAATTTCCAATTAAAGATATCACAACAATTTAGTTGTCACCAATGTTATGTCAAAATTCAGATTCAGGAAAATGATACCCAATATAATTCCAACTACCAATGTAGATGTACACGTTATCTTTACAGTGATTTCAATGTTGGTGTCATTCAAAACAAAATTGCTTATACAATGTCAATTCAACTTGAACTACATTTCTCTATTACCCACTACTTTGGGTATAGATAAACAATTCAGTCTTCTTTTTATACTCTACTTATTGAGAAAGTGAACAGTGAAATATTTCAGAACTCTAGTGTTTTCTTACTTGTATGCTATTAGGTAATACCAAGGACCACTTTCCAAGGTAAGCCTGTCTCTCCTGTCCATACAAAATCTAATCTAATAGGCTATGTGCCCTAATAAACTCTAACCTAACAAGAAAATCATTTGAAATTCATAAAAAAAAAAAATAAAAATGTGAAAGACAGAATTTATAAGTGGAGATCAGTATAGATCAGACTAACATCAGAAATTATATGTGACTAGAACCTTCTCCTAAAGATTTAGAAAGAACGACAAGTCAATAGAGAAAACTAATAACACCATCATATCAAACGTAATCTGATGCATAATAAATCCGTTTTGCAAAAATTCCCTATCTCGTAGCAATAATTTGCTAGAAGACAAAATATATCACTCTTTATAATTTCTAAAATGAACGGTTCTTGAGATATCCGCTAGCTACTAACTCGATCGCTGATTGGTCATTATAATTTAAGTAAGTTGTAATGGGTTTTCGATGTATATTATATTTAAATTTTATTAGTCATTTTGTATGTTAATATAATATCTTTTGTTTAATTAAAGTAATATTATGTTTTCAAAATTCATACGATGATATCATTTAGAAAGAAATTAAAGTTGTTCATCATCCTTTAAACGGGCACATATCGACAGTGATTCAGAAGGTGCAAGTGTTTAAAATTTGGAGACGCCGATTAAGTGTATTATTGAAATCAAGCATTAGGAAGTAGACCTAAGAGAGAATAGACACGTTGCATCATTGAAGATTTCACAATCCAGTTTTAGCCAGAGCATCTACTAACTTTAAATAGTAAAACATTTCAAGAAAATTTTAAAATAGTGTGGTTAATAAAAGTAATGTTTTAATAAAATACGGTTCGATATATTTAAGAAGAGATATAACAAGAATTTGACTATCTGGTGAGATCTAGTCATTTTAATTTCCATATCCCCATCCATCTTTACAAACTAAATTATCTTATTTTCCCTATACAACTTTGAACAGAATAGATAGAATTAATAATTAAGTTTTTTTGTGATTATACCCATTAATTGAATCAAGTACGTTAAAGTTCCAAGATTAAACTAGATATTCTGAACTAATGATTTCATTCCCTATAATTGCTTATGAAATAGTGCTAATTCAGTTTTGATTACCTGGACACAGTCCAAATTGATTTTGTAATATATATTTGTTTCTTGCTCCCCATACTTGGGAAAAGTCAGCACCATCCATTCCCTGATATTAAGATTTCTTGTGTGATATTATGAACTAGTGATAGGAAAAAGCTGATATAAACAGATATTTTAATGATTATTGAGTAGCCGTGAGCAACCTAAATTAAAACCTAGATGCATTATATATATATATATATATATATATATATATATATATATTATATTTATGTTAAAGTGAAGTGTCATACTGACCTTGAGTACAATTGGGTTTATGGTCTGTGGAAGGTGCTTCTTTGCTAAGGAATCATTGAGTTTAAGGTAGAGCATGAAAGACCAATTCACTTATAATATGTCATTTTATAAATAATTTATGAAAAGTGATCAGTTTTGAATAAAAACTTTATTTTTTCAATGGCCTAGGTTTTTTAGTCAAGTTAAAGTACGAGAGGTCATTTTTTAATTAAAAACTGTTTGCGCATAGTAACCGCGCAGGCTGTCACGTGACGCCCGCTCAAGGTTAGCCACTCTTTCACAGTCACCAACTTTGCAGTCAGTTGATTTCATGTCTCTGCCACTGTTGGTTCTATCGTAACACTGCTTTGTTTGTCGCCATGTTAATCAATAAACTCGCCGATTGTGAAGTGTGCTTGGTTATTCTGTTTTTAAATGCAAAACAAGTTTGTCCCACCGAAATTCACCGGCAACTTGTTGAAGTTCATGGTGAAGGTGTAATGAATGACAGTAATGTGCGTAAATGGTGTAGGCTTTTCAATGAAGGAAGAACAAATGTTCATGATGAAGAACGATATGGACGACCAACTGTCATTGATGAAGACTTGACAAAAAAAGTTGATGAGGAAATTCGCCAAAACCGGCGCTTTACGCCAAAAATAAGCTTCATGAGAAATTTCCACAAATTTCAAGATCGGTTGTTTATCATATTGTTTCTGACAAAATGCATTACAAAAAAATTTGTGCGAGATGGGTGCCAAAAATGTTAACAGAAGAACACAAAAAGAAGTGTTTGGTACATTCTTTGTCATTTTTGGAGCGCTACGATAACAGTGGTGATGAGTTTTTGAATCATATTGTTACCGGTGATGAAACGTGGGTAGCATACTACACTTCAGAGACTAAACGTCAATCCCTTGAATGGCATCACTCATATTCACTGACGAAACCACGAAAATTCAAACAAGAACCTTCAACAAGGAAAATCATAGCCACGGTCTTTTGGGATCGGAAAGGCATTTTTCTGATTGACTTTCTGCCAAGAGGAATGACCATAAATGCTGAGAGATATTGCGAAACACTAACCAAGCTTAGACCCGCTATTCAACTGCCAGCGGGGACTTCTGTCTAGCGGCATCGTGCTGCTTCACGATAATGCTCGGCCTCACACTGCAGCAATGACCAAGAAGCAACTGGCCAACTTTCGATGGGAATTACTGGACCATCCCCCCTATAGCCCTGACCTGGCACCATCAGACTTTCATGTGTTTCCTAAACTCAAAGAATATCTTGGTGGAAAGTGATTTGAAAATGATGATGTGTTGAAAGAAACTGTTACTAACTGGTTAAATGCTCAGGCGGCAGAGTTCTATGATGAGGGGATCCAAAAGCTAGTGCCACGACTTAACAAATGCTTAGGTATTCTTGGTGACTATGTAGAAGAGTAAAAATATGTTTATACTTAAGTTTTTGATACAATTTATGTTCATAAATAAAATTGCTGTTACTCCACTTAAAAACGGTTCTTACTTATCAACTTACAAATCTTACATCTTGAAACAGGCATTCAGTTGCAAGTGATTCTCATTCCCATATGCTGCTGTTACCCACATTTTTTTTTTTTTGATGCTCTGTATATGTATTCATGTTTTTCCTCTCCCATAGTTTTCAGTGTCTTTCTGTAGGATTTGGAGACAAACATTCTAACAAGATGTGTTCCACACATTCTGTCTTCTGCAAGCAGCTTTTTGACTAATATGCAAACCTTTATGATGGAAACAGTGTAGATAGTGGCTAAAAACAATAATATGGCTCTTGCAGAGCAAATGTGACTGTAGCTCCATGTAAAGTGTCGAGTCTGTGGACATTGGTTGAATTCCAAACAGCCTGTTTGTCTCTCCAATTCTCCAACATTAAATCTACTCTGTTTACTACCATTCTGTTATAAATGTCTTAAGACTGTTTGATACTATCATTTTGCACTTATTCAGCAAGTGTTGAAGAGTACATTACCATTTATCCAAGAGTAGGCTGGAGTCTACTGGATACAATGTGTTTTTTCACAAAGTTGGGACAACAAGATCTTTAATTCGTCTATACAAAAAGAGTATTCACTGGGCTTCTCTGCCTTTCTTAAAGGTTAACTTTGAGCCTGTAAGAATAAAATTTTTCTTTACTTTTATGCAGAAAATAATGCTGCGTATTATTTCAGCATCCATGTTCAATACAGCTTTTGCCAGAACATAGTAGCTATCCCTTTTTTGATTGTAGAAACCCGCAACTCATTTGTTCCAGTTTAACTCTTTCAAGCTATCTGAATTTATTAAACAATATTTTTGTATCTTAGTGCTTAACATTTCCAAGGTTTTGTGCTTCCATTAAGATGGTTTCTGTCATTTTACTCCTTTTAACGATTTCCTAATTAGTTGGCGATAAATGCAAAAATCATGTTCCTAACTCCCATATCCTCTATCATAACCGTATTTTTAAAATGTTTGAAATAAATTTGGGGATAAACAAAATGACGAAAAAATTGGCGGGGAATACACAACAAGCCTTAAACTTAAGAGCCATAAACTTACTTAACTGTATACCAATAATATATATCTGAACCTGTATTCGAGTTCAGACTTATTCGCTGTGGATATATTTAAAGCCAAACAATTCTTATATAATATATATTGTCTTTATTATAATTAAAAAAAAAAAAAAGATATAATTTGTTTGCATTGCATGAATTTTGATTGTATTAAAAGATAAAAATATTCATTATACACCTGTATATCTTACGCTGTACATAAGAAATCCGTATTCAAATCCTTTAAAGACACTTTTTGTATTACCAGGTTAGACTTGCTTGAGGCAAAAGAAAATATCAGTGGCTGAAAATTTTTCCCGTAATGTCAGAGACTGCTTTACTGGGATATTATTACCACTTGGGCCCAATGTCTGATCTATGTTGGTTGGTACAAACTCTGTTCCTTCTAGTGTTTGTACAAAGTTGTGCAGAATGCAGACACATTTAATGATGGCAATTACTGTTTCGATGTTATGGCACTGGATCGGAATTTTTAGGACTTGAAACTTAGACCTCACCATCCCGAACGCACATTCTACACATTTCCTTCCTCGACTCAGTGTGTAGTTAAATACCCTTTTAACGTTGTTCAGCACTTTTTTTGGGTACGGTCTCATTTAGTAACAAGTGAACAGAAAGGCTTCACCACCCAAGTGCAATAACTCTTGGTAAGTACTTTTTGACATTCTGTACATCGATTGAAGTTCACCTGAAAAGGATCGTTAAACAATTTCTATAAAAACACATGATATACTCTGCACACAAGTATTTATGGGTTATCCATATGTACTTCTTAAGTACTTGTGTGCGGAGTATATCATGTGTTTTTATAGGAATTGTTTAACGATCCTTTATTGGTGAACTTGTAGTATCTTGTGATGTTTATTGTGTTGTACATGTAATAATTTTTGTTAAGTGTTCGTCTTTGTGAATGACATTGTAATGTCGAAACTATAGTCAGACTTTAAAAAAGAAAAAGAGGTATAAAGGACCATTTTGAAGGCTATTCATTTTTATATAATGGTGTACCCAATACATCCTATCTCCTCTGCACCTTCTTAAGCTTATATAAACAATATCTGTTTATCGCTACTGGTATCCATAGTATTTTTAATTGTACAAGATTATTCAAACATAATACACGAAAATTTCATGAACAAAATGTTAACTTCCCTCCATCTTTGTCTTAACTCAACTCAATGTCAGTCGTGTATGTGTGCGGATGTTAGCAACCCAACTACAACCATAATCACATCACAAACCATTTGCTCAACTCTAGTTGGATTTCAGTCTTCCTGTGTGCAGAGCGCCTCTAAGAGTTTTTAGGGTAGTGTGCCAAGGGGTTTTTTTACCTAATTTAACAAAAATCTATAAAAACAAAGTTTACCCTTATATCAAACATACTTTTTATAGGTCATTTTCTTCAGGAAAAATGTAGATCAAAACTAAACCAATACACATTTTTTTAAAAATAAACATTTATTAGAATATTAGGAGGGAAAAACAAACATTTTTTAATGCAAAGCAATTTTATCAAAATTAGGTATCTCTAAAAAATCTGAATAAATCAAGAATATACAAAAGAACCAATTATAAAATGTCCTTTTCAGAAATGTAATATTTGACATGCTATTTACAGACCTTAATATGAATTTAAAGAAATATCGAAATAAGTAAAAATATCAAGAAGTCATGTTTTATATGGGAAATCGCAAAATATAACTTAGAATAGTATAAAATAATAAGATGGTATTACAAATTAAAAATAATTCGTGTGAAAATACAGTTTTGTTCATCTGGCATTTTCATACAAAATTAGAATTAAATAAATTAAAACTAAACTACATAAGTATTCACAAAATTATTTTGAACTAATAATTATTTAAAAACAAGAAGAAATGAACAATAATATCACAAAACAATATACATTTAAATTGTAGCTTAATGTAATTCATAACAAAAGAAAAGCAACTGACTGTAAGCAAATCCAATGCTAACCAATTATGCACTTGAAGAAGCAACACTTGTGGAATCTTCAATCACCAAATGAAAGAAAACACAATTATTTTCCACAATAAAGACGACATTTCCCAAATAAAATGTGTGTAGACAAACATTCCCACTTGATTTAGCTAGGTAGGCTACATAATTTAGTTGCTTGGTTTAGCTACATGATTAAGTTACTTGCTTTAGCTACTGTACACATGTGTATATCTAGTTTTATGATTGATGAAGCTCGTCATTTGCCAGTTCTAGGGTTAACCTGTTATGTAAATTGTATTCAGTACAAATGTAGCAAATTTCTCTGAACGTTATTTGTATAACTTATTTTGTTAAATATTCATATACTGTACCATTATAAATACTATTAATTAAATTTACAATAGGTTTTATATAAAATAAATTACTCCACAAAGAAAGTCTATCAGAAATAAAATATTTATATACTGTACCATTAAAAATACTATCAACTAAATTTATAATAGGTGTTATATAAAAATTAATTAATCCACAATGAAGGAGAATTCCAAGTAAAAGTAAAATTACAATGAATAATTTTCTTCCAGTTACATTGAATAATTTTCTTGGAAGATTATTATTATTATTATTATTATCAAATCGTTCAATTTCTAATTTATATTTTAAATGTCCTGCTTCGTAAAATATGAAATCACAAATAGAAAGAGGAATAGCCATACAGTTTTCATTGTTTAAACTCACGTTTAAGTCGTCTTTATTTTTGCATACTTTTTGTGTATATGTATATTCAGTATTACCTTTGCATGACTTTATTTTATATATAAAGATATAGTCTAATTCATTTTCTGTTGATGGGCAACACTGTAATGCGATAAGTAGCTTTTTCTTCATTTTATCTATTTTAATATGATTCCATAATAAACAATCTTGAAATTCTAATGGAAATATTATACTAGTGTTTCTTTTCCGATTATACAAAAGTTTTATAAATTTATGTTCACCATTAGCTGAAAATATTTTGTGATTATATAATAAATGATCACGAAGAAATTTAAACCTGCATTCATATTTACAAGGATTTTCTTCTTCTTGTTGCCAAAGACATGAAACAATTCGATTTTCACACCAATTATTATGTTCATTGTGCAAATAATTTTTAACTACGTAGCTGCATCCAAAGTCACAAGCACGTGGTAAGATGCTTAATAAGTAGTTGATTGTGTTAAGTTTAATTTTTGAAAATTTTGATTTACATATTGTGCATGATAATATCGTCACATCTAAACACTGTTGGCACATTAAATGACCATTCTTACAAAGTTTTACTGGAGGTCGCAGCAAATATAGACATACTGGACAATTGGCAGTTTTTCCTATTTCTTTGAAAATGTTCTTAAATTCCTCCAACATAAGGTCATCCTACAAAAATTATAAACTATTTTAGTTTTATTTATAAAGAAAAATAACATACTGTGAGGGAAAAGGTGGGTATACCAATATGGATGAATCTGTAGTAGGCCTCCTCTATTTATTTAAAATAAACATTTTGAAAATATCATAATAAACCGCATATTACAGTGTAGGCTACCATAGCCTACTAAAGGGGTAGATATACCCCTCTCACCCTTTACAATTTTTTTCTCTACAATTTTAATACAGAGATTTCAGACCTATGCTATCCTCCCTTTGACACATTAAATACTACTTGAAACATTATTTAAAATATTATTTGACATATTAAGATAATTTGAAATGTCAAGACACAATTTAAAAAAATTCAAATAGTAAGAGATCACATGTTACACTATTGAACATTACTTTATCATTCTATTAACAGTCTGTTTTTCAATATTTTTTTTCATTACCTAGATAAATGACAACTTGCATATGGTGGTCATAAATAAGCCGAAATAAGAGTTCAAATAGTTCTCAAATACACTGTAGCCCAGAAGTCACACCTCAAATGTGTTTTACACATGTAGGGCTTAAATAGGTTATGTTTATTTAGGTTAAGTCTAGGGATTTGCTTGATCATAAAAATAATATTACAGAGACGAGTTTCTAGATATTCCATAATAAAGTCCATCTTAATTATTGTTCTGACTGATTGTGTATATGTAATAAAACTTTTAACAAGAATTTTACTTAGCCATAAAATATAAATGACTGGAATTGGTAAAACATGTTTGGTTAGTTTGAAAAAATATAAGCGGTTTTAACCTTTCACAACTTGTCTTTTTAATTAAAGACAGGTTAGATAAGGTTAAATTTACAATATTACATTTACATAATATAACTATTATTTATATGAAGTAATCTTTATATACGATATTAAAATTATCGAAATCATCATAGTTTAATACAATTTTAAACTATGACTCCTCTATGCTTAAAATATAGTTGAAGTCTCGTTTATTAACACCATTTTGTAATTTTGTTAAAATTAACATTTAAAAATTACATTTATTTGTTTTTTTTTTTTTTTTTTACGGTAAATTTTAGAAGTGAATATGGTACTTGCGAATTCTTATTGCTATGTGAAGACTACATACTAAAATGTATGTGTATTTGGTATACTTTTCATTGAAAAAAAAAGTAAAAATGCACAGAAAAAAATGAATATCGTGGTCAAATATTATTTTTCTTTCCAAATAGGTAAGAACCAAATGAATTTAAAAAAAACAAATATTTACCATACACTAATTCATACTTTTACCCATTTCGAGTAGCCAAAAAAGTGTTAGCCAATTTCTGGTAGCAATTAACAAAAAGGTGGAAAAAAGTAAAAATGCACAGTAAAAAAGTGAATATCATTGTAATATATATTTTTTTTCTTTCCAAATGAATTTACCACCACATGAATTTAAAAAAAAAAAAAAAATTTAAATGTACATACACTAATTCTATACTTTTACCCATTTCGAGTAGCCATCTGGTAGCAATTTAACAAATGAATTCTTTAATACATTTATGTGATTATTACTATATATATAATTGAACATAAAATTAACGGAATTAATAGTAATTTATGTCGATTTTAACAACTACAATATCTATATTGTGTGTCAATTTTAAGTGAATTTTTAATTGAGAAAACAAATTATTAATAGATAGCAAACAGTTGGGGTCATAGTTACCAATGCGCTGACATCAGCTTTTTCTTTAATAACTATTTACTACATCATTGAAGATTTTCATAGTTATATCATTTAAAACCATACCTAACTTGTCATAGATATAAAATATGTATTCTTATATATTTGCTATAATTATTATTATTTAATATCTGTAAGAAAACTATTTTACTCGATCAGTAAAACTTTGTGCATGCACACTACTTTCGAGTACAATTAAGAGGTTTACATATTAAGAAATTATAGCACCTAATTATAAAAGGTGTCACAAAAAACAGAGCGCTATACACGATCAGATTCTACATATCCAAATAAATTAAAAATATTCAGTAATTTTATAAAATTCAACTTAATTTAGTCACAATCCGCCATTTTGTTTTAATAAATAGTATAATAAAATTCATTGCTCTGAAGTGGATTAAAAATTCAAATGTAACTCAACCATTTCAAAATGGCGACTGATATTATGCTTCAATAAACCATTTTCAAATGTTAAAATTTTATCAAGACAATAAAGACATTTTTATTACAAATTCAACGATACCTTATTGAAATCAGTTGACAAAAAGTAGGTACGATTATTTAGAATTTTACAATGTTTATTAATATGAAACATTATTCAAATAGTAGAAGAAGAGTAGAAACGTTTCACATTAAATTAAATGTTCGATGTGACCTCTATTGGCGACAATGCACTGCTCAAGTGGTCAGCCCATAGACTACCTTACTCCCTCTAACACTCCAGGAATAGCTCTAATCCGGTGACTTCCATATTCAATCCACTCTCTCAGCGGTGCAATGTTGTCTACCGGCCTTGAATACATAATGGATTTTAAATAACTCTAAACAAAATAATGTATGAGGTTGAAATCTGGAGATTCTCATTTGGAAAACTATGGGACCGCCACAACCTATTCCTGTATTGGTCATATAATATAGCCTATGTAATTTTGTACATCAAGGTTGAAATGAGGGGTGCTCCTTTGTGCATAAACCATATGCGTTGTGATATATCCTCCACGTTATGGTTTGTCATGTTCCAAGGAACTGTAAATAGTTATTGCCATTTAATATTAGAGATAAAAATACTGGACCAATAAAACTGCCCCAAACATTAACAGAGAAGTTCTGCTGATTCCAGGATTGTACAATTATGTGAGGAATCTCTTCTGCTCAGTGGTGAGTGTTATGATACTTTAAAATGCCATGTCTATAGAATACAGTTTCAATAAAATGTACTAAGACAAAAAGAGAGGATTTTTAGCACAATTATTTATTATTTTTTCACAAAAAACTCGCCTATTTGAACCACCATCACCAAGCAGATTCGCAAATTAGCCAAATTCTCTGAGAAGGGCATCCACATTCACAAACATCATTTCACTCGGAAGTCTCCGGTTTTGAAAATGTTTTGATTACAAATGGTGAACTTTGCACGGTTACATTCTCCCATACATCTTATGCATCAATATGCATAGTTCCACATTTGAAAATTCCACTGGGATTTTATAAAAAAAAAAAAAAAACACAAACACCAAAGCAAGAAAGGTAATTTGAAAGCTTATTGCTCACAAATGTTATTCTTAGGTGTGACAAATAATTTCCTTTTTGTTTATAAAACTAACAACAATGAACTTTCATCACAGCTGATTAAAATAAAGTAAGCTGATTGCAGACTTATTTAACCTGTTGAAGAGTACAGCATTGATAAGCACAAGTCCCAAAATAGTATGGATGTCACGTGACGTCTATTCCCAAATGAGTACAGACGTCATGTGACAACTTTTGAGATTGATGTAAACAAAATCAATTATCTGATGAATGGTGATATCGAAGTATCATAATCTAAAATAGAAATGTTTCCTGCTTGTTTACAAGTCAGAATGACCACCTAGTGACAATAATGCATACTGCACATAGCCTTCTATTTGGTGACACAAATTCTATAGTAGATAAATATGAAATGGTTACTACTGAAACGAGATCAGTGAAAAATAAAGTAAAGTCGAAATCTTTGACAAACTGTAACACAAATATGGGTGCAGTAGACAAATCAGATAGGATGGTATTCTACAATTACTCAACTAGAAAAATGGCATATCAAATTATTTTTTTCATTTATATTGGACGTTAGTGTTCTGAATTCGTATTACGTATACAGACTAAAAATGATAGAAAGAAATTCAAATGAATTTATGGATTTTAGAATAAACTTAATCCGACAACTATTAGAGGCGCATCACACTCCAAGAGAAATGTCTTGTCACACCCTGTAAGCGGAGTCCTAAATCCACTGCGACTCGCGGGACGCTATTTTATGAGACCCCCTTCCTACTAATGAGTCGGGAAAGAGAGAGAGCTGCAAAGAAAGTGTTACGTGTGCATGCATACAACTCTGATCGAGGTTAAAAGAAAAGACACATCTTATGAGTGTTCTACATGTGAGATTGCATTATGTGTATACTCTTGTTTCAAAAATTACAATACTTAAAAAAAATTCTAAATTTTGATAGAAAAACCTCTTGTATTCATTTAATTTATTTTGAAATATTATTTTATGACATAATAACAAATTTTTACGTTTGTACTCGTCAACAGGTTAATGTAAGTTAATGTTTGTCACTGTAATAACCACTGAAAAAATATTGTAAAAACATTTTGTTGGTCGTTATAAAAGAAAAATACTTTGTCTCTTGTATATTTTTTAAAAGTTAATGGTTTTCGACATATATGACGTTAAAAGTTTTAAACACTGCTACTTTGAAAATTATAAAAATAAACTATTTTTTATTGCTACACATGTATATCATAACTAGAGCCAGGATGTTTAGGCATTAATAACACTTAAAATAGGCAGGCAAAAAAGGCAGAAGGAAATACAAAAAAGGCACTGTAAATTCAAAAAAAGGCATAATATATTTTAGCAATTAATAAACAAATAATTAAGATAACTTACATTTTACTGGTTCTGGTTACACATTACCACAAGGTATTTCTTTAAATTGTCTGTTTTTAGGCTTTGTCTTCTGTCAGAAAGAACTGTTTTCATTATTGAAAAAGACCGTTCTACATCAACTGATGTAACCGGTACATATTTAAAGCTGGCTACTGTAGATGGACTTATGTTCATCACAACTGTGGTGTCACCTTTAATTACGTCACAGATTTGTTTTATTTTTAATAATCCGGAGTTTGACGACATCACGCGCTTGCATTTCTCACTAATGGCACTTCCCACTTCACCTGGAACAGCTTCTAACTGATGCACCATATCTTCAACTATCTGCATGGATGCCACAAGGGTCTCCCCCCTTTTCTCAAGCTTTGTTATAATTTTCGGCAACATAGCATAATGAACTTGTATGAAAGACAAATTATTTCGAATGCTCTCACTGTTTAGTAAGTTCTTTACTACACGAATTGAAGCGGCGTCATCTTCAGAAAGTACAGCAACTATCTCACTTAACTTATCAAAGTTTTCAGAATAATATAGAGCAGCAGAAATCCATGTTCCCCATCTCGTCAAAATGGGTTGTGGAGGCAAAGTGAGCTCAGGAGCAATAGTCTTGAAGATCTGGGTTCGAGACGGTGCTTTAAGAAAAAAATTTTCATGTTGGATATCAGCTTATCTACATCAGGGAATAAACTGCGGATCTCTTCAGAAATTCTGTGAAAACCATGCGCTAAACATGTTAAATGAATCATACCAGGAAACAGAATTTCCAGAGTTTTACCAGCTTTTTTCATGTATGGTGCGGCATCAGATAAGAAGAGAAGGACATCATTGTATTTTATACCATCAGGCCAGAGAAAAGTCAAAGAATTTGTAAATAACTGGGCGATGGTCGTACTGTTAGCTTTTTCCAATTCATCTGAAGACAGCAAGAATATTTTAGGTACTGCATCCTGCATATGTTCCAAAGTTCCAATAATTACGTTGGCTATATATCTACCTTTCACATCAGTCGTTTCATCTATGGAGATCCAGATTTGTTTCCCTTCTACTTCATTACGAATGTGTTGAACTGTATTTTCATACACTACAGACAGGTAGTTTTTCCGCAAAGTTGATTCACTTGGAACAACTTCACCAGTATATTTTTCTAAAAAGTTTTTGAAGGACGGGTTTTCTAACTTCCAGAAAGGGATTCCAGCATCCAGTAGTGCCTTGCACAAGTCTAATGAAAACTGTGATTGTCTGCTAGTTGTAGCGATGGCTGTTGAAATTAGCGCTATTTTCTTCTGACCACTTCTGGAAGCAATTGCAGATACGTGTTTTGCTGTGGACACATGTTGATTTATAAAATACTTCTTTTCATGATTAACTGTCTTTTCACAAACTTTACACAATAAGACCTTTCCATCTGTTGAAAACACATCGGCACCAAATTCGTTAACATAACTGTTGAGTTTACTATTTAACGGTTAACTGAATTTAGGCATTCTAGAATGAATCTATGTTTTAAAACCCGACAAGAACTAATTATATTTCTTTTCTTACAAAGATTATAAAATATAAGTGGTCAACATAAAAATTAAACAAGCAACTTGCACTATAAATAAAATAGTCGACAATAATAGCTAACGACTGACGAGATACTGGCACGTATCACATCTAGCTGTACAGTACTGAATAAGAGAGGCAGCACACACGCACAGTTAAGTTATTGGTGGGAGTAGGCTAAACAAACAAAACTTACATGCCTGAACATTTTTCCTAGAAATTAGAAACAGTTCATTCTCTCTCTCTCTCTCTCTCTCTCTTTTCCTTTTCCCGGTTACATAGTTGTGAACAGCAACTCCGAAACAGGAAAAGGCTAGCGTCTAACGGATGTACACCGGATGTGAAGCATCCTGGTTCAAAGTATAAACACTCCTAATTCGTAAGAAATATACGTCTGTCAAAGAATTTGGTTTCATAAACCAAGACCAAGTTTCCGACTTATTCCCGTTCCACTCTGGACACGTTTATTGTACAAACAATATTAAATTTTCTTGCAAAAGGCAAAGATAGGCTTTTATAATTAAAATAGGCTAAATGAGCTTAAAAACGTTAAAAAGGCAAATAGGCAAAATTAAGGCATTTTGCCAAACATCCGGGCTCTAATCATAACATACAAAATGCTTATACCAATTTTGAATTCAATCTTCAATTGAATATATATCTGGAGTTACAGTGAGTTTTTGTAAATAACAAAATGGCGGATTGTGATTAAACTAAGGCAAATTCAAAAGTTACTGAACATTTTTCATTTAATTGGATATGTAGATCTAATCCTTTTTAGTATGCTATGGTTTTTTGTGACACTATATATTATAATAATGAATAAATAGTTTAAAAGTAGGACAAGTTAAGTAGTAAGGTTGTCATTTAAGCCTACCCGGATGTTACCTTTATGGATGAAGACCAGAGCATGACTATACTTGAATATATTACTTTCAAAAACAAACTTTTCAATTTTACAGTGAAAAAGTTTATTTCTGCTAAAATATCATAAATTACATTTTAAAAAAAAGGAATGTAGTAAAAGAATTAAGTAATTTTTTTAAAATTAATCTATACATCGACTTACGTAATATTTCAACAAAATAGTATTAAGTACAATATGATTTTTATACTTACAGTACTACCTTGTTTATCCGGACCTCGTTCAACCGAATGTCCGGATTATCCGGATCGATCCGGAACAAAAAATAAAAAATTTAATCAAGGATAAAATAAAGCAAAATCTTAAAATATTTTGAAACTTTAAGCTTTTGCTTTATTTTATCCTTGAATATGAAGTTTCAACAAGAAATATCTGCTATTACATTAATGTTGATAAAAACGTGATTTCCTGATCACTACAGTGTCGCCTTGAGGTAGTAGGGCGGGTTGTTGATGCGCTGGGAAGAGAAAGTGAGGAGCAATGCCCTTTGCGCCACCATCCCCCTACCCTGACGTGGCGTGACAGTGACCAGTGACCTTGTCTATTGTCTACATCGGCGGGTAGTCTGTCACGTGCTAGCGACCGGAATACGTCATTACCATATGGTGCTGTGCAGTGTTTAGTTTCTTTACATTTTTGATCGGATACGGTTAATAGTATTATATTCGTGTGTTAGCGTTTGTGCGTGGAAATGACGAAGAAACATAAACATAATGTGCTTACAATGGCCCAAAAGTTAGCTGCATTGAATCGTATAGACAGGGGCGAATCTTTAAATAAACTTGCTGCAGAACTCAGCGTAGACATCAACTGTGTCAGATTGGAAAAAAAATCGTAAAAATATTGGACTTTTGCTTCAAAATGATCGCTAAAGACAGTTTAGAGAGTAGAGGAACTATAAAAAATGCAAAAAATGAATCGTTGGACGAGGCATTATTTATGTGGTTTAGTGCTCAGCGAGAACGTGGTGTTCTGATTTCTGGGCCGATTTTGGCTGAAAAAGCGGCAAGCCTAAACAAAAAATTACCAAATCCTGATCCAAATTTTACAGCTAGCCAGGGATGGCTAGAGCGGTTCAAAAATCGGCATGGCATAAGACAATTATCTGTGACTGGTGAAAGCCTGTCTAGTGATCAGGCGGCAAGTGAAAAGTTTAAGGAAACTTTTCAACGAATTATTTCGTCTGAAAAACTTTCTCCTGACCAGATTTACAATGCTGACGAAACAGGACTGTTTTACCGTATTTTACCGAGCAAAACCTTAGCTTGTAAAACTGATGAGGCAGCCAAGGGCTACAAAAAGAGCAAGGATCGCCTAACTGCTATTGCTTGTAGCAATGCTTCTGGAAACCACAAAATTCCCCTAGTGATAATTGGCAAGGCAAAAAATCCTCGAGCACTTAAAAATGTAAATCGTGCATCCTTGCCTGTGGTTTATCTAAAATAAAAAAGTGTGTGGATGGACAGCTTTATTTTTAAAAAGTGGTTCTTTGAAAATTTCGTCCCAGATGTGAAAAAATTTCTCAAAGATAAAAACTGCCATAAAAAGCGATTTTGTTTCTTGACAATGCGCCATCTCATCCTGCAGTAGAAGATCTCATCAGTGGGGATATTAAAGTTAAATTCCCCCCCCCCCCAAATGTGACTCCAATTTTGCAACCTATGGATCAGGGTGTGTTGGAAAGTATCAAGCGTGTTTATCGCAGGGAACTTTTAAGCAAATTAACTGAAGAAGAAGGAACAAAGCGTGATTGATTTGTTAAAATCTGTAAATGTCAAAGACGTGATTTACATGATTGTAGAAACTTGGGATCATGTTCCAAAAAGTGCTCTACAAAAGTCTTGGAAAAAATTGTGGCCAAACATATGCAATATAATTGAAGAAATGAACCCTACCACTCCACAAATAAGTGAATCAAATGAAACCACTGTCACTACAGAGCAATTGTTAGTCATGTTTGCAAGAATTGACGGTTGTTCCAATGTTGATATCAACGTCAATGATTAGTTAATAGACAACAACGAAGGAGGTTATGGAGTCATGAAAGATGAAGAGATAATTGTAGGGTGTACATCTATGCAGGGAGCAGACGACAGCGAGAGCGAGGAAGAGGGAGACAGCGCACGGCCGGAGGTAACGCACACGGACGCGACACAGCTGGACAACATCATGGCGTATTTGGAGCAACAGCAGGATACAACGCCAGCTGAACTAATGATGGTGAAACGTTTACGTGATCGTGCCCCATTGAAACGTCACACCAAATTAAAACAGAGGAAGATAAATGACTTTTTTGTAAATAACAACTAAACCCTGTGTAAATTAAAAGCATGTGTAAATATTTCAGGTGTGTAAATAAAATGTTTTTCGTGATTTACAGTATTGTGTAAATTGAATGACTATGTAAATATTGTGTTTTTTCATGACCAAAAGGAAATTATAAATGGTAAGTTATCATTTTATATTTTGTTTTATTTATCTTTCTATAATTCCGGATTTTTGATTAACCGGATCATTTCCGGTCCCAATTAGTCCGGATAAATGAGGTTGTACTGTATATACTATTTTTTGGTAATTATGCACTCTATCTTGCCCTGATAATTTAGTTAAGAAAATCATCGTTTTTTGCTACATATCTTATTTTGAAACAATTAGATCATATTTGATATCAGAAGACACTTTTGAAATACCTATCAAATTACATTAGTTTAGTAGAAAATAAGAAATGTAAAAGTACGAAATCCAGATCTGGTGAGGTTACTATGAATGCCTGTGTTAATATGTATGACTACGTTTGTCAAGTTAGTGAATGTGTCATAGCTCGATTGTTTTATTAGGTCTGGCTAGGTGATTATATTGAAACACCTCAATAATATCATTAAACATATCCAGAAGATATATAAACCCATATCATAATCATTTTAGAAGAATTCAACTATCCATATCAATCAACAAAATTAAAGACATTTACGTTTAAACACAGAAATTACACTTTATTTATTATTTTTTAAGGCAAAAAACCATTTCGGTTATTATTGCCTTCAAAAAATTGGGCAAGAAGATGTTCCAACTTAAAACTTAAAAATACACATTTTAAAAAATAACAAAACAAAAACTAGATAACAAACGAAAATAAACAACAACATAATACAGGACAAGGCTGTAAAATGGCTCTGCAACAAGTTAACAATTACAAAGTATGCTAAATTACAATTAACAACAATGAAAACAAATATTTCAGGGCTGTAAAAGAGCCCTGCAACAAGTTATGAAAGATAGAATTTTAACCAAAAAATAATTTACTTATACAACACACATATTACACAGCTGTAAAGAGGCTCTGCAATAATCAAATCGAAAAATTGCTTTTAAATATTATCAAAAATGTTCAGACGATGCGAAAAGGACAATACCCGATCAAGGATCTGAGCATTAACTCTCTACATCGCCTGAATGGAATATGGTAGGGTAAAAATTCGTCACATACCTTAACAAAATCGACATTGTGGCGGATTCCCCTGTTCCATCAGAAATCCACGAGTGATCATGGAATGACAGATATGAACACGGGTAACCACCACTTCTCTCGACGACTGACACATATGGATGAATTCCACAGGCGGACAGTATCTTTTACTTCCCTCAGCGTATTTGTATTTATCCACTCTTTTTCCCATTTCCCAATCAAAGCTAGGTTAACTGTTGATAAACTTGTAGCTTCCTTTGCCGCTACATCAGGCTTTGCGTTTCCCGAAATGCCCAGGTACCCAGCAAAATGATACTGCGACATCCCATAGCTGAAGCCTGTGTATAGAACACAAGATATCTTCAATCAAGGGATTCTTAGAATACATATCCTGTATAGACTGTAGATCACTTTTGGAATCGTAACACAAAAGATAGTGAAGGAAACCAGATTGAACAGTATTAAAGCCTTTAAAATAGCAAAGAGTTCGGCAGAAAATAAACTATAAGCTGAGGGTAATCCATACATATACGTCCGACCGGATGAGTAATATGTGCAACCAACTTTATTGTCTAGTTTAGATAAATATATAAATAATTTCACTAGATGGGTATTCATCAAATATATAGTGAAACTCCTGACGATATACTACATCAAATGTGTTTTGTTTGATGTACCTAGACAGCGGAAATCAAAAGTTGACATTTGAATGAGCCATGGAGGAATAAAACATGGAGTTATACTCATTCACTGTAGGAAGTACAAGGCCTAAATTGTCAATGATTCTAAGTGTTTTAATGCCAAATGGCGAAGTAATAATCTGAAGACATT
The DNA here is from genome assembly GCA_963513935.1 of Aphrophora alni. Taxonomy (NCBI): domain Eukaryota; kingdom Metazoa; phylum Arthropoda; class Insecta; order Hemiptera; family Aphrophoridae; genus Aphrophora; species Aphrophora alni. The sequence goes on along the minus strand of OY740767.1, from coordinate 44,318,115 downwards.
CATATCTGTCAGCCAAAGGGTTATTAAAAACAACGTCGAATGCTGGATTATACGGTTTAGGATGATCCAAATCCAAGGCATTGTTTCTGATGGCAAACAAATCTTTGACATCGGAAACAACACCTTGGATTTGGATTGTATGGTCTAACAGTTAAACAGTAAAATTCAGCAAACTCAGAAAGATTTGGGTTAGCAAATGTTAAGACAATTGAACTGGTTGATTTCCTCTCACCATTCTCGATTCGATAAATACGATCAACATTAGTCACGAGTTGTTCAGCAAGCTCTTACAATATTTACTCTGTGCTCTCATTCAAGAGGTCACGACAAGAAATAATACCTCTAGAACAATTTAAGGTTAGAACAAATGTAAACACATAAAAATTGAGCCAGTAAGTAATAATAATAATAATAATATTTATTTCTTCACAATCAAATTACAATAAATAATAATTTTGAATGCAATAACAATAAAAATAAAAGTACAATACAAGTAAAAATAACACATTCTTGATAATACACTAACTTGATATATCCAAAACAAAGATTTTTCCCTACATTCAAATTTAAATTATGTGAAGAATAGGTAATCCTTAGGCACATGTAATCCATATCTTACCATCATAATATTTAAATCTAGATATTAGAGGAAAAGGAAAGAAAGAGATCAGCCACAGCGCCATTACCATTCAAGATATATACAAATTCAAAGGATGCCTTAACAATAAAACTAAGTAAAAAATTGGATAAAGAACAGAATTTCACACTTACACACACACACACACATGACATATTCCAGAAATATTAACTTGTTCCCACTGCATCACCTCAAAACTAATTCAATATTTTCCACGGATTTAGAAAAGTGGGATAAATTGTTCCCCTTTTGAACATCTATAGGTAGTAGGCCTATGTTAAATATTTTCACCCACCTATACAAAATGAATTCTTAACTGCTGTTAATTTAGTTTTTAACAGTTGAAATACTATTTTCCTCCTTCCACAATTCCGCCTTATGTGATAATTATTCATAGAACCACTTTTTCTATAAAACTCTACTAAAACATACAAATGCCTCAACGGCAGTATGCCCATTGCTCTAAAGAGTGGTAGAGAAGAATCAGTTCTAGACCTAAACAACATGACTCTTATAATATGTTTTTGAGCAGTAATAATGGGTTAATAGTCCATATGCTCCCCCCCCCCCCCAACAAATTAAACTATACTGCAATCGCAATTGCACTAAAGCAAAATAAATTTGTCTCATTAATTCTGGTGGGCACAATGATATAGCCTAATAAAATATATTTTACGAATAGTTGAACTTATTTCACGCTGCAATTTATTTATTTGGTAATTCCATTTCATTCTTCCATCTAGTATTATTCCCAAGTACTTAACATTATTCACTTGATTAATCTTCGGGCATAAAAACCCATCTATATCTTTATTTTTGTATGTTACATGGTGGTATATTAGATTTTCTGGCACATATTCCTTGCCATTTTTTAAATTAAATAGAATATAATTAGTTTTAGTTTCACTTAACACCATCATCGTCTCATTTTTAGAAAACCAAAGTCGTAAATGCCTCAAATCCTCAGTAATTTGGCTAAGAAACACATCTGTTGAATTGGCCTTAGTAATTATATGATAATTGTAAAGTAATCTCTTATCAAAAACTCGAAAGAAATTTTTTATAAAAATAGAATAAAGTTTTGAAATAACCACAACTTATCATTAAAACTTACGATAAGAATAATAAAGGTTAGGGCTCAAATACCGAATATAAAGATATTTATTTTCAATAGACTGATAGTTTAATAACATAATCTGTTACCCAAAAGCAAGTCAGAGTAGAGGTGCAAGATCTGTCCCCTTTGTACAAAATATTTATTAAATAAATATAAAGAAATAAACTTATTCAAAATGCATCCATTTAATTCCAAATCAAAATTTAAGGACCATGTGTGACTGAAATAAAATACAAGTAATTGTTTACTTAAAAGTGGCTCCTAACTTCCGTGATTTTTTGTTCTCGTTCTACTACATACCTTACTTCTTAAGAATAAATAATGTTTTCCTTGCGGAGGCCACTTTTTTCACTGAAAAATCACAATATAAAAACTATCATTAAAGAAACAAAAAAATACTGGGTGATTTTTAAAAGTGTCCACCTCTATTATGGAAAACACAAAGAGATAGATATTCAAATTATTTTTACAGGAAAGTTGTTTACCCTTAGGGGGGAACCTTAAAAACCATATGTTCAAAATCACCCCTTCCCCTCCCCCAACCCAAAAATCTTTAATGGGTACCTATCTTTTGTGATATGAAAGACTATTAAAAATGATGAATTTCTGAGGTAAGAAAATGAAAATGGGACAATGCGTTCGTTCACTACAATGACAAAAACAATTTTGTAGAATTGCATTATCACCTCTAATTACTGAAAATATGAAGATAGATATTCAAATTATGTTTACAAGAAAGCTATTTAGCTTAAGAGGGAACCTTAAAACCAATGTACAAAATCTGAAATCACCCCTTCCCCCTCTCCCAATCTAACCCAACTCATAAATCTTTTATCCATACCTATGGCTTTTGATATATCACATTAAAGGGCATAAGAAAAGAAACATTTTGGCACCAATGAAACTGAAATTGGTTTATTCTTTCTCAAAAGCGTGTGACTAATCATGTTTTATGTAGCCTACATACAGTATCGGTTTTGCTTTTTTAAAAGAGAGGCCTATCTTATAAATATTGTGTATTTAAGCTTAAGAAATAGGTGAAGTTTAAAATTACCAGTGTTTTTTTTTTTTTTTTTTTTTTTTTTTTTGTTGCTGCAACTTGAGAACAAATAAACCAATTTCTGTTTTATTGGTGCCAAAATGTTTCTTTTCTTATGTCTTTTAATTTAATATATCACAAACCATGGGGAGAGTGAGGAAGGGGTAATTTCAGAATTTGTACATATGGTTTTTAAGGTTCCCTCTAAAGCTAAATAGTTTTCTTGTAAACATAATTTCAATATCTATCTATATATTTTCAATAATTACACATGATAATACAATACTACAAAATTGTTTTTGTGACCATAATGAAGGAGTAGATTAACAGATTTTTATTTTCTTACCACAGAAATTCATCATTTTTAATAGGCTTTCATTTGATTTATTACAAGCCATAGGTACCCATTAAAGATTTTTGAGTTGGGAGAAGGGGGTGATTTTGAATTTTGTGCATATAGTTTTTAAGGTTCCTCCTAAGAGTAAATAATTATCCTGTAAACAGAAATAAATTGAAAATTGATATTTAACATTCTATTCATTGCTTATAAATATGTTTTATTTAAAATCTAAAATAAAAAAAAAAAAGGAATTTCTTGATGTTGTAGTTGATTATATTTTTGTTAATCCTTATTTAGATCTTATTATGTATCACAACACATTCACTCACTTGACGTAGTCATAAATATTAGGCCTAAAGTAGGCATTTGCAGCCTAGTGGATTTCGTACTTTTTATATATCTCATTTTCTACTAAATTAATGTATTTTGGTACTTGTATCTATGTGTCCAGTTTTTATTAAAATTATGAAATAATCATACTTTCAATAACTATGATTATTTGCCTTAAGAAATTATCCATAATATTTTTTCATAGTATGACATTATCAGAGACTAGACTGTCACAGTATATATAATTATATATATATATGTGTGTGTGTGTGTGTAGAAAGGTTGTCCAAGCGATTTAAGTGTAAAATCCCAGCAATTCCTCTTCAAAATAGCATTTTCCATCAATTAGATACTTCTTTTCCACGTAAGTGGTTTTTAAATTCTCACAATTCATTATTTACTTAACAATAATCAAAATTGATAAATTTGTAATATATTCAATCATATAGCCATATTGAAATCATTCATGGTGCGTATGTGCATTTCATTAACTTCTACAGGTTGATATTACTACGCTTCTATGATATAAGATTCATGATGACTAGGTCTCTGAAACCCAGACCTAGTAAAAGTAAGGTTACTATATATAATGACCTTCCTTTACCTGTAATTCTTTAACTAGGTGTGGTTGATATATAGTTTGACAGTTCTGAAAATAGAACTATTTTCGCGGAATAAAAAAACATCGAAAGATTTTTACTTAAAATTGATAAAATATTTGTCGAAATAACCTAAAAATTACATAAAACAGTCATTTTAAATAGCTGTTTTCGGACAGAAATAATGAATTATGAAAGATAAAAAGTGAAATGCATGGAAAAGAAGTATCAAAATGATGGATAACACTATTTTGAAAAATAGCCGAAATTTCGCACTTAAATCACTTGGACAACCTTGCTACATATTTACAACTGTCACATAACATAGGCCTAATTTTCAATTATTGCATAGGATTTTAATAGTAAAAAAAATATCTATAGGCCTATTACAGTTTTATTTAGAATTTCAAAAGTTTTAGAAAATATGATATGTAATTAATTAAAACTATTCATTACCATTATTTGTACAGTTTAGGTTCGAAATCATGAACAACTATCCAAGGCTCTAAAACTACCCACTTGCTATACTATTACTAACTACTAACTGCATGAAATTGTTCCGTTTACCGTGTTCACGTGTTGTGTAGATATTAGAGATGTTACATCAATAACATAACTGCTACTCTAGAGTAGCAGATTATAACTACTACTCTAGAGTAGAGATGTTGCTATCTGTTATTTAACGGTAACAGGTCTAAATGCTACTGCTACTTGAAAATAACAGTTATTTTTAGTTGTTATTTACTGTTACTGTGATTTGCTGAACTGCTATTTGTTTTTAGCGGTATTGCAGGCTAGCCGTTACCGATCACAGAAACACTTTAACATTCTATAAATGTTCATATCAGTTATTAAAATGTTTGGAAAATCTAGAATTAAATATTTTGAAAAAGATTAAAACAAAAATATATATGGCATATGTTAAATATTAGAGAAAAAGTAGTTAAACAGAATTGAAATAATTTTTTATGTTTTATAATTAATAAAAAAAAATAAAGTTTATTTAATAATAGTACACGTTTAAACTTTCGATATAACTTTAAACTTAAACTATACTGTTCATTTATTCAGTAGTAAAATAATAAAACTGAAATAAAGAAGTTACTACAAAACTAGAAATAACAATATAAAATATAAACGAAGATAGCGTTTAGCGAATAGGCCACAGTAACACAATTCACACAACTCAGTTGAACTCAATATAGCAGTAACAGAAATGCACCCTTGTTCTAGGTCTGAAAGTCTAACATACTGTATTTTAAATTTTAACAAAGCTCTAACCTAACTGTTATTGCTACAGAACAGCCAAACACAAGCGAGAATCCATAACTTTGACAAAGATCTAACTGTTGTTGTTACTGAACAGCCAATTACAAGCGAGAATCCAAAAGACCAAAACTTTGAATTTTCATCTGGTAGCAGTAGCAAGGGGTGGCATAGCATCATAAATCATAACGGGCCTACTGCCTGCGGCAATCCGGAGTAACGAAAAGTAACTAAAACTTTCTAAAACTAAAGTAACGGAAACGACTAAGACTGCAATCACGAGAACATCTAATCACGTTTTGTTAGAGAATAGAGTAGCAGTTATAATCTGCTACTCTAGAGTACTGAAGAACGTCTAACCGTTAAGACTTTATTTGTCATTACATAAAAGTATCACCAACTGATGCCTTTGCCCTTCATAGTTTCTAAATTATTTCTACATGAAAAATTATTAAAAAATACTATTCCTTAATTCACGTACAGTAATATAAAAAACTTCTGTTTTAAATTAAAAGAAAGTTATTATATTTTGTATAAAATTGATGGATAAATTGGATTTTTTTATTGATGAACTATTTAATATTAAAGTAAATACAAAACAACACTATCTATCATAAGTTTTAAAACATATTTATGACTGTAGATATATTTATGTTGAAAGTATGTCTATAATGTTATATTAATTCTTCAATAATGAAGACTACATCATAACAGGTTATGTCGTCGTCGTCCCACACTACAATAATCATTACGGAGTAACTGTTTAAATAACAAGTAACGAGTATCAGAAACGAAATAACTGTTTATCTTATATCTGTCGAACTGAGCAGCGGTAACGCACAGCCCGATTGTCAATTCAAACAGTTGCAATACTTACTAGAGTCACTTAACCCTAGAGAATTAGTATCACGGATTGCAAGTTATCAATGTTCTCTACAATCGGTAGCGTTCCGTTGAGTCGCGAGTTACCTCACGCACATCTTTCTTTTAATCAATTCTCATCGCCAACACCAATTATTATATTTTCGTTTCAGTGTGAGATTGGGTTTCATGGGGGACTGGACGTTTCATCCGTCATCCGTTAGCAACTCCTCGTATGACTTACTTCCCGGAACAAATATCCGTGTGTGCGAGTACAACGTCATTAGGTTTCGTATTTCTGTGTGATTACAATGAGAATTTTTATTCTCTGTATTGAACGTTTTATTTGATCAAATTAAGTATTTAGTGTGTAGTTTTTCATACACATAATTAACCTCATTACAGTTTCATACAATTAATACTTTTTCTATTTTATATTTGTAAAAAATTATATTTTTCGTCTATATTTGAAAACTGTTCATATTTAATTTTTATTTTTATTAAGTAATTTAAAGACTTATTATACATTTAGAGGCAATAAACATATTTTTTAAGAGATTATATCTGCTTATTTCATAACCTGGAGAAAAACTCCATGAGCGTGTATTCATGTTTGAAAATCAATGCGAGTTCTCTATGGTTAATACGTATAGTTTTCTTATTAGTCCAAGGATAGTTTTTTATTTTAATAATTGAACTTGTTTAGTCTAATTGATATCATTATGTTAGCTGTACCGAGATATTTATTTTTAAACATTTTTTGCTTTAACAGTAATAATTATTTCCCCTGTAATAATAGTAGCCCAGTACAAAAATAAATATTAGTTTTTAATTGAAGTTTTTTGCAATTTAAGGGGAATGATTTATATTACATTTATTTATATAGTCGGGAAAATATTGTTTTTGTAATCAATTTCTGATGATTTTTATACAAGGGAGGACAGGAGCTACAGATGTATTAAAAAAAAAAAAAAAAAGTTTGTTAAATTACACTCTGTAACTAACTGTTATGCAAAATGAAATGCAGTATCTATGATTTTTTCGAGAGTCTAAATGAACGTAACTGCAGAAGAATCACATTGTCAAGCGCTATCGTTGGGAAATGGGAAATGAGTTTGCAAACCCGCACTGTCTCTATTGGTTTCTTCAAAATTAGGCTGTCTACTGGCTCCTTGACTCGTGGCGGCTTGTTTATATGGTAACGACGAGTGGGTAGAAGGAAAGGAGTGGAAAACCCACTCCCATCTCTTTCCTTATATATTTCCCCCTCGTTCAAAAACAAACTTCTTCCGAGTATTGGCAGTGGCCTCCCCACCCCTACATTGGGTTCTCTCTCTTTCTCTCTCTCTCTCTCTCTCTCTCTCTCTCTTTTTCTCTTTTAGCTCGTCAATCAATCCGTGAAATCCCATCATTTTCTGAGACTAATTATTTAGGCGACTTCAAAGTTAACTAACGGCTATTTTAATTATTTTTCAGTAACTGTTACTATATTAACGGTTAATTGCAATAATGCTCATCTGTACTATAGCACGCAATAAAAAATAATTGTTGACTTTTTTTGTAAAAAATCAACCCGTTTGATTAGTTGACTGATATAACCAAATAACCATAAATTATGACGTCGAATAACTTCGTGTACTTTTAACTTATACGGTTGATAGTATCCGAACAATACAAGCAAGTACTAATATTTGTGGTGAATTAAATTCTAATTTTAAATTGACGGCAGTTTTTCTATTTTGTATAACGTGTGCTTATAGATTCAAACTATATCATTATTTTTATTGTTAACATTTGACATTAATATGCACACAAGTTTTTCGCTTTGAAAGATTGTATATAGGAATGTCTAAATAATAAATGTTGAATGAAACTTCAATTTAGGATTATGAAACTTTTAAGTAACATTTGATTTTTTATATATTTTTAGAACACGACTCTTCGAAAACATCTAGTATAGATACGAGAAAAAGAAAAAAGAAAGAGAAAAAGATGAAAAAGAGGAAGGAAAGTAAGAAAAAGAAGAAACTAAAAAAAGCAAGCAGTTCGGATAGTGATGATAGTAGTACCAGTGAAAACGAGAGTGATTAATTAGTACATAATATTACATCAGTAAATCATTCAATAATAAACTATGTATATAATAATTTAAGATATTCATATGTTCTTAATTATTTTCACATTAAATAACTATATGCAATTACCAAGATTTTATATAAAATGGAATTATATTTGTATTATTGTCAATTTATAATCTTTGTATTGATATCAATTGAAAATATATAATTATAAAATTTATGTGTGACAAAATAAAAAGAACATTAAAGATCAATAATAACAAATTTCGAGTATAAAAAGACAAATAAAATATTATTTGTGAACTTTCTTGTCCCCTCCCTCAATTAGTACATCATTCAAGTTAGCTACAAAATTACATCCTGTTCACTCCACTATATTTTGAATTTAGTACAATCAGGGCAAGACAATAGACCAGAAGAACAATAGTTGTTTAGTATTTTTAAATCAAAGTTTTTTGTATTTATTTAAAAGATAAAACAGAACAGTTCACAGCAGAAATGAGAGTGGGTTCGACCAGATATATTTTTACATTTTATTGAAATGAACATTAAGCCTATTAAAAGGGCATTGTGGGCAAAAGTAAGAGTTTTTAAAATGAAAATTGTATATGTAGACAGCAAACTTTGATAACTCGCACTAGTTAAAAATTTTGTATATCGATAGAAATCATTTATGCATTTACATAATTCACATGGGTTAAAATTTTTAAATTGAATGCAAAAATATTTTTCATATAAGTAGATGTAAACATAAGGGATGACAGTAATGTAATTTAATGTTCATTGTTTGGTGTCATGAAATACAAAAAATGTTAAAATCAACGTATACTGCAACGCACCCCCCGCACAACACAGACGCACAGGGACGGACTCGTCACAAGACCCTACCGAAACCCACTACTACACGAATACGTAGAGACTGATTCTTTCGCAGTTTATAATCTTGATAAGGCTCTTATTTCTTACGTCACACAAGAATAATTTAATTTAATCAACTTATGCTAACACATGAAAATTTTACTATATTAATATATTCACTTCTTATACTATCTTACCTTTCTTAAAACTCCAGACTCTTTTTCAAAGGGTGTGCCCTTTTGAGCTAATTAATTCATTAAAACAAAATTTGCTCTTTTTTGAATTTAACTTTTTACTGGTGAGCACTTACTTCTTCTTCTTTCTAATTTTATGAGTTTCTTTGAATAGGTTAGTTTCAATTAAAATATTAGACAGTGAAATTTGACAAATTTATTGAAAAGTCTACAATTTAATTTTTACTGTAAGAAACAATGGATTTCTTTCAAATCACTTACAACAATTAATGTCGCCTTTTCTGACAATTTATATTAAATGCTTCTTTCTCAAACAAATTGAAATTTTCTATACTAAACAATTCTAACATTAACTAAATCTAACAAATTATATTCTTAATCTAATACATATATTTATGAATCCTTTTATTTATCTGTTTCCAATCTGTTACACTTGATTGATTTATTATTTGACTCGGATTTTATTTTATTTTATATCTCTTTATTTTACTGACTTTAAAATTGACTTTATTTTGACTTTACTTTGTCTTTAAAATGTTATTAGTTAACTTTATTGATTTTAATAATTTTGGACGTAATTCAAGTTTATTAAAAAATAAATTTTATTTATTAAAAAAGCTTGATTTATGCAGTACCTTGTTTTTGTGAATTGTACAAGTCCGCTCGTCCTGATCCTGAGAATGTTAGTGGATCTTGGAGATGGTTTCTTAGAGTTGTCTAGAATATCCCGAAGTCCAGTTCTCGATGAATCTGCTGATGATGACAAGTTCTAGAAGAATGTTTGCCGGAGTCCATAGTGAAGATCTCTTATACTAAGCTGTTGTAGGATGTCACGTTGTCTCCTGCAAGGCCGATCCTTTCTGTGGGCACCGTTATTAACCTGGCAAAGTACTGAACGTTGACAATATATTTTCACGACGATTTCCTCTTCAGTCTTGAGTAAAGTTGGTGATCTTTCCTGGAGCTGCTACTAGATGAGACTTCCCTGGAGCTGGCACTAAACGAGACTGTCGAATTAACTTGAAGAAAGTTAACTCGTCGAAGTTTAGGCCTTTCAGTGTGGCCAACCTTCATTGATTTTTGTTACTATTTTATTTCACAATTTATTTAAGTTTCTTTATTTATTTGCACTACGATGAACTCTCCTTGGCTTATTCTTACATTGTTTGTCTAATTTTTCCATTTTGAATTATCTATTTCTATTATTATTAGTTGTTATTAGTTTAATTGTTCATGGTGGATTTTTGTTAGTGTTGGTATACTTCCCTCTCCATGCGTCGAATGCCTGTCGTGCGCGCGACCTTGAACACACGTTGATTCCTGAAAATCTTAAGTTTTTGCTTGCGAATTCTTCTTTTCTTCATATATCCCGTTCGCTTCGCTCGATCTTCTTCGGGGTGATTTCATTTTGAAGCCCTTCTCTTCCTGATGATTTTCCATCTTCATTTGCAGCGATACGACGTATATTTCTTCTTTTATGGGGATTTGAAGATTCCGTAGTTTTTCTGAATTTAGTTTTTCCAATTTTGGAAAATTTTTGAAATCTTCTTTTTGTAAGTTGTTCCTCTGATGCTGAAAGTCCCAAAACTGCTTTCCTCTTCTTTCTCGCTTCTGGGTTTCACAAATTACGGTACTTTCTGCATGTTTGGTTATTTATGATTTTATTACTTTATGGTCTTTTATTAAATTTTGATTTCGAGTCTTATTTATTACTAGTTTATCTTATGGTTATGTACTGTTATTATTAGATTTTGGAATTTATTCATTTTAGAAGTTTTTTATGTTTTATGACGTTTTATTATGGCTATAACTTTATTATTATTAATTTGACGAGTTTATTATCTTATTATTTATTATTAGGTTTTCCTAGCTCTACACGATGATATCATTTTATTTTAAGTTTTCGGATTTTGAAATTTACTGCATAGGATTATACGAAAGTATTCCTGTTCAAACCGGAAAGCTAGACATTTCCTGTCCAAGCGCGTGACCTTGGCTTGGTCAACCTACATATTCCCTTTAACTTTTCATGTGTTTTAAAAATGTTTTTGTCATTTCTACAATTATTATTGGATTTAATTGAAATTTTGGAATTTGGTTATTTTCCAAAATTGCTCCTTGCAGACGGTTCAATTAAACCGTTGCAATACGTGTATTTATTTATATGTGTGTATAGTGTTAATGTTTTTGTTGTGTTTAATGTTTTAACGACCTCTAAGGGGTGAAATAACTGAAGATGTCGCTACAACTCCGAAACGCGTCTTTGTAATTAAGACAAACGCAAAGTCACATGACGGAACTATAAAGGTAATATAAATAATTTATTAGTCATAAAAGTTCATGTGTGAATAGAAAGTAACATTGTGGGGGGAGGGGGTAATAAACATATTTTCAATTCAAAATTTAGTGCATAGATAGCAAACATTTACATTTCCCTCGAGTTTATATATGAAAAGTGGAGTCAAAAAATTTTTTTACAAAGCAGATTTAAACTTGAAACCAAAATACATAAATATGATTTTTATTCGTAAAAGTTCACATGTGTATTTAAAAGTGCATCTTGGGGAACTAAGGTTTTTTTTAATTCAAAATTTGGTACACAGATAGCAAACATTTACTTCTCTTTGGTTAAGATTTCAAAAATGGGCGCAAAAAGTGGTTTTGATTCAATAATTTAAACCAGAACATAAAACTTTTGGTCCTAGTGATGAATTATATTTTTCGCTATAACAACAAACACTTTCACAAAAACTAATATATTATGTTAAATAAGCTATTTACCTTCACAAGTTTGCAGCTATTACAGCTGTTTAGTTTGTGACGTTTGTGTTAGTTGTACACTACACTTACTATAACGATTGCCAGATCGAATACTTTGGACTATCGATTGCCAGATCGATATTTTGAATTTTTCGGCAACAAAATCTACTTTCAGGCTTAATAAAACATTAGACTATACAAAATGCAACACATTATAAAGTGTTTTGTACAAACTTTAAACATTGCTCTATTTACTACTTTTTTTTTATTAAGACATTAAACTATACAAATAACAGTAACATAATAGAAATCAACGTAACTAGGTTATCAAGAATTACCGAACATTAAACCAATTAATAATTTTTTATAGAAGCTTAACAATCTTATTTAATTTCGTACAAACGAAGTAACAGCTGATGACCTCGATCTTAGCTCATGTTTTTTTTTGGTCCTAGGACTAAAAAGAACAACTTAGTCTTAGTCTTAGTTCCAGTTGCCGACTTTCCGAGTATGGTTATGTTGGTTATTAGTGTTTAGATGTACAGTGGTTAATATTGTAACAATATATTTTAAAAAACTTAACCGTCAATATTAACTTCAATGCATAATTACCATATTTGCTAGATGGTGCTTGACTTATTGTACTTAATTGATAATATGTTTGAGGTTAATGATGAATTTGAAGTTGATGCAGTAAGTATTAAAATAATTCTATTTCATAGAACTTCTAACTTTAGTGAATTATGCGTTAAAATAGGTTTGTATGTGAATTTTTACCTTACAAGGTCGTGTAAGATGGTAAAAACTATCCAATCACTGAAGTCAAGCAACATTGAGAGCATGGTTAGTTCAGTACTCTGATGCGAGATCACTTGTGAACACTATGTGAAAAGTTTCAATTGGGATTGTTGTCATATTATACATAGGTTTATATTCAAGAAGATCAAGTAAGGTGGCTATATATATTGTTCTATATATAAGTGACCTTTAAAGTTAAAACAGTTCATGTACAAATTCATTTTAATAATATGTAATTCACTTAATGAACCTTAACCTAGAAATCTTGAAATTATGTTACTTTTCCGTGAAAAACAATTTTGCTCACAAAAAATAAAGACTATTTTGCTTTTGACTATTCTTATAAAGACAGGTATTTGGTAAAAAAATAACATGAAAAAAATATTAAAATTGGTGCGCTACAGTAAACAATTATTGATTTTAGTTGATAAAAATAATGCAAACCTAAACTATTCAACTTGTTTGTCATTAATCTGATGTTTTAACAACGCGAAACAATTTTCAAGTTTCAAAATTAATTAATTTTTCAGAAACAAAGAATTTATAGTAAATTTAGAGAGAAGTTGTCCGATCGATTGAAGTGAGAAATCTTGGTAATTCCGCTTCAAAATAGTGTTTTTTCAATAAAATAGAATATAATGAACATAGCTACTGATTTTTTAACTTCTCACAATTCATTATTTACTTTTAAAACAGTCTGTCAATTTTTTAACATATTCAATGGGGTAGCCATATTGAATTCACTCATGAGGAGCATGTAGGCCTACACTTCATTCACTTTTACACATTGATATTATTACGCTTCTATTGTATAAGATTCCGGATAACTAGGTTTCTGAAACCCACACCTAGTAAAAGAACTATAGGTCATTAAGGTAAATATATAATTACTTTTGTTTCTGGACCGCTGTAAACATAGACTAGTAATGCAGTAACAAACTTGACTCAAGTTGTCATTATACATATTCGCCATAACCCAAATAAGCGTAATTCCTTGTGTCAAAAAGTGTCAGTTTCTTCAATATTAATGGATTATGAGACTCGCGTTGTTTAAAAATATCTAATAATCTCTAATAATGACAAAAACAAAATAGTTCAAGTTCGCATGATTTTTAGGAACCTAAATAAGGGGGAAGCTTCAATAAATAATTACCGGTTAAATTGCTGTTTTTCCCCCTTTTTGTATTTTTATATTTCCCTTTTCCCACAATTTTATAATGATACTTAGTTAGAATGTCAATACCAAAAAATCTAGGCGACTGACTAACTCTGACCATGTAAATATGGATTGTACGGTAAATATCGGTTGTACCTTGATCTCAGATTTTTCTATAATAAATTGTGAAAACTTACTGGGTAATTATGCATTGAAGCTTCCCCCAAATTTTAGTTGCTAAAAATCATGCAAACTAAACATTTTAACTCGTTCGTCATTAATCAGATATTTTTTTAACAACACAAAACAATTTTCCAGTTCTAAATCCATTAATATTGAAGAAACGTATAATTTTAGACACAAGAAATTTAGGTTTATTGGGTTATGAGGAATGTGTACAATAACAATGTGAGTCAAGTTTTTACATTAGCCTACTGTAAATCATGGTGTGTAAATCAAAGGACACAGGTCTGGGAAAAATCTATAAATATATGTGTATAATTAATATATATATATATATATATATATATATATATACTCTCAATTATCCACAAAATTGGGTGGCACAGACATCGTGGATAACGAAAATCACGGTTAATTTGCAAAATGCTCAAAATACAGGGAAAAAAATAATTTTGACATAAATAAACTTTAATATACATAAAACACATAATACAGTAGGCCTACAAAGCTATAAATTCCATACAGTAAACATGTTTTAATGTACATTTTATATGAAATAAAATAGTCTAATAAAATTGCAAGTAAAGTACTGCAATTAATTTTAAATAGCCTACCTGACTTTTTTTCAAAAATCAAACATTGTTTTTGGTTTCCTACTGAGAAAACACCGTCTCTCAGTAGGAATTTTTCTTAACATAAGTTTTTCAGCTAACTGCGCATCGTTGTCTTGTTCCTCTAAATACTGTAGAAGTCCATTTATGTGTTGTAAGGCCACTTCGTGTGTCATTTTTTGTTAATTGTCAAAACTAATTTTTTACGCTTTCCATCCATCATAAACCAAAAACTTTTTAAACTTAACAAAAACAGTAACAAAAAATTCTAACAAAAACAATAATAAAAAAACTCTACAAAAACACTAATAGAAAACTCTAAAATACTGTTCTGTAAAACAAGAAATTGCGGAACAAAACTGTGTAGGCATATGACCACACCTGTCACCATTCATACTATTTATCAACTGAGTAACACAAGTGGTTCGCACATTGGAATGAGAGAGAAAGGGCAGATGGAAGGAGTAGGGAGAGGAGTAGTGAAAGAAGGGCAAGGTTATCGGTTTACACGGAGTGAGTCAATCACTGAAACTGCCTTGTTCACCACAGCGATTATGTGATTAGGAAAAGTTAGCCTGTGAGACCTGAACAAAAGATTATTGATCGGTCTTCCACGCCAACCTAACATTTCTATAAGGTAACCTAACATTTTTATAAGTCTTTCGCTAGCGAGTAAGCTTATCTCTACTGCACAAATTCTTTATCATAATTTTACTTGTTATTAACCGTTAAGTTTGCATGATTTTTAGCAGCTAAAATCTGGGGGAAGCAACACATAATTACCATGTAAAGTATTTACCTTGTAATCAAACGATAAGATCATAGTATTTGCCGGAAGAAATGTTTCAAGTCCCAAAATGCATTAGTTTAGTAAAAAATGAGATATATAAAATACGAAATCCAGCTACATAGGTTAGAAATGCCAATGTTAATACTAGTACTGATTACGTTTATCAAGTCACTGATTGTATGATCAATTGTTTTATTATCATCCTGGAATGGTTTCCTTAAGATAGGCTGTTGTGCTTATATGTCACACAGCTTTGTTTATAAAAGGCACAGTATGTTTGTGTAGGATATATTATTGGTTTTACTATGTCATAATTGATAAATTGGTTTGTATCAGAAGTTGTACCGAAAGATGGTGGTACGAGAGCCTCTAATTTCTTAGTTTCAAAACATACTGTGGATATATGGCTTACCGGTATCTAATTTGTATGTTAAATAATTGATTATTGGTTAGGCTTATGTGAATGGTTTGTTTTCAGTTTTGACAGATAACTTACAAATATTTATTGTTTCTTATTTGGTTATTGTTTTAGTACTATTATACAGTATCCGCCAAAATAAACAGCACTGAAATTGTAAGGTTTTATTTAGGTACATATTTTTACCAACATAATATACAAGTAAAAGGAAGCAAAATCGTTTAGACTCTAGTAATAACATGTTCAATATGACCCGTTCAGTTTTAGGCAACACTTGTACCGTTTTTGAAGGTTGTGCATCATTTTGTTGAACAGGGGTTGTTTCATGCTCCCTATACACATGGTTATTTTTTCCTGGAGTTGGACGATGGTAGCTGGTGAGTCTTCACGGAAAATCTTTTCCTTCAACATTCCCCAGACGTAGGCGTCAGGTGGTGTAAGATCGGGGCCAGTGGGGTGGGTAAGGAAAGTTTGTTTAAGGGAGATGAGGCGGTTGATAAAAGTTTCTTTGATTGAAAGCAATGTTGTTTAAGGCAGTTGCGCCTACGTGTTGGAACCATTATGAACGAAAAGACAGGTTTTAGGTACGACAAAATCTCCTGTGGTCTCCTATAAAACTATCAAGAATTACCCTATATCGGTCCTGATTTACAGTAAGAGGATTTCCATTATTGTCTTCAACAAAGTATGGACCAATTATGCCTCTCCCCGACAGCACACCAAATGGTTACACGCTTACTATGCTGTGACCTCTCTAAAACACTGTCAGGACATTGAAACCCAAGAAAACGTTTTGTCTGCTTGTTTATCAAACCATTAAGGTGCACATGACATTCATCTGTAAACCACACATCACTCAGAAACTCAGTTTCTCCATAACACATGGCTAACATTGATGCACAGTACTGAACTCTGACTGTTTTGTTTATACAGTTCAAAGGTTGCCCAGTTCGTATCTTGTAGGGAAAACCACCGTGGTTTTTAAACATTCTTCTCAATGACCGTATTGCTTATATTCAGTTTCAAAGATGTTTTGTTTAGGCTTCCTTTCAGTAATTGTACCACTTGCTGCAACACTCTTTCGTGGTTTTCATTTTACAGATAGTTGGGCAACCTGAATAGCCGTTCCGCTGTGTCAAAACACTACCTGTTCTTCGAAACTTTTGATAAACAAATATAATCACAGCATTACTAGGCGGGGTTTTGTGAAAATGTTCCTGAAAATAATCCAGTGTGTGACAAACTTGGCCACCCACACGTCCAAATCTGTATGAGAGAAATTAATACTCTACGATAAAAGCTTTCTCTCCAGTAGTTAGAACCATGTCAGCAAAAAATAACCTTTAATAAGAAAGAAATTATAATCACGAAGACGTGGCAACAATCAAAAGTTGACACAGCTGATCAAGAAGGCAGCTGCAGCTGATTCAATATATCTGAAGGATACTCAACTAAACTTATATACTAGGAATAAATTATATAAATGAAAAGAATGTTTCATTTATTATGTTAGCAATGATAAATTCCATTACAGCAATTTAATTAGGTCTAGACATTTATTGTCTCATGGCATCAAGGTTTAAATAATTAAATTCATATATAGTTCAAACCCACTGGCATAGCTCAGTCTATCATTTCATTATAATATAATATAGCTTTGATTTTATATTTATATATTTATTAAAAAACAGAATTTATAATTGAAAAAGAATTTTAATATCTCGGGATAGGCACTCGGCCGGTCATGAACAAACTTGTAGATGACGCTTTCATAATTTTGAATTTAGAAAATTGTTCAAAGTTTTTATACATTATTTTAAATTTGTTATGGTTATTGTTCACTACATTTATCTTATTGACAGAATATACCAATTTCTGTTAATACTGAATTTACTATTTTTGTTCACTTTAAATAAAACACTTTAACGCTTCATCAACTGCATTCTTCAAACGTTGGAACGCCAATGTCGTAAGGATGATATCTCATACTATTCAAATCTTGACTTCTTTTCCCTTCTATTTATGATTTTAATTGCGTAATGGTCGTCTTTTATTCCAATTGGTTAGCTGAAATCACGTGACTCGAGTCGAGATTATGATACATTCTTAAAGTTTTAATTTTTATTCGTTCTTATATATTAAACCATTGTTTAATATGTAAATTTCTATTTATTTATTCTGATTTATCTAACGTTGAAATATTATTTACTTATATAATTTTGTTAATTTTCCAAACCATTGAATAACTTCTGGGTTCTTGATATCATTGCATATGGCGGAGTTCTGTCGCCTGATATACAGTTCTAACATTAACTTATTCTAGTAATTACATACTAATATCTCTGATGTGAAATAATAGTGATTTACTAATAATTTAATTGTAATAAACATGTTTTTATCGTAGTCCAGCACCTATGATTAAATTTTAATAATAATGTTTTTTAACAATTAATTGACTGTTGTCACTAACTGATGACAGCATGTATTCAAAATGGCTGGTTTGTTTACATCCCATATCTACGACAATTTGTTAAGATTGGAATTGATTTAAGCTTGGAAATATCAACTTGTTTTTACAGTGAAATAAAAATTATTTTAATAAATAAATGATATAATCATGAATCACTACTTGTGCAGGGGTTATTGTTACATCTTTGTGATAAGTTTTGTTTATTTAATAATTGTGTTGTTGTTTACATTATTTGGCCTAAATTTACATATATGTAATCTGCAGGTTTGTTATACTAGCCTATTAAATTTACATTCTTTAGTTTATATTCGTCTTAATACATTAAAGGCATCTGATTTTTTACCAAAGTCAGTTTCTTTCATACTTATAAATATTATTAGATTTACATGTATTTTAACTTAGGCTTTATTGGTACTACTAATAGATGTTAGGTTTGTTGGCCTATTCATAAATAGTTTGTTTAAATTGGTGTGTTTAGGTTCCTTTATATGCCTTTGAATTATAGGCTATTTACTTTAATCTCAGATGGGATTTATACCATAATAGTACTTGGTTTTTTTTATATAGGAGTGTGAAAAAGTCTGTGCAATTATTTTATATTTTACACTTACAAATGATCATATTAATTTCTTTTAGGATTTTTTAGACGAAGTATTTACAAGTGAACAAGAAGCTTTAGGGAAACATACGTTGCCGAATATAAAACAGTTACCAGAGTGTCAGTTTAAACAACCTTCAAGTAACAGTATTATTAGTAAATCATGCCTGAATTCGATACACAGACCTCCGAGTCAGAACTCTGAGAATTTCTCTTTTATCCTTAATAATGTGGGAACAACTGTTTGTCAAAAAGATAGAGGTACAGTATTTTAAATTATATTATCTTTATACAAATAGATTTAATAATCTTTATACAAATAGATTTAAGAATATCAATAAAACAGTGTTTTATTTAATTATTTTTAACACATAAACAAAAACTAATAAATAATGGAAACTTCTGGTATATTTTTAAAGTTAAATAAATAACACTATGGTAACAAACTCTGCATTACCAATGTTCATTCTGACCGTCTGCTGAGTTAACAGTAACTCGAAGAAATTATTATTATAATTAGTCCTCTTTTAAAACTAAACAAAATAATTACATAATACGAAAACAAAGTATAAAACAAATTTAAGAAGGAGAAAGAATCTGAATATAAACACACATGCTATAATTTGTATAATTAACAGAAGAATAAAATATTTTAAAGTGAAAATAAATGTTATTAAATTTATTTCTTTAGTGAGGTCCCATCTAAATTCCCATGCATCTTTTAGTTATGCACCTAGTCTTCGCCAATCCAGCTTGTTCATATAAGTGTTGAAGTCAAATTTCATCAGTTCCATTTTAAGAAACAAAATTTTAAGAATATTTCCGTACCAAAATTAATCATCTCACAACAAAATGGAAAACATTTTCGTTCTCTTAGAACAGTGTTTTTATCCAATGTTTAAATCAATCAATATTTCTATTTATCACCTACTCGGCATATGTGCCAGCTGGTGTGAAGGCAGTTTTCAAGTTCGAATTATGTAATTAAAGTGTGTATTGAGTGTATAAAATTATATATTTTTTGCTAATCCCATTTTTTAATTGAGAGCATATATCTGGTATGTTATTTGAAAAATGAAAAACTCGTTTCATAAATAAGCGGAAAACTCCCTCAATTGGCAACTTTCCCAATATCGCAGGCATGTGACGACACCCTTAACACACTTTGCCTTAACAAATTTAAAAGGTTACAAACTTTAAATCTAACGGAATTTTGTCGTCACGAAAAAGTTTCCCCCAAACGCTCTATGGCTTAAGCAGCTCTATGACAGCTCTCTTTTCTTTTAGATGTAATTTCCAAGACAACCTTGTAATTAATGTTACTTCCAGATAATTGTACTTATTTATAAATTCATCTCTTTTCCCATTATAGAACCTCATATCTCCAATACTCAGTTTTCCGTCATTTATGAACACCATGATTTTAGATAACATGTGCAGCAATTAAAAATATAAGACCAAGAAAATAAATTTTCTTATTAGTTATAAAAACTAATTTTAAAGTCTACAATTCTGTTATTATTGTTTAGCAATTACCAGTTAAAACACACACACACAAACAGGCCTCTATTATCTATTTTTAGAGGAGTATTTATATTTAGGATAATATATTGCCTCATTAATACACTAGGAACGCGATTGTCCGTTATGTATTTATCCGAAGTTTAGGGTTTTCCGGTACTATTTTTGTTAGTCGTATGGAGTAAGCGTTAATACGTTTTAAGATTTTGGATGGATTGGCAACAGATTTGTCAGCTCGCTGTTACAGGGGAACTTTTATGAGGAGAAGTGAGAATTTTAATAAATGATTTGTAAAATTTGTTGAGGTAGAAAATCTGACACTGTCTCAAATATATATAATGCAGATGAGACAGGTCTTTTCTACAGAATGTTATCCAAAAAAATCACTGGCATCTTCCTTAGACAACAAGCCAAAAGTCAAATATGCCTGTGAGCTAACCTGAAGCAATTGGAGAGGAAGTCGAAAACGACTAATTCATTGAACTATTGCAAGAAATTGAAGTATGTGAAAATGTACAGGAAGGAGACATATTTGAGTGGATTAACTTTGATAAACATAATCATGGGCATGAATTATTAACTGATGCCACAAAAAATTGGCAGTGAACCATACAGAAGCCATGTCTATGTTCGAAAAACGAATGTCGTATCTTGAGGAACAAAATGACACTTTGCTCGCCAAACTTCTTGTAACGAAGTGTCTCGAACAGCAAAAAAAAGTTCAAAACTGAAGCAGAAACTTGTAATTGATTTTTTTTAAAGGGATTAAATTGTGTGATAATTTTGTCTTTTTAAGTTTTGCTTTTTTTGAAAAATGATAGCCTAAGTTTTAATTTACCTTTACCTTTGAATATTCGTAACATTGTTACTAAGTTGTTAATAACTCATACTTTTCTTTATATTTTGCCAGACAGAAATGTTTTGTCTCGTCCATCAAACCTGGATAATACACCGAAGAGATGCGTTTCTTCTACTAGAATTGGTCTACCTTCAAAAATTAAAAGGCAAAGAAAATTTCCAGGACCTGGTGGTCTACTGCCTGAAAAGGTAAGTAAAGATTGTTTTTTAGTATCACAAACTCATTTTTAATTTTTACCCTTCAAAATGAGATTTTGTTTTTTCGGTGCTTACTATTCTCCTCCGGATTTTTGTTTTGTTTTGAGATTTTACTCCGAACACATATTGATGGACTAATAATGTAATTTTTCAGTTATTAATAGTCTGATTTGTTAAATAATTTTTTCACTGAAATGAGTAAGAACTTGACATTTAAAACTATTAGACGTAAATATTTCTTACCTGTCAGAAGTTGAGTTTGGTGTGGTAATCTTTGAAGCACATGCCAAAACACAGCACCGCCTCGTAAATTGGGCACCAGTATAAACTTCCTTTCTTACTCCATGCTTGTTATAAATATAGCATCTTTTTTAGGCTTTGACTTTTTTTTCTGTAGGAGCTATTCCCTCAATATATTGCTCAATCAATCTTGATGGTTTCGGTTCAATAGAAGGTCGTCCATACACAATCTTTTCCACTTCTAGACCATACTTTTCTCAAACAGACCCTTTATGAGTTCAAACTTAAAGGCTGCTTGGACTGAAAAATAAAATAATATAACAATGTTTATACAGTTTAACAATTTTTTGAATATCTTTATACCAATTTCTAGGTTTATCTTTCTAAAAGAAAACAGTGTTCAACATTTTGATAATGCACATCTACTCTTCCGATTTGTTTGTTTTAATCATTTAGTAACAAGGGTTAAATTTCTTCTTTTTTTGTTTTACCAGCTTTATTTGTTTTTATTCCCATTCCATGTGAGCGATAGGTAGATATAAGTATTACACCTCTCTTGTTTATATTAATTAAAAAAAACTAACTTAGCAACACAACTTACATGAAATTCAATACATAGAATAAATAAGTTTGAGTAAAACTAGAAAAATGTCCAATTGAAGTATAACACACAATACTATAAAACACTTTTTTTATTAGTACTATATAATACTTGAAAAAATAACAAATACAATAAAATATATATATATTTGTTTTATTTTCTTAAGTAAATTGTACAATAGGCATGGTCAAATAATATAATATAATAAATATACCAATGAAGTACTTAAACAATCCTATAGGTCTAAGCATTATGTGTTATATAGAAGGAGAATAAAAATATTAAACAAGACTCTGGAATAAGTATACTATAATTTAACAGTAACACAACTGTCAAAAAGCATAAACTGCATTAAAACTAGTGAAATAAGAATTCCCAATACCCCAATTGGAGAAAAATGTATATCACATTCATTGAAATTGTAAAAAAAATTTATTGAATAAAAGGGGTTTTGATCAAGCTATGCCTGGAATCTATTTAAACAATTTTTAACTGGAACAACATCCAGTTTTAGAATCAATTAAGAGAATTTCATTAGCCATGAATCAATTAGAAGCCTCAGAGATTGTCCTTTCAGCTAAATTTTTTAACTGATTTATTTCATGGTAAATTGCAAAAAAGTTGTGTCATCGGCACACATAAAACATTTGGCTTGAAAATTAATTGTTAAATCATTCACTGCAACCAAAAAATGTACTTTTACTGAGCAGACGAGAAATGGGTGTAAATTCGTTTTGTTTGAGTTTTTAGAATATACTTGAGCAGAATTTGATCAAAATCATTAGAAAATAATTTTATGTTTTTTCTTATGTCAGCTACCCCAAATATTGAGTTTTCAAAAACAATAAAAAAATACCTGAGATGTGGACAAAATATCAAATTTGATTTTACATACCAAATACCATGTATCAAATTTGATTTAAATCGTATTCTGCACAGATAACAGACAGATGGATATCATTTAAAAAATCAATTTTTTTAAAACTTGAGGACCTCAAAATGGATATTTCGCAAAAACTTGACACTAGTTTTTGATTCATTACATAACTTTCTCTATACTATTTACATGTGAGAGGAAAAAAAAGAAAAAAAAGAAAAAGAAAAAAAAGAAAAAAAAACTGTAAATCATCTATGTTTTATAAAGTCTATAATTTTCATACAAATCCATTGCCACTCAGTTAATGCTTGGTATTCATGAACAGGTAATTTTTTTATATGTTTCAGAATTGTAACAATAGTGTGGCTGTATCAGCAGATGACCATGATGTTGATGATTCTTTGGACAAAATGACAAAGGTAAGCCTTCAATTAAAATTTCAGATTTTTTTCATCTCAGGATTTATTTGTATTTATCACTCTATTTGGTGTGCAAGAATTATTATCACTCTGTAGAGAGATAGTGATACATCACTAATATTAATATCAAAAATATTAAATATACATAAAAAATATTAAATTAATATGTGCATTCAGCGCCACTCTGAAGTTGAGTGCATTCTACAACTGTTGGTAAATATGCCACTGAATGCAAAAGTTGGGAGATTTAACTTCCAGTTTGAGACACTATTTCTTATTGCCAAGTTTTTCACTCAACTGTTGTGTTAACATAACCATAAAAAATAATGATGGTATGAAAATTAAAATAACTTGCTTGACTTCTTAAATGCTATCTAATTGAAATATTACATTTAAATTAGGGTCAATGTCGTCTAAATCGGTGATAATGTTAAAAGCTTGTAGTTGTTTATCCATTTTGACTTTTGTTTTGCATAATTATCAGATCATGAATTTAAATAGTGCGAGAAATGTATCTGCTATGTCAATAATTCATTCAGCACCATATCAGCTGTACCAACTATGCTCAATGTATTGTTAATTTTTGTAGAATTTTTACCAAGAGTTTCAATCTTGATATACGATCTTTAACTTTCACAGTATCCAAAGACACTTGCAAACTCCATTTCCAACACTCGTCAATTCTACCGTTATACACTATAAAAATAAGAAAACTTGTGCTTATTTCACAAGTCTTCAACTTACAACTGGTAAACGCTCCACAATTTATATCATTTGTTCCACATTGGAACCAACTCGTCCATTATTTATGAAATATCCCTGGTATATTTTGAAATCAGTGATCTGAAGGTTTTCATAAATGATAAAATAATAATAATAGTACAATTTATACTGAGTTGGTTATTAACATATATTTGCATTTTAACTTTTTGTAAACGTCTATTTTGAGTGTATTTTCTTTTTTTTTTTAATCTATTAAAATCATATTCATAGCTTAACTAGCAGCTGAAACTATAAATAATCATCAGTCATGGTGAATATTATAGGAAGTAGGAGTGTTCAAATTCATATATATTCGGGTTTGTTAATGTTTGTGTAGTCGGGTTTGTTAAAAAAGAATCCGACTTGAATTTTTTCTGTTGAAACAAATGAAGCACAGGATGTAACTTCTAGTAGGATGGAGGGTACCTTCATATTTGAATTTTTCTCTCATAAACAAATGAAGCACAGGTTATAACTTCCAATAGGAAGATGGAGGGTATCTTCTTGTTTGAATTTTTCCTCAGAAGCACAGGAAGTGACAATATGGAAGAAATATGGAAGTTACCTTCATACACATATGCATGAATTATTTTCTTCCCATAGAGAGTGTCAGTTGCTGGCTGTCAGTATAATCAGCATTTCAGATTTTCTTTTTTTGTGAAATCTGGTCTTTTTCAGCAGCATTTTTTTGGCTTTAAGAACAGATCAAATTTATAAAGAATCATAAATTCTTGGAGAGTTAAATTCCTGACATTCCAAAGGAGGAATATGATTGCCCAAGAAACTGCATGAGATTTAAAAATAAAATCTATGTTGTCATGATGAAGCTGCCTAGTTCCCACAGGTTTAATCTCTTACTGTTCCTGTCATCATGAAAGCTACGGAATACTCCCGATTAGTACTCTTTGATAAAATATGGTCCTTGTTTTGCAAACTATTGATTTGCCAAATTAGAGGAATCTAAGAAAACCGTTAATATCATTTTGATTTTGCTACATAACTGCTGTACTTGTTTAGTCTCAGGGATATTGAATGTTTCCACTGTGACAACTGCACCTTAGTCTCTTGGGTTGTATCTCTAAACCCACTACTATACTGATCATGGTGTTCAAGAAGTCAGGTTACCAGACTTCCAGACAGACTTGTTGTTATTCTGTTGTTTGCAGGTTTCAGCACAAATTTCATGGGCACTCTCCGCAAGAATAAATCTTTCAAAATGGATTCTACTGAACCCATGCTTATCCCGTCTCATTGGCAAGTTCTTGAACAGTCCTGAATTACCAAAATCTGAACTTGATGAATGACTTCATTGTTTCATCTCATAGAGGACTTAACCAGAACGTGAAACTCTCAACTTTACTTTCACTTTTATTTTTTTGTAACAGCATTTAGTCTACATTTTAAATATGTTACATAACATTCCTTATATAAGTCTACATTACATTAAAACACACAATAGACTTATATAAATACACAAACATACATAGAGACATCACCACACTTATAGTATATATTTAATTACAAGGGTTGTTCAATAAATCCTTAGAAAATCCAAGAGATGGCGATCGTAGTATCAAAAATAATTTTTTACCATTAAGTACCACTCCTAACTAGTCAGCTGTTAAAGTTTCAGCTATATCCATCACACAGTTTAATTGTTGTTGTCGATTGAAGTAAACAACTTTAATTTGTCTAGAAAAATGGTTAAAAGTGAGTTTCGAGCAGTGATTAAACACTTGTATTTGAAAGGGTTGACGCTGAAGGAAATTAAAGTTGAGTTGGACGAAGTTCATGGCACATCTGCTCATGTGTTTGCAACGGTTTACAATTGGGTGAATGAGTTTAAACGTGATCGTACATCCACAAAAGATGAATGCAGATCCGGACGCCCTGTGGAAGTGTCTACGCTCGAAATGATTGACAAAATCCACAATATGATTTTAAGTGATCGACGAATCAAAGTGCGCGAAATTGTTGAGGCCAAAGACTTATCACAAGGTACAGTGGCTTTAATTTTGCACGAAAAATAGGATGTGAAAAAAATCTCGGCAAGATGGATGCCGCGTTTGCTCACAGTGGAGAATAAATACAATCGTGTAATCTACTCTGAGGCGCTTTTCCATCGCAATCCTGAAGAGTTTTTTCGTCGATATATAACTGTTGATGAAACATGGATACATCACTACACTCCAGAGCCAAAAGAACAGTCAAAACAGTGGATTTTTGAAGGCGAACAGGCTCAGAAGAAGGCGAAGACGGTCAAGTCGGCCGGTGTACACCTGCGCAGTTGCAATGGCCAAAATTATGGAATTAAAATTCCAATTATTACAACATCCACCCTATTCACCAGATTTGGCCCCCAGTGACTATTTCTTACTTCCAGACTTGGAGAAATGGCTTGGCGGACAAAGGTTTATGTCTAATGAGGAAGTAATCCCCCAAACAAATGCCTATTTTAAGGAGCTTCCTAAATCGTACTTTTTAGATGGCTTAAAAAAATTGGAAAAACGCTTAGACAAATGTATAGAGTTGAAAGGAGATTATGTTGAAAAATAAAAAATAAAATTTGCCCAAAAAAAATTTATTTTTTTTATAAGGACATTGAACAACCCTCGTATTTTAAATTTGTAAAACATTTTCATGACATCAGCTACTCTTCCACTGAATAAAAAGTATGTTATACCTCTCTGTTCTCTACTTAAGTGTGACAATCTTTGAAACGGTTGTACCACTCCATCATTGTCGCAAACATGCTAAACCTTCTGAAGTTTCCACTTGGGTTTCATATAACTTGATGCAATATTGGTACAAGTAATTTCATGATTTCATGAAAAATAAAAATCTAATGAGCTGAATATAACTACCTCACTCACAAGGTAACTGTTGACTTTCTGCGGATGGGCAGAAGGTCACACCCCACTTCCTTAATAAAGGTCAACTCCTATGCTTTATTTGTATA
The DNA here is from genome assembly GCA_963513935.1 of Aphrophora alni. Lineage (NCBI taxonomy): Eukaryota > Metazoa > Arthropoda > Insecta > Hemiptera > Aphrophoridae > Aphrophora > Aphrophora alni. The sequence goes on along the minus strand of OY740767.1, from coordinate 44,290,577 downwards.
TTTGGGAAAATTCAGATATCAAATACTTTTTTTTTGTAGCAATCACAATTTTGTCCAATTTTCTTGTAATTTAGCACATATATTCCTTTCTTACAATAAAATTAGTAAATTTAAAAAGGACACTAAAAATAAATGTGTCAATTTTTGTAACAGCATAGCTTATTGTGTATATAATTTCTTTTCTAGTTTATAATTTATTATAAGGCAATGATGACTGCGATTATACAACATGAAAAGGGAGGGGGCAATAATCTATTTAGTTGTTATTTTTTATGTTTTAACTTCCTCAAAGCTTGGATGAAGAACTATTTTAAATGCAATCTCGAGGTTTTGTTTTGTAGTGGTACACTGGCTAGTTCTATTTTGAACCAAAATGCTACTAATTTAAAAGAAGTATTTATGTGTCTAACAGACAGCTGAAATAAAATTTGTTATAACAAATTAATGATACCTTTTATTAATATTAAAATAATTCTAAATCGAACAAGTTACTAAGCCATTCAAGTTAATCCGCCTAAAAACAAATTTTTAAAATGAATTGTGTTATACATGGGAATTAGTTGGTTAATAAAATATGACTCTTTTTATAATTAAAGTCCCTTAATTTAAAGTCCTTATTCATATATTGAGCTTAGGTATGACAAAATGCAGTTAAAACTTTAGGAGATCTAGGCTTCATTAAAAATCAGTTTATGAAACGAATATGAGATATGTAGACTGTTCTACTCAAAACACATAACAATTGTTGTACATAATACGAGTTCTAACCATTGTTGTATAATCAGATTGTCCTCTTTTTTAAAAAAAAAAAATCACTTCAAACTGTTCACACTAGCTGGATTTTATACATGTGGCACAGCACTTTGAGTTTAAAATTATTTTTTATCATAATATTTAGATTGCACTGTAATTTTGAATGATACATTGATATTAAGATTATATACATATTTATGAAAGATATGAGTGAAATAAATGAACATGAATACATTTTGTAATTTTAATTAGTATTTAACATAATTATATTGCTATTTGTATTATTAAAGCTGAATTGAGAAAATAATTATTTATAATATTCATTATTTCAGAACATAAATGATATTATATGTGTTATTGGACGGATGATGTGAATTATAAATTATGCGAGGTGTCAAATTAGTTCCATAAATTTTGTATTGTCTTGTATACGAAAATTAATGATTTTGCTAAACAAAATTTATGTTGTATTATTATTTTACTTATACTCAAGTGTTATGTCCAGGATGAATTGTGCTCTCAGGGTACTTTGTCTGGCAGTGTACTAGAAGAAGAACCATGGCAAAGTTTTCTGTCAGAGTTAGGCTCACAACAAGAGATACTAAAGATAATCAACATTGAAAATATCAAGAAGAGTGCCGATGCCAGACTTCTTGGTAAAAAGAAAGTACCATTCTTGGCAGCAGTGTTACATTATATTGATCTATCAGGGGCAGATCCTTGTATTATACTTAGAGATACCACAGGTAAATCTAATTAATACAAATTTTTTAACAGAAAATAAAATATGTATTTCTCATTATAGAAACTAAAGCAATTACATATAGGTTTCAATCATATGGTATCTGAACTCTGAATATATACATATATAAACTGATCTATAACAATATCCATGACTTTCTAATATCCAGTCTCCATTCATCCTGCTCTCCCCCCCCCCCATTGGTCACCCTCCATTGTGCTTATCCCTTCTCTCCAACTTCTCCTCGGCTTCTACCTGCTGTCTCTTCCTGTTGGTATCATTTGCAATACATGTTTTGGGAGTCGATTTTCACTCATTCCCAGCACATCACCATACAAAACCAGTTGTTTGATTTTAACATCGTATGTGAAGGTATGAAAACTTTCTATTATTTCTCACATCTTCTGGTTGATGATATTATTTATACATTAAATACCTGCCAATTGTTGCCATAAATCCATCATTCAGCATATACTTCGCTCTCACTTTTATAGGCCATACCTTTGAACCATAGTCTCTCAGAGAATCATACATACAGTGTGAGTCAAAAGTATGGATACACCCTGTTAAATTTTAAATGGATAAAGATAGAAAAATGAAACTCAGAACACCTTTCTAGGAAATAAAAGTGAACTTTTAAATCACTATTACAACTTTGCCCATTTCCCCAAAATGGGATTTTTGGGGGGCAGCTCAAAATTTTTAAATATAAAGACCCATTAAGTGACGCCTCATTTTAAAGTCCTTGATTAAAGAAGAAGAACAGTGGAAACCAGAGCTTTCTATCTCAACCCAGTACAAAATGGCAGCTCATTGAAATTAAGTAAAACTTCATTGAGGCAAAATATGAACATCTACATTCAGGTGGTAAATAACCCCAATAGACAACCAATGAGCTGCCATTTTGTACTGGGTTGAGATAGAAAGCTCTAGTTTCCACTGTTCTTATTCTTTAATCAAGGACTTTAAAATGATGTGTCACTTAATGGGTCTTTATATTTAAAAATTTTGAGCTGCCCCCCAAAAATCCCATTTTGGGGAAATGAGCAAAGTTGTAATAGTGACTAAAACATTCACTTTTATTTCCTAGAAAGGTGTCCTGACTTTCATTTTTCTATCTTTATCCATTTTAAATTTAACAGGGGGTATCCATACTTTTGACTCACAGGTGCCTCAATGAAGTTTTACTTAATTTCAATGAGCTGCCATTTTGTACTGGGTTGAGATAAAAAGCTCTAGTTTCCACTGTTCTTCTTCTTTAATCAAGGACATTAAAATGAGGTGTCACTTAATGGGTCTTTATATTTAAAAAATTTGAGCTGCCCCCCAAAAATCCCATTTTGGGGAAATGGGCAAAGTTGTAATAGTGGCTAAAAAGTTCAATTTTATTTCCTAGAAAGGTGTTCTGAGTTTCATTTTTCTATCTTTATCCATTTAAAATTTAACAGGGTGTATCCATTCTTTTGACTCACACCGTACTATAACATATGGGGGGGGGGGTTTGACAATTGAGTAGTGGCTAATTTTCTTATATATTAAAGTGTTCAATTTACTACTATAAATATACATATTTGAATAGACGTTATAAATATAATTTTAGTATGAATAAAATCTGATAACTGATGCCATAAAACTAGGCAGATTTTGATATGTGTCTTAGATAACAAAAACTGTACACAAACTTAATTTAATTTTATTGAAATACATATTATTTTAACTTTAGTTTAGTATATTATGTATATTAAAAATAGTAATATTATGGAAAACACAACTTCTTACAATCATTTTTCTCAGAAAGATGCACAGAATTTACCTGTGTCATAAAAAATTGTATATCTAAAAATTTTGGAGTTCTGTCGGGAATCAAAAATTCTTACAAAAACTGAAGTCAAAATTCCACATGAAAGCCATACAAAATTTAATTTTTTTTTTCAAGTATAGAAAAGTATTTGTACTATATCTGTGCATGAATGTTGGTAAAAACAAAAATCAATTTATAAAATTTTAATTAGACAAAATTAATTTTTACGTAAACAGTGGAAATTTGGTAAAAAGATTGGCCTAATTTGAAAAATCACCAAAACTAGTAATATTATGAACAACACAACTTCTTATTAGAATTTTTCTCAGAAAGGTGTATAGAATTTATCTGTGTAATGAAAAATATTTTAGATGTAAAAAATGGAGTTAGTATTTCAGGAATCAAAAATTCTTACAAAAACCAAAGTCAAAATTCCACATGAAAGCCCACATAAAAATTATTATTATTTTTTTAAGATATAGAAAGTATTTGTACCATATTTGTGCATAAATGTTAGTAAAAACAAAAATGAATAAATTTAAAACATAAATATACAAATTAGTTTCTTTGTACTAACCAACAAAAAGTTTTGCACCTAAGCTAGGCCTGTAATAAAAACACTGAAAATATTAAAATTTATTTAAAAAAATACACTCTAGAAGCACTAACACACATATTATCTCTTGTATAAGAAAATTATAATAAATAAATCACACTAAATAATTTTACGATAATAGAAATAAATTTGGCAAACCATGCTTCAATTCACAGACAAAATGGCCAAGAACAACAGAGTAAGACAAATCAAGACAGTTTCCACCCAAATAGTACGGTTTTCTATTATACATTGTTAAAGGAATATTAGTCCTATAACGTAGTGCTTTTTACTAACTTGTAGATCTAAATTTCTTCTTTGCAGTAGTATAAAGATCGGCAGTAAAATATCAATATAAAAGAACAAATTTTCAAATTCGTTGGGTGCTACTGAGAGTAAACCTGAGGAATACATTTTTGGAACATTTCTTAGAATGTTTATATCTCATAAACTAGTTAGAGGTATGATAATTTCAAATACATAGTTTGAAAGAAGAAGAAAAATACTATCAAATATTGTCAACTTGTGGTATTTGGACAAGAATTACAATTTACAAAAATTATATGATCAATTAGTTCACACTTTATTATATTGAGACTAACCGTGACGTACTACACTCTCACAGAAAAATACAAAACTTTATAGAATTCTTAAATTTTTATCTTTTGTGAGAAGCATTTTTGATTACATGATTAGGAAAGATTGAAACATTACCTTTGCAATGATATACGAGGTGTGTGAGAAAAGTAATGAGACTGGCAACACTGCGGGCGATCAGCAGGGCCGGATTTAGCATTTTGGCGCCCCTTGGCCCAATAATTTTTTCCGCCCCCTAGTCTGGTTAAAGTTACTTCCCCAAAAACCTTTATTAGAAATTATATCAGGCCTATATGTTAATTGCTTAAACACCACCCCACGATGCAATTTTACCGAAGTTTATTGTAACGAAATTGATGCGTAATGTTGAAAAATAGTTTAACTTTACCAACAATTATTTGTTCCAATGAACTTCAAAATCAGAATGATTTTTTGTAATCAATTCAAAAAATATGTTTAGTTATGGCTATTTATTTTTATTTCTAGATATTTTTTTTCTCTTGGCCTTGTGCCCCCTGGGAGCTTGCGCCCATAGGCCCGGGCCTACTGGGAAATCCGGCCCTAGCGATCTGGCTATGTTGTGTCTACCAGCTTGTGCTAGACTGGTTTGTTTATCCCTTCCACTTTCTCAGTCCGAGTTTAAACACATTATTTTTGACAGCGCCATCAGTGAAGTTGTGTTTTTGTTGTGTGTTACAAAAATGGAGCATTGGAATTTAGAGCAATGTTGTGCAATCAAGTATTGTGTTAAACTTGGTGAATCCACGAGTGTGACTTTTGAAAAGTTGAAACAGGCCTATGGGAACATTGCTTATCAAGAGCACAAGTTTTCCGCTGGCGCAAATAATTTTTTGAAGGCCGAGAACATATGGTAGATCAACCTCGCTCAAGGAGACCTTCAACTTCAAAAACTGATGGAAATGTTAAATGTGTGAGGACACTTGTGAGATCAGACCGTCATTTAACAATAAGGATTATGAGTGAACTGTTAAATGTAAACACTTTCACCGTACATCAAATTTTATCAGATGATTTGGGCATGGGAAAGATTTGTGCCAAAATGGTGTCGAAAAACCTCACAACTGAACAAAAGGACAACGAAGAAACATGTGCGTTGATCTTCTTGATCTTCTTGAGAGGATTGGCAATGACCAAGAATTCTTCAATTGTGTGATCATAGGTGATGAATCCTGGATATTTGAGTATGATCCTGAAACAAAGCGGCAAAGCGAAAAGTGGCACACTCGTGCACAAAGAATTTGTTCCACCAGGACAAAGTGTTTTATTAAAGTCCTTGAAATGCTCACAAAAAGAGTGATTCGCGTGAGACCAGACATTGCAGACAAGTGGATGCTTCATCATGACAATGCCCTGTGTATCACGGCCATTTCAATCAGTGAATTTTTGACCTCAAAACGCATTTCTGTGGTTCCTCAACTCCCCTATTCACCTAATTTGAGTCCTTGTGACTTTTCCTTTTCCCGAAATTGAAACATGTCTTAAAAGGACGTCATTTTGAAACTCTGGAGAACATTCAAAAGGTTGTGACCGACCAGTTAAAGGCCATACCAGTTGAAAACTTCTAGCGCTTCTACCAAGAGTGGGAACAACGACTCCGCTGGTATATAGTTGCCCAATGGAACTACTTTGAAGGGGATAACATTGTCGTTTGAAAAAAATAAAAACTTCAGTAAATGAAAAAACCAGTCTCATTACTTTTCTTACACACCTCGTATTATACATTTCGATCAAGTTATATTCAAATTTGAATAATTTGAAAAATGTGATTTTTATGCTGTAAAATGTGTTAAAATTATTGATTTTGAATAATTTTTATAGATTAAAAACTATAACAGCTAGAAAGATTTGGAAAGCATAGATCGAAAGATGAAGAATTTATCTATAGAACAGTGTTACTGTAGATTTGTTAGACAGAAATATGGATTTGTGTAAATTAGACAAAGAATGACGTAAATTTGTGCTTCACAACTGCGCAGTTGTTGCGTAACTAGTTTGCCGCGAAATACACAAACTTTACCAAATAATTAAATATTATTTATAACGTTTTATGGTATTTCTTTACATCAATATCCATCTTTGAAACAGTAGCTTTACAACAGTATTAAATTTATTGCTATAGGATGATTATAAGTGGGTGAAATGTTGAAATGCAAAAAACTTGTTTTGCGTCGATAACTGACACCATGCTGTTTAACTTAGGGTTCACAGCTGTTTTCATATTTATTATTAGCTTTGAGGTAATATGTTTAAATTATTGTTTGAAACAAATTATTATATGCTCAAAAGTTTCTTTGCTATTGGTGCCAGGACACGAAGGAATACCAAAGTAATGAAGAAGCGGTTCACCTTACCAAGAAGGATGCAGATGCAGACTTTGTCGGGCCTGAGCCATCTTTGGAATGCATAGGATTATCTTCGCAACATCATAGAAGCCTAGAAACAAGATCAGAAGATCAAGTATTGTACCAAATACACTGATCTAAGACTAGCCAAAAATTTATAGCTCTCTAGAAGAACGACTAAACAATTACTGGAACTTAACAGAAGAGAGCTGATAATGGGTCTATTCTCCGGGCACTCCCCAGTGAATAACACTCTCAAACACATGGGAAAGTTTGCAGTGAATATATGTCATTTTTTGTCTAATACACAGAGAAACGGCTGGACAGTAGTTGTGTGAGTGTGAACCTCTAATTTATAAGATGCTACCTTGGCATTACATTCCCTGCCATTACAGAGGTAACGGTCATGTTCCCCAGACGTCGTAGGATGCTTAAATCTTGGCTGGGTCTAAACTTAGTTGGGTTAGTCACAAAAGATCCTTTTAAGTTCCAGTGACAAAAGGCTGAGTACCTCGAACCCCTTTACAACTATACTAAATTAAACTATTATAAGATCTACTATCCACCTATTAATCATATATTATGTTAAAATGAAACAATTTTATTAATAGATATACTTTTATGTTTAATTTGATTATGTTTCTATTTTTATAATTTAGGTGAAATTCATGGAATGTTACACAGAAGTGTTTGGGATGAATTTGGAGCCGAATTAAAACCTGGCTGTGTTTTGGTTTTGAGAACTGTTGGTATTTTTAGCACTGGATTTGGTTCTCTCAGACATTTTCTCAACATCACTGGCAAGAATTTAGTAACACTCTATACACCATCTCAAGGTATGAATATTCAGTAGTTGCATTTTGAAAATTTATAGAATTGTTAACAAGCATTCACACATATTCAAATAAAAATCTAGATGAAGGTTTAGGCAGGGAGAAATCTTAATAAAATCAATATTCCGATTTTTCTTAAATGGTCGTTAGCCCTTAAAGTTAGGTTTCATTTTTGTATTTTCCGCATTAGTTTCAAACTTTAAATTTCTTTTAATTCCCAAACTACCATTTTCAGGGAGATTGTGACCAATAGGTTCGTTTTCTTAGATATTCTAGTAAATTTAATAAAAATCATTACATCTGTTCTTGAGAAAGCTGGAAATTTCAGTCTTATGGTAGCTACTCCCAAATTTTGAATGACTGAAAACCAATTATAAAATGCCTTATAAAAAAGTTATTTTAAATGTGCTCATATAACAGATTTGATAAAAACTTGTTCACTTGTGTGGACTGTAGAGCACTCATTGTACATATATACATAGAGCACTGTATAGGAGTTACAGATGTCATACGTTTCAAAATCATTTTGACATACTTTTGGGTTAGATCTCTCTATTTCTTCTTACCTATCTGGTCTCTCTTGGCTAACTCTTTTTCTCTTCTAACTCTGTTACATTAGAGTTTTCAAGACCTGGAAGTCTTTATTTTATATTTTGTTCTTATTTTTTACAAGACGATGATGACCTAAGGTTTTTATCTTTAAATACAGTAGAACCCCTCTTAACCGTTCTAGTCGGGACTGACACCTGGGCCGGTTGCCCGTTTGGTCGGTTAATCCGAGGTTCCCGTGAAAAATCTATTTTCGTTCAAAGAAAGCTTATTTAATCAGGTAGCACTAAGAATTATGCAATTAAGATGTTATTCCATCATTTTATTGTACATAAATGTATCATATATATTATGTTATGTATATTATACATAAACATGAAAAAATTAAACACTACAAAGCTTTTTTACAGATTCCCCTCTGTCAAGTCTTTTGACACATTTAACCGCATCTCAAACGAAACCAACACACACTTCCGTTTTCGTAACTCGCTCATTTTTATTTACTGTATATAGTATACTGTACTTAGATATAACTAGTCAAAGACAAGAAGAAAACTGAAAAGAAATGTTATATTTTCCATAATGTATACTAAATTGAACTATTTATGCTAAAGACCGTAGTTACTTGGTGGTATTCCATTTTAAATAAAATTAAAACAACAATTTTGTGGTTGCTACTAAAAAAATTGTTGTTTTAATTTTATTTATACTAAATTGATTCATGGTAAAAAAAGCGGCCCATCAAATGTTTTTGTCGGTGTATGTCTGCTATACCGACGGATGCCAATGCCGCGGTGTTTCTACAATGGGATACCGCTATCAACAAAGTCGTTTGACTCGCCGCCGCTTTGGTACCGCAGTGTTTTTATGCTGCCTACAGTGGGATACGGCTATCGACAAATTTGTTTGACTCACCGCCGCTTTGATGTTTCAATTACAATTTATTTTCAGAAACTCGCGTTGAACCAGTACACTACGAAATAGGCCGGTTAACAGAGGTTATACTGTAACAAGAATTTTTTGTTTTTGTAAATACCTTTGTCCTTTGTGGGGTACCTTTGGACCAGATCACAACTACGAAAATACTTCTTGATATGCAAGATTTTTTATTGCATTAAAATACTATATCGGTTATCGCAAAATTTTCCTATATACTGGGCACTGATCCAGTATGACTGAAACCTTGAAATTGCTTCTTTGACATCATTATGTTTAATTTAATAGTTTAATTTCAATTCAGAAAATGGAAAAAAAAAGAATATGCATGTTCTGAAATTTTTAATTAAAAAAAAAAGTTATGTATTTTAGCAAGAAACGGGGTCACAATCACAGTCGGAGTTCTGGTTGACTCTTTGAGCCTGTCACTGTACCTATTGCGAATTTGTGAAAACGGATAGTACACCAAGCTAGCTCAAGTGAGCAATTGTACATTATATATTTTGGCCATTCCCCTTCTGATGTGTGATGCCAATGCTGTGAGGTAAACCAGCCATAAATTGTTTTTGTTTTTTTAAGAGTCAGGGTGCCTAGTACTCTGGAAACCCCAGGAAATGCTCTGGAATTTAATTTTACCCTAAAACACTCTGAAATTTTTATAAAAACCATATCTCTTTATAACTAAACCAAATTTTTTATTTTAAAGTAGGTCTGAGCCATTCAGGGTAATCATTTTACAATATCCATTTTGAATTTGCCGCCTTCAATAAATAATGCATATATTTGTTTGGATAGTTTTTTTTATTACTTCCTAGAGAGTAATAATTAAACTTTTCTAATATTACTGTACTTGTTTATACAGCCTTGTTTGTTTGGTTACTCAGGGAATATTCCTTCCTGTTGTCACTGTTATTATTATGTAGTGTTTTTGTAATCAATGTTTGTGACTTTGTATAGAAATGTTTAAAGTATAACTGCTGGAAGATATCTAAATAATCTTGTTTGTTATAATGATTTATAAAAATTACTAAGAAGTTATCATTCATTGTCAGTTAAGCTGTTTTACATAATCCAATAATAAATATCAGTCTATATTAAGCTTTCCTTTCTGGTAACTTTAAGTATTGTCATTGAACTTTGAGTTGAAAAATATAGGTTTCTATTATATCATATAATATATATATCGGGCCTAATAGTGTTAGGCTTACACTATAGGCCTATAGGCTTACACTATAGTAAATCTTGTTAATTATTAATATTGAGGCTTATAATTAATTAAATAATGTGTAAAACTAAAATCTATTTTTTTGTAAGAGTGGTTATCAAATCCAGAATGGCAACCTTGGTTAGAAAAAAAGTTTGACCAAGGAAGGTTATATGTTAGAGATATAATACTTATTAAGAATTATGTCACAAAGTTATATCTTTGAATAACATTAAACAGGCAATTTTAAGCCATGAAAAAAACTTGATATCTTAAAAGTAAAAATTTTATGGTCATTTCATACTTAATCATCAGTCTTTGAAAAGTTTTAGAGCTGCGGTTGAACTTTTTCTACTGTTGTTTCGGGCATATACAATTGCTACAAATAGGAAACTTTAAATTATAAAGTTTGTTAAGGGTTAGCATGTTGGACACCAGAAGCGATTTTGAATGATAGTAATGGTAAGAAATATGTATCCTCTTGTGTAGAGGTGTATGTGGGAAATAAATTTATTACGGGTCTGCAAGGTGGTAGAATTCAGAGAGAATGTACAGAAATATGCTCAAAAGATGCTGTCAAACATGCCTTCAAAGAGTTTGCCCTCTGGAATAAAAAAAATACTGAACTTCAAGATGGTTTGGTTATTTCACATGGAAATGCTGAATCAAAAAGAGACTTCTCTGTAAATAAAGAAATGCTTGTGGAAAATCTTCAACAACAATCTATGATTTGACAGCAATTAGTTTTGGTGGTATTAATGCGTTAAAATAGTTGACAATTTCAAAACCAATGATGAATTATGCAAGAAATGTTATCCAACTTTGAAATGAAGCACTTGCAAAAAATGAAGCCATACAAGGTAGAAAGAAGTGTCAAGAAATAGTCATGAGAATTAAGTGAGGATGAAATCAAAAGTTTAAAGAATATAAATCAAAAACTATTAAGTGATGCTTTTGACTGTTCTTCAGTAATTGACGATCAAATTCAAGAGCTACAGAATTTAGGTTAGGCTTTACAGAGTTTCAGAACGAAACATTTTCAGTTAAACTCTTATATTAAGCTAAACTTCAATATTTTAATAAAGTCTCACATTATAAGTAATAATGTCAACAGTGAAATTAAAGTGAAAATTGTAGAAAATTTAGAGAAAAGCGTACACAATTTCTACAGTTTGTAAGTTTATAATTATCAGAACAATAAGTACAGTAATTAATTACAATAGTCTTTTTCCTAAGCAAGACAACAATATGGAATAACCAGTTGAGGGAAAATTAAATTATTCTACAGGCAACCATAACGTTAGAACAAATCTAAAAAATATTTAGAACTGATGAATTGTAGCTTACTAGCATATTAATTTACTTTTTTATATTCAGTTTAATAAGTAGGTTAAGCCTAGTTCGTTGTTTCATATAGGCTAATAACCCTTACATCAATAATACAATTCTGATAGTTTTTCTTTCAGAAACTCAATTGGTCATATTCTTACGTTTTAGTATATTATTTTAAGTAAGTATTTATAGAGATTTTATTATTAAGCAGTAAACTTAGTTTGTAAAGAGCTGGAAAATGTTTGTTTCCATCTAAGTACAGCGTGGTATCAGATCTGTGGGATAAATTAAATATACAGACATTATACTGAATATTTTTTTTAATACCCTGGAATTTTGTTTTTTTAAATTTAGTGAACACTCTGAGTGTGTGTATGTTAAATTGATTATGGTCGGTTTAATTAATGGAGCAAGGCAACTGGAGCAGTATGTCATGTGGTAAATTGTGATAATATTGGTAAAACGGCACAGAATGGCTTATTTACCGTTGGAGTAGGGTTAGTGTGTTAATTTATAATTTCTATTTGATATTCTAAGATCCCTGATTTTAAATTGTTATAATTATTAAAAGCTGGTTTCTCGTATGTTGGTTACTTAGGTATTGTTTTTGGGATAATTCATTAAATATAGAGAATCAGAGCAAAATGGCATGTGTAAATGGTAAAATGGTTAATCACATGACCTAGTTAAAATCCATAACTGCCTGATACATTTCAAGCAGTAAGTCTTTCTTATTCATCTTTTAAAAATAAATTGTGTATATATCTTCTTCACAAGGGATTCCCAACACAATAATTCACAAACAGTAATTGGAGGTAGTCCTTTATTGTAACTACTTAATTTTACTCCCAACTACTTCCACAGAAGTCTTTCCCTTCACACAAAATATAAATAAATACCTTAGCTTTTAAGATGGATGACACCTATGCATATTTAAAAAAGTTAAAGTAACAGAAACAACCTTAAGATTTTACAAATTTCGCAGATCAAGGGGCACAGTATTTCTTTTGTTGATTTTTTTTGGAGGAGGGAAATACTTTATGCATTCCTGGATCCATGTTACCCACTAATACCGTAACTCTCTACTTCAGGAGATTGTCCATCCTGGAACTGTTTTGAGCATTATTTCAAGGTAGTGGTTTTGACACGTTCCTTCCGACTAAGCCAACAGAACGATAAGACTTAGTTACCGCCTATCACACTATTTTTTGAAATTATAATTTGAAGAAATTTGTTCCTGCATGGTTCATGCTTCAACATTTCATTAATCAGTGCAGGCATGTCTGCTGTGTTTCCTTACCATATGCCACCTGAGACAGAGGAATAATGTGTGGTGTATGATGTCTTCTTCTCCAAATAATCACAGTTGGCCCCCTCTCTAAGTTAATAATTATAGAGGTAGGTACAGTATTGGGTACAGTATTTCTACTGTTGACTAGCTTGTTACATTATTAATATAGCAAAAACGATGAGATGTTCTTAATTTTTAAGGTAATATCTACCACATTGATTTGGACAATGAAATTATTCTGTTGTTTAAAAAAAGAATATTTGTGCCAATTTGAAAATTGATTATCTTCTTATCTTTACAGTTTGTTTTTCAATTGGTGATTAGTTTTTGCATGTGCTGCCATCTTTGCATTTATATCAATATTTGTTTGTTAACACTAGCAGTTAAAATTTGGTCCTTACATTGAAAGTTGTTAAGTTATTCATTCAGATGAAACATTTGTTAATTAATAATAAAGTTATACTAGTGGTTTTGTGAGCGATTTGAAGTGTAAACAATCTAACTCTCAATATTTATCTTTTATTATCTTTTCAAAGTTACTTCTTAATATGTCCGTCCAGCTTTAGATGATGTCAATGGCACAAGTTAGAAGCATTAGAAAGACAAGGATTCTCCGGTTAGTTGGTTGCTTAGGTGTGGTTTTATTTATCTTTTGTTATCCTTTCAAAGTTACTTCTTAATATGTCCGTCCAGCTTGATGATGTCAATGGCACAATTCAGAAGCGTTAGGAAGACAAGGATTGTTGGGCTAGGTGGTTGGTTACTGTTTTGCCTCTGAAATTCTTTTTACAGTTTCTTTCTTGTCACCCACAGTACACTCCAGAATGATATGTTTTAGACTATACTCAGGGACTTATTATGTAGTGAGTATGTGCATGGTAATCCCGAAGAACCTAGCTGGATCTACACCTTTTTTTACTTAGTCTTGAGTCACTATTCATTTTTATGTTTTCTTCCTTTTTTTTATGAGACCATGATAACCGAAAGAGATGTTTGCTTTTAAACAAGGAAAATATCTTCTAGGCTTTCAACAGTCTGTCCACATCTAATGCACAATGGTGAATCAGTCCTGTTAAATTATGGAGGTATTCCTGCGTGTCTATGTGCTGTATCCTGGAATGAGAGATATATATTTAAACACGTCTCTTTACCGCCTTGTAAACTTGTAGGTTAGCCTTTAATTTAATTGCATACATTGTAATTACTTTAATTCTTGTTGTGAAGTCTTTGCAATTCTTATTTTCTCGTAATGCTACATCACTGCTTTTTCTGCTCACTGGCTTCTTTCTCAGATATAATTCTTTTTTTTATTTTCTCTAATTCTTCAATGCACATTTAGAAGTTGTAATAAGTTTTAGAGGGAACAGAAATATTGCAATTAATATAAATGAGTGTGTGTTCTGTCCCTAGTAAGAGCTTACATGTCTACTCCTACAAACCATACTGTACTTTATTATATATATATATATATATATATATATATATATATATATATTATAATACTTTTCTTGAGTATTATATTTATTTAAATTAATTATAAATTAAAAATTATTTATATCATTAAGTTCTTAAATGCACAATAAAAGAAATATTCACTATAAAAAAATAAATGTTTTTTTATATTTTTATCTCGGGGTCAGATTTGGGTTTCACAATTAAACAGAAATATATTTAAATAATAATCAGTTTTAAATAATAATTAGTTCATCTCACCATCATTTATAATGTTCCTTTTATATACTTCTTCCTGGTAATTGTTCAATATAATAATTATTTCAATATTTCAATATTTCACTTAAACTGTTTTTATTTTTCAATCGTATCCTATACCTTTAAAAATATCAACTTCACTTCAGATCATCTTATATCAGAATAATTTGAAAATTTCTTCCTCTTTTTTTTAAATTGTTATTATAAATCATATGATTTACTTGTTGTTTCAATCACATGGTTCTTGCACCTGCTTATTAAATTTTGTATTCTTCTATGTAACATTTGAATAATTTTCCATAACTTTACATTTATAATCCTATTCCATTTACAAATTTATTCTTCAATTATATAAAAATGTTACAACTGTCCTCCAAAATTTTAATTTTTTAAAAAAAATTTATTATTTTTTTTTTTAAACAAATTACTAAATTTTTTTATCAGTGACATTTTTCTATAGTCATTGACTATTTTACAAACTTTACATACATCTCCCTTTAATTTGAATTTAAATTTATAAAACTTTTCTTTAGTTGGTGTCAGTGTTAAATTTCTCATTTGTATTATTTTTTCAATGTTCTTTATGTCGCCAATTTGTTCATCCCCATTTCGCCACTTATCATAATATTTATATATTTCTAATATGCCATATTCCTCCTGTCCTACTATCTCACTTCTAACTCCATCTTTTATTTCTTTATCCATCTTAATTACCACTTGCCTATTATCATAATTAATTATTATATTATCTTCATTGAAATCTAACTTCATTTTCAGTTCATTTATACTATCCATGCCTATTATTACCTCTCGTAACAAGTCTGGTACTACTAAAAATTGCATTGTACATAATATCTCTCCTATTTGGACATTTAGCATTATAATACTCTCGATCCGCCGACTCTTCTTCCCTGTTGCTGTCACAATACTTACTCCTACTACTGGTAATTCTTCACACCTTCCTAACTTATTCTTATTCTGTATAAACCATTCTTTTTGTATGCATGTAGCATTACTACCTGTATCTATTAAACTCTTTACTTTTATTTCTCCTAACTGTATTTCAACTTCTGGATTATCATTCTTATATTTTTCATTTCCTATGGCTATATCCTCCTCCTTGTCAAATTCTGTCAAAAACTTCTTGTCGCATAATACTGTAGTTATTACAATTTCATTTTTTGGAATAGGCCTATCTTGCTTTACATCCTCTAAAATTAGTTCTTCACTAATAAGTTTTTTATACCTCCTTTCTGTTATATTTTGTTGCACTGGAATATCCTTTATTAACTCTTTATTTGTATTATTATCATGGCCTATAGTCTTATGTGATGTTCCAGTGCTTTCTAGTTTAAAACCTGGGTCGTTGTACATACTGCTTCTTGTCTTTGTTCTGGTTCCGCCCTAATCATATTCATTGCCTTAGGTCTATTACTTTCTTGTCCTCTGTGTCCTGCATTACTTTGAAATTGAACTATGTTCTGCCTAGGTGGACTGTTTGGTGTAAATCTGTATGGTATGTTATCATTTCTAGGCCTATACTGTTCTCTGTTACCATTTCCCTGGTATTGTGGTCTATATACATTATTTCTATTGTTAAATGGCCTGAAACTGTTAAAGTTATTGTTATTTCTGAAAGGTTGTATGTTTCCATCTTTATATTGTGGTCTAAATTTGTTTTCATTTTCATTTTGTCTGAAATTTCGCCTTACTTCTTCATTTTTCCGAATTGTGTCATTTCTTTCTTCGATGTCCTCTTCATTTAGAAATCTTTCCATGTCTCTAATTGAAATTATCTTTTGTACACGCCGTGCATCCCTTATTTTGTCATCAAAATGTCTAGCCAGTCTTCGTACTATTTCATCCTCAGATGGTGTTGGTGTTAAATTTCTCATAACTATCACCTTTTCAATAAAATATTCTGCTCTGCTTAGCTTTCCATCTTTTCTATATTTCTCCACTTCTAAACTGTTTCTAATTCCGTTTTGTACTTCATCGTTCCAATATTTTTCTAAAAATCTTTCTTGGAAATTTTCCAAGTCTTCTATGTCCTCCCTTGTAATTTGCCACCATCTAGCAGCATTTCCTTCCATAGATATGTCCATTATATCCTTTATGTCCACCTTTTCTCTACCTTCTCTTTCCCTTCTCTCTTGCATCTTCTCTACATATCTCTTCAACTTTCTTATATATTCAATTGGGTTTATTCCCCTTCCATTAAACTTAGGCATTGTAGTCTGAGCGTGGCTTTCATCATTAGCATAGTATATTATCTGAGTAGTTCTATTTTCCATACTATCCTTCTTATTTAATCTCTCCTCCGTTTCCTTCATTTTCTCTTCCATATTTAACTCTTCAATATTCTCCTTCTGTTCTTTTAATTCCTCTCCCAACATCTGAAAATTTTCCTCTACTTTCCTCCCAAATTTCTTATGATCTTCTATTATCCTCTCTTGTTTCTCCTCTATCTCTCTCTTAAACTCATCAAATTTATTATCAATCTTTCCCTCTAACTTTTCAAATTTTTTCTCAAATCCTTCCAATTTCTTCATCATTTCATTTTTATTCTCTTCATTTTTTGTTTCCATTCTTGACATTGTTTCCCTCATTACATCAAATTTGTTATCCTTCTCATCCATCTTCTTCATCATTTCTCTCAATAATTTCTCCATACCTGATTCTTCTTTATTCACTGTAACAAGTGTAACACCTCCTCTTTCTATTTCTATCTCCCTAACATTTTCTTCTACCTCAGAGCATGGTACCCTATCTCTTTCATCCTGTCCTAACCTGTCCTGCCCTGAATATGGGGAACATTCATCAATTTCCTGAACCTCCAATATTTTAACCATTTGTCCTTCCTCCTGTACCATTCCCTTCTTAGGCCTATCCTGTTTCTTTTGATTCTCCAATTCTCTTTTTTTTGTGTCTCTTTTGGGTTATCTCTTAATTCATAATGTCCTTGCTCTGACATTTTAATTATTTATTTTGTTTAAATTGAAATTTCTTTTAATTGAATAAGTTAATATTAAAAAATAATATATATTTAAAATTATTAAATATATATTATAAAACCTGAAATTGCTTATTGTTTAATTGCACATTTAATCGAGCCCCACGTTGTGGATGCCAAATTTATAATACTTTTCTTGAGTATTATATTTATTTAAATTAATTATAAATTAAAAATTATTTATATCATTAAGTTCTTAAATAGCACAATAAAAGAAATATTCACTATAAAAAAATAAATGTTTTTTTATATTTTTATCTCGGGGTCAGATTTGGGTTTCACAATTAAACAGAAATATATTTAAATAATAATCAGTTTTAAATAATAATTAGTTCATCTCACCATCATTTATAATGTTCCTTTTATATACTTCTTCCTGGTAATTGTTCAATATAATAATTATTTCAATATTTCAATATTTCACTTAAACTGTTTTTATTTTTCAATCGTATCCTATACCTTTAAAAATATCAACTTCACTTCAGATCATCTTATATCAGAATAATTTGAAAATTTCTTCCTCTTTTTTTTAAATTGTTATTATAAATCATATGATTTACTTGTTGTTTCAATCACATGGTTCTTGCACCTGCTTATTAAATTTTGTATTCTTCTATGTAACATTTGAATAATTTTCCATAACTTTACATTTATAATCCTATTCCATTTACAAATTTATTCTTCAATTATATAAAAATGTTACAATATATATATATATATATATATATATATATATATACATACAGTATATATATATTTAATGGGACTATATAAGTAAACTGTGCAAGACTTATTTTATATAATATCTATATAACTCATATGTTTTCAGGTAAAATTCAAGCTTCTGGAGCTGTTAATGTGACAAACCTAAATTTTATAAAGTTTATAGAAGATTGGAGAACTTCGGTAAACCCTGTTCTTTCGCCCTCAAATTTAAATTCACCTTCTAATGCACTATCTTTGTTCAATACATCATTATCACAGTCATTAAACAACCCCGAAATGAGAAATGTCAATCCTAAGATTACCTCAGCAACAAATATTCCACAGATTAGAAACACAGCTCCTAGATTTTCTCCAGTAAATAATCCACAAGCAAAATGTCTAGGGCCTAGATTCGTCTTTCAACCAAATAGTCATCAATTACGAACTACAGTTCCTAGTATATCCAGTCCTCTAATGAGAAATGTTGGTTCAAACAACATTCAAGTTTCAACACCGAACAGAGGAATCTTTCACAATTCTTTTGAAGAGCAACTGTTAAGTTTTCAAAACACATCTCAAAATGCAACAAATTCAATTGTTGAACAAAATAAAACATCAGTTAACTGTAATGAACAATTTTTTAGAACGTCTGTTGTTAATTTAAATCTACCTTCATCACAAACTGAACCTAAACAAAGATACATGAATACTTTTGCTCCCGGAACAATTAAAAATAATACTACAAATCAAATTAAATTTAGTCATGGTGACTTTCTTTCTAAACGAAGCCAAGATATGTTTTCATTGAGTGATTTAAATTCTGTTACAACTCAAAGACATCAATTTTCAAGTAATGCTATTCAAGAAAAAATTAAAAGTGATGTGAATATTTTAGATCCACTTAGTGGTGTTGTTCAACCAAAGAAACCTAAAATGTGTACAACCAATAGAAACAGTTCATTCAAAGAAACAAATAGAAGTGAAAATGTTTTTAGTTTGAGTAATACTAATCTATACGAACATACAAGTGACAATACAAACACAGATAGGTTTAGTGTGACTAGCCAAAATACTTTAGTGTTTAATCGAGATCTAGAGGACAATGAGAAATCTGTGGTTGAGAGTATGCTTGATGGCTTTGATTCGGAATCATTTTTTGATGATTTCTAATTTTTTGTGGGAAAATATGTATTAAATATATAATATTGATCAACTGAGTTATGTATTTTTGTAAATAAAAGTAATGATTGTTTTGTATAATATTTACTATAGGTCATACTTATTTATTCCATTCTATTGATCCGGAAGTTTACTATCACTTTCCAAAACCTCCAGTCTTACCCCAATTTATTATTTATTATTTCCTTGTCAAGTCCAATTTCTTTTTCATTCCTTCTTTCCAACTTGTTTTTATCTACTTCTTGATAAATATGTAATAAAGTAAATTAGAAGGGTTAACAGAGAAAACATTGCAAATAAAAAGAAATGTGGATTTTTTGTTTAAATATTTTTCTGTCATATATTTATTATTAATTACATATCCTTCGCCTATTCCAGTTATCCTGGGTCTGTACATTTATCATTGATGTCATTGTAAACAATTATCAATTAATTTCTTGTCTTCCTTTTTTAAAGACGAAAGCATTGTGATCATTATCACCTTTACACCTCCTTTTTCATATAGTCTTGGGTTAGATCCCGCCCTTTCATCTTATCAGGTCTCACTTGACCAACTCTTGTTCTTTTCCAATCTTGGCTCTATTATAGCATTTAAGGGCTAAGAGTCTTTATTTTATATTCTTTTCTTCCTTTTTTTTTATAAGGCAATGAGAACAACAAAAGAAAAAAATATTACAAAATTAATATGGACACTCTAGCCCTTGAATACTCTACAGTGCCAGGGTCAGAAAGAACAGGTGTTGATCAAGAGAAATCTGATAAGAAAATTGAAAGGGAGGGATCTATCCCTAGACTACATGAAGAAAGGTGTAGATCCAACTGGTATTGCCACCCCAAGATCTAACATTTCACATTTTTGGGTCTCTAAGTTGGGTTAATACTTGGTTCAATATGTGACGTAAGCGAGATATGACGTCGGAAAACTTGCGTCATCTCTTGTATTGCAATCGTATATTCAAAGCCTCGCATGCTTGAACAAGACAGTGTTCCAGAATTGGTTAATGTTTTACAATTGTGAGTAAATTACTTGTATGAATGGAAAATGATATATATAAATAACAATACCATAAATTAAATAAATAAACATTGTAAACTTTTGTAGTTTAAGTTAAATTAAGAAACAATAATTCCCAAAATTATAACATGTAGTTCAGTGCACAGATATAATAGTCACGTTATCCTTAATTGGCCCAAAATATCCACCAATCATAGCATTTATCGGTCAATCTTGTACAGTGCACTTTTGTAGAGACATTCGCTCAATGTCCTTCGCCTAGAGTGGTTGTGTTGACTCTCTCATCAACTCAAGAACTTCTCGTTACCAGAATGATACTAAGCTTTCAGAGCTACGCAAAAAATGGGTGTCAACATTTAAAAGAAACGGTTTTCTCTTGATTTTAATTAAAATCAGTGATCAGTGTCCTGGTATAGACGCTTAAGTTGTATTTCAAACATCTTTTCACATGAGTATATATTTTCAATTATCGTAACATATATTAAGTAATAAAAAACACTAAAGAAACATTCTAGTGAGAAATTTGCATTTTTCAAAAAATTAAACTCTTTTGAAGTTGGTAAAATAAAATAGTTACCAAACTATCGTTGACCAAGAAAATGAGTAAATTTTAAATTGTCATATTTTGTAAAGTGGCCAGAAAACAGTAAAAGTTAGTTTTAAAGGAAACAAGACAATAAACTTGGCGAACTTTGAATATAAATTTATGAAAAAAGACTTGTGATCGTTCCTTAGTTTCAAAGACTGTCATATACTGTGATCCCTATTTTTTGAACTATTTGTATTTATTTTTTACCTATTTTAAAATTTAGTTTAAGAATTGTATTTTGTTTTTTCAGGAAGTACTTCCATAACAAGAGTTCATTTTAGTATATTTTATGTATGCATTTCAGATAGGAGAATATTCAATAAATATTCTAAATTTGAATATTTCATCAAAGCTTTGGTTTGTTTATGACTATTAAGTACACTTTCCTTAAAAAATTCACGATCCCGATTCCTAGTAAATTAAATGTGTCTTCTTAAAATCACAGAATAGCGCCCAATCAACTTATTTAATGCAAAAGTAAATTCAGTACATCCGAAGAAAGAAATATAAATACCTTTTTTAGTTAACAGAGAGAGATAGTTACATACGGAGTACACAATTTCTACGCTTGACAATTGATTCAAAACTAATTTGAGAAAATCATATGAATGTACTGTGCCCCAGAATAAAATTCCCCAATCTACATCTTCATAAAATTATCACTCTTTACAGTCTTTACCAGTTCTGGGAATGCTATATTATGGTCTATTTTACTAACATGTAGGATATGGGGCTGTTAGGAATTAAGATAGTTTTAGGTAGAAGATAGATAAAAATAATATTAAAGTCAGAATGGAGACCAACTGTTGGGAAAGACAAAAGTATAACAATGATTATGATGAAATGCTTACCTTGCAAAGGCAGTCAATGTTAAAAACAAGAGCTCTTGCACAAAAGGAGACAGGGTCTTTTGATCACAGGAGGAATTGCTGCTCGAGGGGTGTTCGAAAGATAGCCATATTTGGTGAATCCCTGATGAATATGAATATAAAATACTCATACTTCACTACAAGCTGTTGTTTGCACTATCATTGTATGTTTTCCAAAGTTTGGTGATTGATAAATCGCTTGATAGATATTGTCTGTTACATTCCTTTTCTCGGCAATAGTGAGATTCAAGAAAATTTAGAGATTCAATGAAAGGTTTTACTGATTTATGTCTGTTTGAATACTTAGCTTTCCTCTTATCACCACCTTGATTTCTTTGGGACTTTCCTCAGTAAGAAGATTATACCTGGCGATCCGCTGAATCCTATTCCTAGAAATTCCAAGGATATGTAAAAACGTTTTTGACAAACCTGGACATCGTGGCACATATTACTTACTTACACACACCCTTCTTTGAATAGTTTCATCAGCATCATTGTTAGCTTTACGTTTAGGCCTAGCAGGAGTTTGATTGGAAATGTACTTCCGTAGAAAGCAATCTTGTTGAACTTTGTTAACCGTTGAGTAAAATGTTTTGTGAAATTTTCTAATATCCTGCATGTTCAGGCTGTTGCACTCAAAAATAGACTTTTTGCCTGCATCATGGTTGCACCTGGTCATGGTTGGTAGACGCTTGGAAACATGTCTTGTCTCTTCAGTATATTCTTTTTCCAATTCCCTGGGTTCATTTCTTTCTTTCTACTTTTATTTCCACTTACACTTTTCACAACACCTTCAACTCTCACTTCTTCTTCAACATTTGCAATATTTAAACTCATTTTCTTTCACAAGATAAGAAAAGACAAACATAACACGAGACATAACCTCAAAGAAATCACTCAACTTTCAATCAACACAGCTGAACAAAAATAATAACTGATTCCATAAAAGTAGCAGGTCAGCCACCAGTAATTAATGATTAGTAAAAGTGTAGAAATATAGGTTTGCACTAAGAAAATGTCTCCCAGTTTTTCAGAATAAACAATTTTGTGGTAGCTTACAACTAGTGGGAAGGGCTCGTTTTCATTGCAACTAGCAAGTTTTGGAAATGACTTTATGAAAGCCGCCATCTTAGATGCTAGCAAGTAGGTAGTTTTGGAACAGCATCTGAGTTTTGCAACAAGACAGTTTTGGAAATGGAATGAAATGTAACTAGGCCTGGTTTGAATTTGTATTTGATTTTCAGTCCTTTTTTTTAGATAGGAGTTAGAAACTTTTGCTACTGTAAAACTGTTTAAAAATGTGTATTTCAGTTGTGCCAACAACATGCAATTAAAATCTCAACTTTTCAAATTTTGTCAATTAAGCACTTTTGGAAATGGATGACTCATTTGTGTGGATAACTTGGTAGCAATGGGAACATGTTTACAGACCAGTTGACAAATTTAGAGAAAGTTTTTCAACCATTAGAGGCAGTAAAATTAAAGCTCACAACCTCAAAAAATCATTAAAAAGAATCAAAGTACTGATGTACTGGGACACAATATTTCTAGACAAAGAATTCGACCCTTAGAGAAAAATTTAAAGGCTATACAGAATTTCCCAATCCTGCGAAAATTATGTGCTGAGCTTCTTAGGGACAGCATCCTATTACAGGAAATTTAACCAAGGGTTTAGTGACATGGCTAAACCTCTGACAGATTTGATGAAAAAAGAGAATGCGGATAAGAGGACTTTTAAATGGCTAGAACAACATGAAATAGCTTTTCAGCAGTTAAAAAAAAGTATTGACTACACCACCAGTGTTGGCCAATTTCAATGAGAATAGGGAAATAGTTAATATGTAATTCATGTTATGTAGGTCAAACAGGACGTAATTTTTATCTAGATTAAGTGAACATGAAAGAAGTTGGCGGTTAGGATATGAAGATTCCAGTTTTTCTCAGAATACATCAAGTGTCTGATTTTAATTCGAGTGTAGATTTTAAAATATTACATTTTGATAATAAAGGTAGGAAATTGAATGCTTTGGAGAGCTTAGAAGTTAAAAGAATAAGATACTGTAATCCTAATTTACTTTTAAATGACCAGTTGATTTGTATAACTCTCCATTAGTAAAACCTTTAAAAGTTATTTGTACTTAGAACAATTAACTTGTTTATCCCATTATGTATTGTTCCTATGGTCATTGCCCAGGCCGGGTATTTCCCCAACCTTCCATTCATTGTATCCTAACTCCCACCCTCTAGTTTTAAGGTTCTCTGTTTTTTCATTTTTCTTCAGTCTGTACTACAGCCTCGTCAATGATTTAGCACGCAAAACCATTGGTCAGCTAGACTAATAAAAAGTGGATATTACAAAATAAAAATTGTGATTTATTATCTTTAAACATGGAATTCCACCAAGAACCATCGGTCTCAACAGTAATATAATTTATATGGTAAACTACTTAAGACCATTTTTGTATAGGCGACGGTTTACAATTTTCAACGATCATGTGAGTTTGCAATATTACAAAAATGTAAAACCTTGAGATTATGATTAAAATTGATTGAATATGACTTTGAGATTAAGCATAAGCCAGGTTCAATGACGATGACGGTACCAGACAGTTTAAGTCGTTATCCGGGGAAAGTACAAGTGTCAAAAACAAAGAGAACTAAATATCAATAAAATTCAATCCATAAACTTTGAGCAATCACAATTATCAGATGAGTATTTATTCAAAATTAGACATTATTGAACTTAAAAACAGTCTATTCATTTTGTGCTTGCTGTTGTTTATCAACCTCAAATTCAACATAAAAACTTTTTGGCAAAATTAAACCAAACATTAAGAGTTCTTATGGATAATATACAAATCTATTAGAGGCTGGAGACATAAATATAAATGTTCTTGATGGATTTTTTACAAAGCAAAGGTTACTAAGGGATACTCTCACTAGTCACAGTATGAATTACTTAGTAAACTTTCCAACCAGAGTCACGGAAGAGTCAGAAAATGCTATGAACAACTTTTTAACTAATTTTTTAATAGACAAAGTAAATGTGGTTGGGATTAATATACAATTATCTGACCATGACGCACAACTGATAACTATGAATATCCCTTATCAGAAAATTTCAAAGTGTAAAAATAGTCAAACTGTAACTAAACTTACAAGAAAATTAACATTGACCAATCGGAACCACTTTTCAACAATATTTCAATCAGAAAATTGGTATGATGTCTATTACTTGCCTGTACGGTGTAAGTTTGATGTTTTTTATAGAATTTTTGTATTGTTTTGATCTTTGTTTTCCTTTAGTCAGAACTAGATTTTTTTGTGACGCCAGGTTGCATAGGTTTAATAATGACTTGTACCATG
This sequence comes from Aphrophora alni, assembly GCA_963513935.1. Lineage (NCBI taxonomy): Eukaryota > Metazoa > Arthropoda > Insecta > Hemiptera > Aphrophoridae > Aphrophora > Aphrophora alni. The sequence continues at coordinate 44,265,135 of OY740767.1, read as the reverse complement.
AAAGAGAGAGAATTTTTGAGCTGAAAAATTTGTGAAGAAAAACTAAAAATAAGGAAATCTTTAAAATGTCAAAATAATTAAACAAAGGCTATTTTCAGAGTAAAATTTTATCTTCAAATAATGTTTTAAGGACCACTTGGATTTTAGTTAATAATGAAGTTGGTAGAGGTTGTGTTGGTAAGATGATGGTAAATAATAGGATTCACTCACTTCCTGCTGTGATAGTAACTTATTTAATGACTACTATATTGATATTGTTAATCAGGATATTTCTTGTGAAATGCCACAAACCAGCATAAAAGTCATGGACACACCCACTAAAAAAAAATCTAATGGATATGATGGTGTTCCAATCAATATTATAAAACATGCCAGAAGCAACTTAAATCTTTTACACATTTAATAAACTCATCATTCATATCAGGCATATTTCCAGAAAAATTAAAAAATTACAAAAAAGAAACCACTTCATTAGAAAGGACGCACTTCAGATATCTCTAATTTTAGACCTATATCCCTGTTACTAGTTATTTCCTAAATCTTTGAAAAAGCAATGTGCGCTCATTTAGTGAAACACTTAGAGGGAAACAATATGCTTGATAAAGAACAACAAGGTTTCAGAGCAAGCATTCAGTCGTTACAGCAGCTACTAACTACATAGATTTGATTATTGAAATGATTCAATAGAACAGGGCAAGAAAGAGTTGGGATCTGTACAGACTTGAGCAAAGCTTTTGATAGCGTATCACATTCTAAATTGATTTACAAACTTTCAACAGTGGGAATACAAGGACCTGCACTAATGTGGCTTCAATCATACTCAAAAAATAGAAAGCAATTTGCTGAGCTCTGTAATAAAAATTAATTTAATCAACTGATTTCCACTCTATAAAAACTAAGGGTAATTAAACAAGGAGTTCCTTAAAGTTTCATCTTAGGGCCTTTGCTGTTCATTTGTTATATTGGGAGATTTCCTAGAATAATTTCTCTTAACAGGCCAACCAGCATGATCCGCTACACGGATGATGTCATTTTGATAATCAGAGTGTAGATTTCTACACTCAACATAGAATCAAGTAAAGGACTAATTATATTCAAAATCAAAACTAATAATAGTGCTTTTTCAATGCAAATGGCATATAGATGGAACTGTATTAATTTTAAAAGAATTCAATAAAATAAAATTTCTAGGTTTAATTATGGACAAAAAGTTTAATTGGAATCTTCATGTTGAACATATAGCAAATAGAGTTTAGGGTTTTAGGTGTGTGGACTTTTTTGCCCTCTATAGATTATCTAAATTCTGTAGCCTGGATATTCTGAAAATGGTTTATTTTGCACACATTCATTCCCATATAGCTTTTAGGATCAGTGTGTATGGTGTCACTTCTAAAAATAATTTGGACAGGATATTACTTTTACAAAAAAAGAGCAATACCTATTGTTTTGAAATTAGATTGGCGGCATTCTGTTAAGAGTGAGTTCAGGACTTTCAAAATAATGACAGTGTACAGCTACTACATTTTTATCAATGCATCTTGTACACTAGACAACATCCCACCATGAACTCACTGATGGGAGATAACCATAGTTATTTTACTAGGTACAGGGATAAACTTGCTATACCAATCATCAAATTGAGAAGAAAACAACTTATATGGATGCAAAGTTTATAAATGCATTACCAAGTGACATAATGAATGGAAGTAAGTATAACAAATTTAAGTTGTTACTAAAGATCTTTATTTTAAAGAATCCATTATACTCCGTTGAAGAATATTTTATCTTAAGTTAAGTTTAACTAGAATTAGATATAAATTCTGACGCCATTCATTTGTATCATATGAACATTGTTTGAATAAAGATAAAAATGAAATGAAATATATTCATCCTACCTAACCTGACTTTCATGTAATTAGCTTTCATATGCTTAAAAATTCGTTTAAACCTATTTATATTTTGCTAACCAAACATACTGAATATTATTGCAGGGCTACACAACGTAATATCCAGGAGGCATGTCACACGAAACTTTATTCTCGATGTATATATTGAGCGATATAAATACAGATGCAGGCCTACAATAACGACAGCAAAGTTCGAGCAATACTTGCATATTTTGTTATTTTCTTACATAAATATTGTGTTTGGTGCATTAAAATGGTGTTGGAACACTAAGATGTGAATTGTGCATGATAAAGTACGTATTTAACGATTTCACAAAATGGAAGCAATTATTCAACACGTATGCTACAATGCATATTTACCTTACGAACTATTGAAGTTTACTTTTCATTTCTCGGGTTATTGGTTTAATGAATTACTAATCTTGAATTGGCTTGAGCACAAATTTTATAAAACTGTTTTAAAGTATAATTCCATTTCAAGTATTATGTTTAAAAATATTTACATTTTTTTCAATGGTTTTGTATGGACCTTAATTTTTTAGTAATTAACAGGTAAAAATTCAGATACATACAATTAAAAAGAGTTTTCAAAATAATTTGAGGCCCTCTAATTTTCCAAAGATGGTTTGATAATTTTTAACCATTGGCGTGGCCAATAAACAACTTTGACATGTGACCAAAATCAGACTTACAGTTTTGGAGTTAAAATTAAGTTGTTGACACACAGATAGGCTACACGTGTGAGTTTATGTAGTCCTTGGTTTAGCTACGGACCGTAAAAAGACTATTAGTTTTTGGGTTGCCACAAAAATAATATTTTATTACATTTACAATAAATAATTATAACTGATGGTGTTCGCTACGTGTACTACAAACGAGATCGTGTGTAGTTAGTACTCCTTAGGGGAGGGGGGGGGCACAGATAGGATTGATTGATGGACATTCAAGAATAAATCTTACCTTAGACAATAAACTAAATGTACTTTACAAATGAATTTCATTACGTCACTCGGACTTTTTGTAAACGACGGAATGTCTGTCTGAACGATGCAGTACGATCCACCTTCATAAATGCTATGAAAACTTTACCCTATACAGTAAAATAAAAAATAAATGTATTGAAATTCAATTTAAAATATAAATTATGAAAACTTTTTTTAGTTATGACCATTTTAAATTGATTTATTTTCATTTCCTCGTCCGGACTTTTTGTAAAACGGTGATAACGACGTATTGCTTTGATAAGAAATGATGCTGGGAATAGTTATTTCCTAGTATTTCCTAGTTATTACCTAGTATGGTATCGCCCTTGAACGTGTTTATCTTTATAAAATCACTATTCATATTAACGCTATACACTCTGAAATTATAGAGTTTTTTGGAAAAGTTGTGCAATAACTACAGGGAATTTTCTAGGAAATTAGTGGGAAAACTGGGAATTTCAGTTGTTTTTAAACAATTTTAATTTTGTTTTAAATTGTAGGAAACTCGTAATAATGTACGGTTCTAAATTGAATTATTTTTCAGACAATAGTTGCTCGGTTTTTGAATTCAAATAAGTAATTAGTTTTACATATTAATGACCCTCAGGGCTCATAATCCCGAGGACCTCTAATTTGATCTACACTTTGTTTTCATGTAGTCTCGGGTTAGACCCCTCTTTTTATCTTGACCCGAGTTAACTTTCTTCGTCTAGTCTTGGGTTAAATATGCCCACATAACAAATTTAATTACATAGGTCTGTAGATCACTACACAAACGGCGGGACATAATTCTAAAAACCAATCTTTGGACTGAGGGAACCTCTAAACAGATATCTGATTTTCTGACCCATCACATTCTCTATGCTAATGAGTCAAAATGGGTGGATGTTTGAAAAGTTTTTTGGTCATTATTTCTGATTTATGAGGTCGTACATCAACAAAAACTCATTTTGGTCAGGATGGCGAGCTGCACATATTAATAACCCTGTCGAGTTTGGTCAAAAGAGAATAACGAGAGGGCTCTAATACAAGATTTCATGAAAAAATGTGTAAATCCAACCATCGTAGGGTTACACCTTTTTACATGTAGTCTTCGGTTAGACCCCTGTCTTTCTTCCCTAGCAGGTCTCACTTACCCGCTTCAGACTCCGATGTTATTAGAATATTCAGGGATTTGTTTTTAAAAATAAGTTGATGACCGAGAAAGTTTTCGCAAAAGAAGAGAAAAATCGGAGAAATAGCAAATACAACAATAGAGATTAGAATGACAGCTGTGGTCTGTAGTTAGACAGATGATTAATCATTATTTGAATCTGAATTTTGCAATAGATGGGTGCCAGTCGGAAGCAAAATCTAACAATCGTCATTTCCTTATTTGTGTCTTGGTCCTTGTTCATGCCAAGGTTAATATCAATATGATCATGAACTTTAGACAGAGAGAGTAAATAGGTCAATTATTTATACCAATGGTCTTATCCAACAACAACAAATATAGGCAAGAGCTATTGATTCTGAACCGTATTTAAAATATTGGTTTGCCGAACAAAAGTAGGGTTTCTTTCTCACAAATATATAGACTACAATAGGGAAAGTTAGTTGATAAGTCAACAAATTGATATTGTGTTGTTTTATCATACATCGTCGTTTTGAAGTCTCATGAATTTCAAAAAGTTGTTTTTGGAATGATGTCTGCCCTGTGCAGTGTCTTTTAGCTTGAAACGCGCAGACCAGTTTTAATTACATTTATTTTGGTATGTGAGCCTATTTGGCCACATGTTGGGAATTTTTTTCATTTTTTCGACAACTGAAAAATTGAAGCACCTGCCTAAAGGGAGAAGAACACAAAATTATCATTGTCTAGTAATAAGTTTAAAGATTTGATAAAATTTTGATCAAATATTTATAAGAATATACATTTATTTTCATCTACAATTCAAACGTAAATAAACTATATAAAATTGGCTAGGTTGGAACAAGAAAATTGTAAATCTTCTCAGAGATACAATATACTAATTCCTTTAAAATAAAGCAATAGATTTTCCTCAGAATCTGGTACTTCACTAGCATAGAAATGTTGTTATATGCATACATATAATTTATATCACTCAGTTTTTGGGAAGGCTTGATTTTCATAAATCGAGCCTCAAATATTAAATTTTATATAATTCAAGATCATTGCAACAATTATTAATTGTTCACGTTTTTATTGGTTTCTACTTCCTTCCTGGATTGTTAAATTATTTGCATTATATATTAAACTTCAAATAATCACTTATTTTCTGATACGTCTGACTGCAGTTTCGACATCACACTATCAGTGTCGAAGACAAAAAGTTTTTTTTACATTTTCAGAAATAAACTAATTATGAGAAAAATACTGATTGTTTTTAAGTAGGCTAAAATGTGTCAGTACAAATCGTTCTGAATGTAGAAAAAAAGTTAAATCTAGACATGGAAGCCCTCAGCTCGACATTTAGTTAATTCTATCTTATTTTGTCTCTTGATACGGTTAAGTTGTGTACGTGGCATAAGTTACATCTATTTTGTCTTAGCTGTAGTGCTCTTCTTAGCCTATTGCGGCGCTTGATGAGCGCAAGTATGTGTCGTGGTATGTACTTGTGGTGCTTGGGCTGGTATTTAATCGGGGCTGCGGCTTTCGTCGCATCCTGTATGGCTGCCGTTAGTTTAGAAACGGCAGTGTCAATTTACTGAGGAGTCAGAGTCAGGCAGAGAGCCATCCTCTTGCTGGCGGTACAAGTCCTATTAGTTCAGCACCTGTTTCGACTCCTTACTAATAGGATTGCCGGTGACTGCCATTATGACGGGATAGTGATCTGAGTTCAGGTCCCTATTTACGTGCAGCTGTGGTGATACCGTCAAACCTACACCTTTTTTTCATTTATTCTTTTGTCTTTCATCTTTTCTGTCGGGTCTGTCTTTACTAACTACTCTTCTTCTATTTCGACTGCAATGTTATTCGAGTATTCAAGAGCATGGGGATTTTATTTTATGTTCTTTACTTCTTTTGTTTTTTCCAAGGCGACTATGACGGAGATGTTTTTTGCCTTTAAACAACAAGGGGGGAAAATGAAAAGGGCCTAAAATTATAACATATAGGCTGATTTTTGAGAAAATCGTAATATTGTGTTTTTCTCTCACATGTTCAGCTTCTCCCAAATATTGATTTATCAAAAAAAAAGAAAAAAGAAAATAATTCCCAAGGGATGACCATAATATTACAACATACCAAATTTGTTTAAAATCGGTCCACATGTTTAGGCTGTAAAGCACTGTACATACAATATACTAGACAGAAAGACATTATTTTGTCCGAAAATCGTTTATTTCCAACCTCAAGCTCAATGCCAATGACAAAGATCCTGATTAACTCTACCAACGCCTGGCCTAAAAGACCATATTAACCTAATTTTTTAGTCATACTCATTATAGAATGAATGATAAATTTAAGAGGACACATTAAAAAAAATAGTTTCGTAGGCATTGAAAACAACAAAGAGTGAAGGCTTCTGTGAAAGGATGTGGAATGGGATATTGTAAACAATTACCTGATTCATTGTACTATTCAACTACCGTGTTTTGTTTACTAGACGTGTTAATAAAGATATGGCGTTGGAAGAGGTAAATATTAATATTAACAAATTAATCTTTGCAAAGTGTACATTAGATTTTCTCTTCAAAGGAAAGGTTGTATGATAGTTGTGTAGAATATACAAACTGAAAACTTTGCCGTTTTACAAAATAGGACTGTGCATTTTATTTGGTTATATTAGGCAGTAATCAGGATCTTTTGTGGTAAGGCAATAAAATCGATGTTAATGAAAAGTCAGTTTTAAGACCCTTAAGTAAAAAAAAAAGAAGTGGTTTTTGGAATGATGTCTAGTTTGTGAGGAATACTACAGCTTAAATGTGAAGACTGATTTTTATACAGTGGACAAATTTGACCTGATCTCAAAGTTTGTTTTGTTTTCTGAAAAACTCAAAATGTGAGCGTAGCTGGCATAAAATAAAAATACAAAATGGCGATTTTCTTAAAATCGGTCTTCATGATTTTCATTAAATTCTTTCTCAAATGTACAGTTATTGTAGTATTTTTCTCACTAAAATAATTTGTTACTTACTATGTTTATACATACAGAGTGAATCAAAATTGGACGACAATATTTCAGGAGTTCGTTCTAGACCTAAAATTAAAAAAAAGTTTATGTAAACATAGGCTTGGAAACGTTTCTTTATCAGTCTGTTTTGTGTTTTTAAGGAAAAAAAATCTTTAGAAGTAGATAAGCTACAGAGTGAAGTTTTGGTATACCTATGCGTTATTTAAAAAACCTTTCACCAGTATATTAGAAAACAAAAATTATGTTTGCTACATTTTCAAAATGGTTGTAATTGTTTAGTGTCGAATATTGCGAAAACCATTAATATTATAAAATATTTATGAGAGGCAAAAGATTTTCCTTCTTTAAAAAAGAACAAGGTGCCCTTTTAACTTTTTCTGTAAGTTTAAGTATTGATTGATTTAGTTTGGAGTTTAAAAGGCCAGTACCAGCCTTGGCCACCGCGACCGATGGCCTGTTGTGCAACTAAAGCCTCCTCATTACAGTTTAGCAGATTTGTTCTTCTTACGAGTTAGAGTAATCCACTAACTAGCTCGTCCAATGATGGTTCCCCAGGAATTTAAAATCCAAAAATCTTACACCTCTTATTGCTCAGGAACTCACAATTGAAAATTATGTGGCCTCTGGGCTCCCCACCCTTCCCGCACACATAGTTTCGCCATAATAAGCTCCTGTGCAAGTGAACTGTGAACTCTCAGACCACAGTGTCCCGTAATAAGTCCTGTGATTTGTTTGAGTTGTCTCCTACCTCGGGTCATTATTGTCCTTTCAGAACTACCTGAAGGGATGTCCTTAAGTAATGATTTACTATGGAATGCCCTTTAAGGCTTCCCCATCTTTGCTGGTGCTTTGTATGAACCCACCTATTTATGGCCATCTTGGCCAGACACACGGATCCCACAAACTCTGATGCAGAGTCCCGTTTAGCTAGATTGTCTGCCTTCTCGTTATCCTCAACTCTCTTACTTTATGCCCCAGCACTCAGTGCAACGTGACCCGAGATAAAGAGTTGAGGTTCTCTCGGAATTCCCATACTATTATAGTGCCTGAAAGTGCATTAAATACAGCCTCACTATTTTTAAATGTGAATACGGGTTTTCTAAATGTTTCGCCTCAAATTCTCCTGTATATAGTCATTTATGGCCAATGGTTTCTTCCTGAAAAACTGTGGCATACTGTTTCAAGGGAAATGAAACTTTCCACCCAGTACATTCCTTAGTTTTGAAACCATCGGTGTGCGACACCAGGTTTCCTGTATTTCCTAGAACTCGATTTTCGTCCCCATGGGTCATATTGACTTTAAAAGATCTTGAAAACGAGTATCAAGCGTATCTTATCGATACCCATACGTAGAATCGTTTGGCCAATTTTTTCTGTAATTCTGGCATGCCCCTTAAATGAGTTTCTCCACCAGACACCGCTACAACTCATCTTTTAGGCTGTTTTCTTGCTTACACCATTACCAATAGGTCAATGAATGGAAACTGAAGAATTATTTCCATAGGTATTGTAACATTGGTTGTGTATTGGACAGACATCCCAACCTCTGAACCCTACTTAGAGTGGTTTAGAGCTGTCTCCGCTCGGTCCCAACCCACCTCATTACGGCCCCATAGCACATCTTAAGGCCCCCATACACGTACCGGCAAGACTATCAGTCTTGCCTGAACAGTCGGCCGGAGACCGGCGGCCTGTGGACTGACTACCCCATACACGTTCAGTTCAATTCTGTCCGGCAAGCGCATCAAAACTCATTGATTTCTTCGTGCATTGAAAATTTTTAGTAGTTTTAAGTTAATAGATTTGAAAGTTTTTTTGTGTAGTTGTTTAGTGTTTAGTATTTTAATTAGTGTCCAGTATTAGTGTTTAGTTTTGTTTTGAATAATTTAATTAATGTTTAGTTTTGTTTTTTGTTTTAAATTTATTTTCTGAAGGTTATTTATAGTTCAAAATGTCTAGTGATGACGATGATTACGCCGTTTTAGGTTTATTACTAGCATTAGGGGCTGTCAAAAAAGTTTTGACTGAAACAGCTTCCGGCAAGCCGGTTGAACTGATGAGTTTTCATTCGATCACCGGCCGCCTGTACACTCCTAACTGAGAGTCCAGCCGGACCCCACACACGCTCCGGCCGCCAGTCACCGGCGGACTGTTCAGGCAAGACTGACAGTCTTGCCGGTACGTGTATGGGGGCCTTTAGACAACAAACCAGATAAGATAGGTCGTATAATACCAGTGTAGATGTATCATTGCTGGATGTATTGTATACTGGTACATCATTGCTGGTCTCAGTCACCTACTCCCCTTCTTGCTGACATTAACGATTTGTTGGCTTTTTCCGTAGTGCGATTTCCGTTTTCTGTCTGATGGTTATTTGTGACCATAAAAACATCACGTAATAACGATTTTATAAAAATTGAATTTTACAATGTTCATCAAATTTTGCAGAACAAGGATCCATCGAAACCTATTTGATGTCATCTCTTTGAAAATGCAGGTTAGTGAGTTAAATAAATAATAAAAAAAAAAAAAAAATAATAAGATCATAAGACGGTTATAAAACACATAACTTTTCAAAATCGGCTGTACCATTTTAAGAAAATGTGAAAACTAATGACTCAAACTTGTGTGTAAAATAAATTGAATGTAAAATAGTTATTACGGATCAGGAATAAACAAAAATGAACATCTAAAGTTCGTTTTTAATTAAATATGATTTACGCTGCGGTAGTGTTTACGTGATAAGCAAAGTAAGTTTAGCTCCATATTAAATTATATATTTTTGTCGAAACAGCGTCTCTTTTTCATTTTCATTTCTCTGACGATTAGTTTTTTCTTTATTCTTTGACTTTAGAATGGTTGAGTTGGAAAGTTTGTGAAATGATTTTCACCGTTTATTTTTCTTAGCGGATAACGTGGCTTCCTCTTATCAATTCTTCGGAAAATAAATTTTAAAAGATATTAATATTTTGCTAGTAGAGCCCAAACTTGCATCGCTTGTGTCATAAAGTCATACTTGCATTGGTGAATTCTATTTGGATTGAAATCGTGCCTTTACGTCGACGATCAAGCTACATTTTCGTTTTTTTATAAATTATTTCTGCACCTTCTCTTATTCTTTTAACTGCACACTGGTATTGGTAATTAATCTACACATTTCACAAAAAAACTGAATACTTTTTGAAGGAAATAGCATCCAATATTTTGGTGTTAAGAGGTTATATTTTAGAAATATATTATCAAAATCGTTAATTGAAAATAGTCTCTTAATATACCCATAACAAGTCGAAGTCGAATGCAATTTTCAGCTGTTAAGATGATAGACGGCCATCTTCGAAAACTTCTTTATTGGGTTCAGGAAACCTGAAAAATAATACCTCATGACATACTTTCTCTATACTACGTGTTTGAAAAAGTAAAAATTCATCTGTACTCTATAAAACCACGCCTCTAGCGACAAATTATTGCAACTTATTATCAATGTTTACACGATTAAATGGAAAAATTTATCACAGTTGGGGGAAAAAAACACAGTGGGAAAAGAAGCGTTTTTAACTTTTCGTTATTAGTAACTGTTTTTTTTTTATAATGAAATTAGTCCGTGCTTTGTACACTCTGTATACAGTAAATCAAAAAAAAGTGTTAAAACTTCAAATTAATGGAAAAAACATTTTGACGAAAAGCTAACTTAAAATGTAACCCATAGAAATCGTAAATCAACTAATATTTTCAAATTTGGCACAGATTCTACCAAATTACGTGAGATAGTTATTTAATAAGTTTATGTGACGCAACTTATAAAATGTATTTTTCGGTGGATAACTCGATTCCAATGCCAAGGTTAATACTTTTACTTTGCCAATGGTGTGGTTTGCTTCGGCAGTCAGTTGGCTTGTAGACAGCTGGCTAGTAGGTTACCATGGTGCTGCAAGAACACAACCCATCAGATGTCGACTACAATAGTACCAAGTTTAGATCGACTATGTCACAGGTGATATTTTAATTATTATTAGGCCTTCATCTAATGACGTAGACTCGGACAGAAATTAATACATCCATAGAAACGTATTCAATGGAATTAATAAAAGTTAAAATTTTTTAAAATTTAGTCTAATACTCAATATAAGTGACTAGTATTGAATGTAATAAAGTATGTCATTTAAATAAAAAATTCTCCTTTACCTGTTTTTAATTGTTTTAATACTGAATTTGTTTACTTACATTGTATTTTAACTTCTATTTCTATTTATTTAGGCCAGTCAAAATTTCAATATTTTGGGTTAAATTTGGGAATATGTTCTTGGTTAGAATCAGGTCTTCCAAGTGACTAAAATAAAAATTTAACCGGGTAATTGCTTCGTTGCAGGGATTAAAATATTTCGAACCTTGAATGTTTATCATTGTTATACAAAACTCAAAATTTCTACTGTTGCATTTTTTTTTTTTTTTTTTTTTTTTTTTTTTTTTTTTTTTTTTTTTTCGATTTTCTATATATAACCGTTATTGTCCAAAATGCTGGGTGGCAAAATAACAATAATTTTTATTCTTAAATCGTGCCCTAAGGTTTTCTCGGAAAATATTAAATTTTTCCAAAAGTCATAATTGAAAAAAACTCTTCTACTTTGATGATACATTTTCCTCAATTTTTTCAGATTTTGACAACGTTTTTATTTTCCCTCCCACAAACAAAAACAGAAATACTTTCGAATGTTTATCATTGTTATAAACAATACAATTGTTTACTATAGTAAAAATATTTTTAGTATGGATAAAAATGAAAATTTTCGTTTTTCAGAAATAAAAACCCTGATATGTAGGAAAATAATTGTTTTTCAACAAATTTTCAAGGGAAAAAATGTATAACTTTATTCTAATTACACTTTTAAATTTGTACATTTTTTTTAGAAAACTTTTTCATATTCGTTTTAACCCTTAATTGTATCCTGTTTTAACGATTTATCTCGAAAGTTAACAAAATATAAATTTTCTGGAAAAATTATAGAGTGTATTTTGATTTGAAATCTTATCGAATTTTTTCAGAATTGTTTAACAAACCTTTTATTTTCCTTCCTACTTTAAGGAGTTTTCAAATGGTTTTAACTTGGAAAATATGCGTTATTGAAAAAAGTAAAAATGCTTATTTTTTTGCCAAATTATCTTAAAAAAAAAAATTACTGGTAGGGTTGCCGTATTTCCTCCAAGTTAATTGGGGATATTTAAAAAAGCGGGGCTATACCGAAGGGTCGGGTGGGTGGTAATTACTACCCCTAGTCGAGCTAGGATGGTGTAGGATTTTTTGAAATAAGTAAAAAAAGCCGTTTTTAGCCATTAGGTCGTTTTAAGTTTTTAAGTACTTTAAAATTCTATAAATTAGCCTATATGAAATTATTATGCAATAGTACACCTTATTGTTAAGTGCAATAGTGTGTCCTTTAATTATTTATTATAAAATAATAAAAATAAACAGAAACAATACTCTTATTCGGTTTTTTTCTAAATTTTGTGTATTAATAGAATGATATGTTATCAGAAGGACGGTTTGATTAATAGAAAAATGTAACACGAAGACACCTCAGTTTGACATCTTAGACTTTTTATTTTTAACAACATGAAATACAAAATACAATTTCATTGACATTTAGAAACCAATACATTTAGGATTTATATATAAAACATCCAATTCTGGACAATTTAGCGTTTTCATTGGTTTCTGGCGGGTCAAGTTCCGGTAATCTATTTACGGGATTTTTTCACGCTTTGGTTTGTAAATAAAAATTATATTAAATTATTCGAAAAGTTATAGAGATATAAAGTTTTATATTTTGATTTTACCCCTTCATTATTTTTTTAAAGATTTTTTAACAATCTCTTATAATTATTTCCTCCCACTCTTTAAAACTTTTTCAATCGACTATATTTAGGAAAATACTATTTGAGGGGGGGATATATTAAAAAAAAATAACGAGAGTAAACATTTCTATTTGTCCAAATTATGGGTTTTTTGTGTATTTTTTAAAATTCTCTGGTATGTAAACAATTTTAAACTTTCGACCGTTAAGTTTGTTTCCTTTTACTTACTAAGTATCGAAGTATAAGAAGTTTGGTAATTGTTTTCCGTTTTATGACTTCAGAAAGGTTTTGACATGGTGACCGTCCTTCTGTTGGCATTGTCATCGTCTGTAGGTAAACACGACAGCTGCGGACAAAAATTAATATAGGAACATGAATATGAAATTTCGTAGAAGGGACTAGTATATAACGTTATTGAAATTAAGAAAAATCTAATTGAAAATGTATAAATAGCGGCCATTTTGAACAGTTTTTTGTTCATATCTCGTGTGTTATTCAATTTAATAGACATTAATTATTAAATAAAGCAATAAAGCTAAAGTTTCAAAATTGTTTTAACAATAAAAATGAGCTACAATTGTTTCGCTTTGCGGCATCATCGGGCAACTGATAATTAACAGGTATTGACAACTATTTATACATACACAAGTAACAAGAAACTGAAATACAATAAGAGGAATTGGGAAGGGTTTGGGACGTTGGGGTAATGACTTAACAGGGTTGATAAGCTTTGTTAAGGATGGGTTTTAGAAGGGGTGAAGAATTTAATACAATTTGGTCATTTAAGTTAAAAATAGGCTTAAGGGAAATAGATCTAATAATTTCTAAACATTCTAAATTATTTAATCTAAGAGTTTAACATTCAATTTAGGATCAAAATTATGTCCTGAGTCCGAAAGGTGGTTAGCAAAGTTAGATTTTCTATAGGGATGTTTCCAGCTATTTACATGTTATTTTAATCCTAACTTTTATAGATCTACCTGATTGACCTATGTACTGAGTCACAATCTTGACAAGCTATTTTATTAACTCCACTATTTTCTAACATTTATTTTTTATTTTTTTTATTAATCATAAATTTTCCTTAATTTTTTGTACAATAAAAGGCGACTTTATGACATTTAGTTGAAATAAGGTTACTGATTTTTTAACTTGTTCTGATTATGTAAGATACTTTACAATATTTAACTTTATTAATTCTAACATTATGGAAGAGTAGTCTAAATTTTCAGATCTACGTTTTAACTTATTTCTTAAAATATTATCTATTACACTTACATCATACTTATTATGAACAGCAATTTGTTTAACAACATTCAGTTCATCATTGAAGTCATTAGGTGAGATAGGTACAATAATACGTCTATGTACCATGCTGTGAAAAGCAGCATGTTTATGGCTGATATGATGGTTAGAATCAGCAGATATTACTATATCTGTATAGGTTGGTTTTCTGAAAATTTTAAATTTATGAGAACTATCAGTGATATTAATGTTAAGGTCCAGGAAATGAATGTTGTGATATTCACCAAATTTCATAGAGAACTAAATGTTGGTATTTACAGAATTTAAGGTTTTAGGTAGAGAGTCCTAACTATCTATTAGTGCCACTAATCAAACACAAAACATCGTCAACATAACGGTACCAATAAATTATATTCTTAAATAAAGCATTGTCTTTACTAAATAAATTATTTTCGAAATCAGCCATGAAAATTTCCATTAGAAGAGGTGACAAAGGCAAACTTATTGCCAACTCTTCTATTGTTAATAGAATTTATCGTTAAATTTGAAATAATTTTGATTAATACAAATTTCTATGGCTGTTTTTAATTCAGTACTAAGTGTTGTATAACTATTGGTATCGCTTGCTTTATTGCTTTATTGAATCCTATAATATGCAGTTTCAACAAGAAATATCAGCTGTTATAATAAATAATAAGTTTAAGGAGTATTTAAATATTGTTTTTTTAAATTTTTCTATTAACAGCGTTCATGGTTTATTTTATTTTTTTAACTCACAATTACTAAATTGAAATTTTTGATGGTGAATAGTTTTTAAGGGTTTCTATTTGGTTTTGGTGATAGGGGAGGGAGAGAGTTTGTGCAATGTTTTACATTTTTTATTTTAGCTGTCGGCATCATATTTGAGGACTAAAGAGTCCTTTCCTCGATTTGTTAATTAATTAAATACCTGATAAATATTACATAACTTATCTAGCAGAGATTATATAAGATTTCCTCAGGTTTATGTCAAACCAAACCAAAATAATATACCCTTATCGAGGAATTAAATTTTTAGTTTTTCTTGTTAACTTGGCTACAGAAAAAATATGAACTTTTCCTTAAAAGAGAAAAATATGTTGTCTTTTTTTTTTTTTTTTTTTGTAAAGTTAGCTGTTTTTGAGATATTCCATGTTAAATATTTTAAATGGCCGCCATTTTGAAAATATTCAAAATAAAGTCTTTGTTTTTTACACTTATAAACATGAAAAATGCGTGTATCAAATAAACAAAATTTCTTATTTATTAATTTTTAAGGTTATAATGTTTTCTTTTAAACAAAATGGTGGATATACTGGAAACTAAGCATTTCCGGACCAATGTTTATATGAACTTTATATTGATCAGTAGAACATATTCTGAAAGTTTCTACTGTATAATAGCATTTTAAAAATACAAGACTGTTTTTAAACTGTCACAAAATTAGTTACATGAGATTCGATTAAAGTATGCACACATACCAATGGTTCACTGAGGCACAGATATTTTGTGGATTCGGAGGATTTCAAACCGTATATGTCCACGTTAAACTCGACATCATTTCTATATTAATCGCATAACTTTCTTTATCGAGATATCGCTGCCGATAACCTTTCAGACATCCCATCTATTCAAGTACAGTATAGGGAAAGTTACGTAATGGATAAAAAAAATCGATTTCGTATGTTTTGCGGATCTATCCGTTTGAGATACTCTGAGTCTAAAAAGTGTGTCTTTCGCCTGTTCTATGTGGATCGATTTTAGTCTTATCTCTGGACATTTTTTACAACTCAAACTTTGGGGTAGCTACTACTGTATAAGGAAAACAAAATACAAAAACATAACTCCTCAAAATCGTCTCTAAAGTGTAGCCTCCAAGACTAACTCAAACAAAAAATATTAGTCGCCATCTTTTCAAAAATGCCGGTTACTGAGTTATTGCTAAAAAAAAAAAAATTCGGCCACGAAGCTGATGATAACATCATTTCTCATAATCTTCTACACCAATTATTTCAAATTTTAAATTTCAAATTCATTTCAACTTTTTGATTGACAACTACCGAATTAAATTGTATTGTAATTATTAGTTTTGGTTCGTTGCTATACACTGTACGTTGCTATAGACAGGCAAGTGATTTTTGTTTTCCTTTTGTTTTTTGAAGTACTAAAAACTTCCTGGTCATCATTGACTTATAACAAAAAAGGAAGAAAATAAGATAAAATAAAGACCTCCAGTTCTCGAATACCCTAACAGCGTTGGGGTCTGAATAGAACAAGAGTTGGTCAATGGAGACACGATAGTAAAGATGAATGATAACATATTACTCAAGACAACATTAAAAAAATGTGTAGATCCAGCTAGGTACCCCGGGATTGCCCTACGCGTAATGCTTAGTAGGAGACATGTTTTTAGATAATTCTTTCACATGTTTGAAATATTATTCCGACATGCATGAGGGTATAAATAGTTTTTTATAATTGAGAAAGTTTCTCCTCGATTTTTTTTTTTAATTACGCACTTTATCAAGGTATATTATATCGCTAAACAATGCTTACAAGTAGGACAATGTTGCATGTGTTATTGTTTACTTTATTAAATTGTAAAATTATCCTTGAACATGTATAAATAAACATGACTTGTCTAATTATTATAAACATTAATTATATATCTTATAAATATAATAGAGTCTTGTTTTACTTGTTAGAATTCAATAATCAGGATATTTATTTGTACATGTCCCCTACAATTGTTTTTGTTATACTTTCACACGTACACGTACGTAGTATAGGCTCAGTTATATTTATGATGATATCGATGTTGAGTTTTTTTTAAAATATCTTTTCGAAACACCTGAGTCTAAAAATTTGTAGTTTGGTCTGATATCTATCGATCTGTGTCTTACGTTTGCACACTTTTGTACCAAATTTGGTCTTTGGAACATATTTTTTTTCACGACTCTATGCTTTAAAAAACGGTGTTTTTGGAGACGTAGGAAGTTTATTTAATTTGGATTTTAAAGTATATGTCTAAAAGCTCAATGGTGTATAGCATCACACCATAAACAACGTTTCAGTACATAGAAAGATGTTAGGAGCCATAGGAACTTACGTAAGTGGAAGCAACAGCTCGATAAAAAGAGAAAGACATACTTAACGTACCTGTATTCCTTTGTCTATAATCTTTCTCAAGTAAACAAGGACAAATGACCATGAGTCATACTTTCTTACTTTTCATGTTTGACTAGCGCGTTTATTTATTTACATTTGCTTTTAAAATTTTTTGTATAATAGCGTCATATAAGTATAATTGTTTCCTTGTTGTTTAGAGGTGAAACACCTCTCTGTCATCATAACCTGATAAAAAAGGAAGAAAAGGACCTAAAATAAAAACTCTTAGCCCTCGAATACTCTAATAGCGTCAGAGTCTGAAGATAACTAGAGTAAATCAGAGACCTTGTAAGAAAAATGATAGAAATTGATTCAGCTGTGTTCATCGCGATTGCTGAGCCCGTACTCCCTAGAAGTGAGCTCCTGAGGATCACATAAGTCGACAAAAATATGCATATTGCAATACATTATAATACAATATTATATAAGTGTATTTATGTATCAACTAACAATACAAACAGGAACACTATAATTAACCAGTTATATAAAGTCAGAAGACATACAGAGATTAATATAAGTGTTGCCAACTGTTTTACTTGGAAATTTATTTGATATATTTATATAAAAGTCAAATGGCAACTCCCCTGAACTTGTCTTATTTGGTGGTTTTATATTTTTGAAACCATCAGCCATTTTTCTAATATGACGAACCTTTAAAATTATTATAAATACCTATGGTTTTAGATTCTGCACACAATTTTTAGACTCTTTTACTCTTGTGTATTTTTTGATAGGGCTATATAAAACTGTTAGAAACTACAGAGACTGAAAGTAGTGGAAAACAAGATTTTGGGCGTTTTACACTACACAAATTGTATAATATTATTAAGGACCTACTTCTTTTACAATTATTATTACTATTATGATTATATTATTGTAGAAAAACACAAAAGATAATAGACACAGTAGATAAAAGAATCCTTCACAACAAAATTAATTTTACTTCAAGAACAGAGAGAATTTGCAACACTGTATTTGGGATGAAAATAAAGTAACAGCAAAGATTATTTAGGCAGCTACCCAGATCTATAACGTGTTAAAATAGCATGTTCTAATTCATATGTAAATATAATGTACTTTTGTATGTTCTAATAAATTTCCAAATTATTTTTCAATTAAATTTTTTTATTTATTTTTTTATAGATATCTGCTACCCTATGACGTACAATAAAAGTAAAGATATCATCTTGCTTAGAATTAAAGAAACTAAAATTAGTAAAATTGTGTAAAGACGCGATTTTGAAAAATTATAAGATATTTTGAAAAAGCTTCAAATTACTAGTCTAATCAGGAAAAATAAATTATTAATTAATTTAAAAAAATTATTTAATCAATTGTTCACTAAATATCGCCACATGTTAGACTTGCCAAGTGAGTACCAAACTTTATTTGTTGATTTTCAAATTTCTTTTAGTTTTGATTACATTATACACAATCTACGTTCCAATTTTAATGTAGGTCGACTATTTAAAGTACATAAAATGGACCTCTGAAACGCCTAAAATCTTGTTATTCACTACTTTCAGTATCTAAGGCTTCTAAATAGTTAGATATATCACAAAATACACAAGAGTAAAACAAGGCTTAAAATTATGTGTAGAATCTAAAACTATAGGAATTCATATAATTTTAAAAGTTGCCTTCATATTGGAAAAATGGTTGATGGTGTCAAAATTGTCAAACCACCAAATAAGACTACATAGAAAGTTCAGGGGAATTGCCATTGTAGTTTCCTTAATATATGAAATACTTTCCAAGTTAAGCAGCTGGCACACTTATATCAATTAACTAAACATTTTCACTAACTTATTTATCTTCCTATAAATTTATCATAGAAGGTAAGTTAGTGTCACATACTCATATAATTTTTTGTAAATTGAAAGTAAAAAAGTTTGAAAAAATATGCAATTGTTGAAATAAGTCGAAGCTTATTTCCGTTTTCTTGATGGAATCGTCCAGAGTGTAAATCGTATTGGATTGAAATAGAGTTTTAATTAACGGCGATAAAGACATTTTAGTTTTTTTCATTCCTGAACCTTCATTTTCTTTTACAAGAAGTCATTAAATCACCTAAATTTTAATTAAATCACTAGAGTTTCTTTTAGGAAATTAGGCAGAAATAAAATTGACTTTCATAAAAAAATAGATTATTTGTAGACGTGTTTATGGCACAAGCAAATCAAATTTAGGGCCTAAACTTAAATGGCTGATAATATTATCAAACTGACATTTTGAGTAGTTTTAGCTGGTTTTGGGTATGGGTGAGTGTGAAAGTTTGTGCAATGTTTTCTACAGTTAATTTATTAATGGTTTATTTTCTTGCTTTTATGTACAGCAAACAGCAGTTTACTTCATTAATAACGGAGGCAGAGTCGCTTACAGCCATGCGTCATTAAACAAGGACAGAATTGCTTTTTGATCGACTCACATTCTAACATCTCTCTGGGTTGAACATTGCCGCGTTTCTTATTTGAAGCTTTGTTTGTTTTGCTCATGTCGGTAATTGATCCTTGTTGACCTTACAGTTTCTATGACAACTAGCTTTTTTAACACCTGACAACAACTAACTAGTCATAGGCGCACTTTATAATGGATTGAAATCGTGTTTTTTATAGGCAGCTGTAGAGGTTAGTTTTTTAGTCAATTACTCGAGGTTTGTTGCATTGATTGAGATTTATTTATTAACTTTATTTTTTAATAAACTTCGGTTAAAACTCATTAGTACGTTGTTTAATGTGCCTTTGAATTAAAAAAAAAAAGTTTTACCAAATTTTGTTTGGGATAAAGATGATAGATACATTTTGTTAGGAATTTTAAGGTGTACATTTAAGCAAATTTTGATAAAAACTTAAAGCTAAATTTTGAAACGTTTTAAATAAAGCAAATTTTGATAAAAACAAAGCTAATTTGGATAAAATTGAATTGTTTTGGTTTTAGCATATTGATATTGTTTCAGAAGTGAAATCTCTTTAATTTGTATTTCTCCCAAAAGGAAACTTTATTCTGTTTCTGCATTTGACTTTCCACGATTAGATAATTAAATGGTGTTAAAAAAATTGCACAAACTTTCTCACTTACCCATTCCCAAAATCAAATAAAAACGAACCAAAACGAATCGCCACCAAAAATATCAGTTTGGTAGTTGTCATCAAAAAGTTAAAATGAATCATGAACATCGTGTTTGAAAAAAATATTTAAATAAGAGCGTAAACTTACTTTATCAGTGTAAATAGTATTTGATTACAAATCAAGGTTAATGATGGGAGTCAAAGTTAATTTTTTACCAATTATATCTGAAGCGTAATATTTTTGAAGGGTTTGGGTCATTAATTTTCACAATTTACTAACAATTCAATGACATCAGTCGAGCTTATTTTGAAAAATTACATCTTATATATATATATGGCAGATATTTCGTTTTTACCAATAACACAAAAAGAAATTTTGGGAAAGATGGCGACGAATATTTTTATTTGGGTTTTTAGAAGCGACCGTTGAGAAAAATGTTATTAATTGATTTTGAAAAAATAGTAACTTTGTGTTTTTTATCTTATGACAAACTAAATTAAATTAAACTCTATTGGGCAACAGCCCGTGAAGAAATTAGGCCATCTAGACGGCTATTCAGTCCGGTAACCTGTGATTCCCTTCTCTGTAGCCTACTTCTAGCCTTCTCACCAAGAGTCCGCTACTGGTTGTAGCATCCGAATTTTATTTCCAAAGCTGGGTCAGTTCCGTGAAGTTTGAGTCTCCACGGAAATTAACTTCTCCAACAATCCCAAATTTTAAGTTATCAAAAAATGGGGGAAGGTAAATGCCCTAAGGTATGGCCAAAATATGCCTATATAGAAAAAATTGATTAAAATAGGTCCACGTGTTTGGGCTGTAGAGGTCACGGCCACAGACGACAGACGGCCCGTCAATAAACACAAGTCACGACTAACTACCGACCTTACTGAATCTACTATTCTCTATGTGGTTCTTCATCCTGTACAGAGCACACTTGAGCGACTGGCCAAACCTGTTGGATGTTGCAGTCGAGTATAACACTGGGTCCTCCAGAATCGCCCTTCTCGATTGGTTAGCATACCATCTTAATGGCAGATTTTGTGGTTGTTTAAAGGCAAAAACCTTTCGGTTATAAACGATTAAAAAAAAAAAAAAAAGATTCTCACACCCCTTATATTCTTTAAAAACAATAAGGTTGGGAAAAAAATTGATCACGAGAGACCTGACAGGAAAGCTAAAGCTGAACGAGTGAGATCTAACTAAGAAATGTGTAGATCTAGTTGAGATACCTCGAGATTGCTACACCTGTACTCATTCAAGTGAACCCCCTGAGGGTTTCTAATAACAGAAATACTTTGGCTATTAACCATGACTGGGCAGAATTGTCAGATGCAACTTCTTAGCTGAGGCCAATGGATAAGGCAAATGGTGAGTTGTATAGGGTGTTCAATGAATCGGACTTGGTTAAATACACACAAGTTAGAAGATTACAGTGAGTTGAACAAGTGATGTGTGTGAATGACGACTGAATGACCAGAAGAATATTTGTTGCTTTGAGAGAAAGAGGAAGACCTTAAATGAGATGGAAGACTGTGTGGACTGAGATATTGCAAGCCTGGGGAGAAGAATTGAAGAAGAACGGATGGTGCTTTTAGGAAATCCAGGGTTAACAAGGACTGTAAAACCAATGATGCATAAGGATTCTTTATTTGGATGAAATTGATATAAGAAAGGTTACAGTTTACACCTTACGTACACTTGGTCCACCGTCACTTTGCATTTAGTTTTGTTGTGCTCGGGTCAAATATGTAGTGAAATTATTATCGCCAACCTCGCTGTGACCGACTGCCAGCCGGACTCGGAGTTATAATTAAAATATCAATTGATATTTTTTATTATATTGAGATTTTATAAATGTGAGTTATGTTAGTGAAAAGAATACAATAAACTGACATAAAATATGTTTTAAAAAATCGAAATAAGACGATGTAAACCATTATCTTTTAGGGTTCAAACGTTTGATCAATTTGAATTATTCGAAAAAGTGAGTTCAATTTAACATATTATTCTTTTAAAAATTAATCATTTACAACGTATAAAAGAACAGGTTAATTTTGATTTTCTATAAAGTACGGTATGTTTAAATTATTAAACAATAATTTAAGTGAAAAACATTTCAAAATAAAACCAATAAAATAAAATAAAACTCAATAAAATTTAATAAATTTGTTTATAAGCATACTGAACAGACACTATTTTTCACAAAGTTATGTTACCCTAAACTTAAAATTACAAATTAAATCTTAAATACAAATAATTTATAGTTTTGAAACCTTACGAAAAAATACTTTCTTGAAATTTGGATAAAAAATAGGTACAGAAATAATACGCAGTCATGCAAAACCAACGAAAGACTGAATGAGAGCGTGGATCATGGAGTTAAAAATACAGGTGCCATTGTCGGAAGAAAAAATGATAGTATTTTTATAAACAATATTTCCTGCAAAGTAGAAATAATAAAACTCATTTCTTTAAGCCATAATTCAAGCTGTTTTTTATACAGATTTCAAATAATAAAATTGTTTGCGGAAGAAGCTTACTTGTGTTATCAACATAGCCGGACGGAAGTGATAGGAAAGTTGCCTATTTCGATAACGCAGCGAATGCAGCATTGCCAGATGAAGTTCGATTTAAAAATCAATTATGAGAAACAATCATTCTGACATGAAACAAATTATAATAATTTTGGTTTATATATGGTTAAATGTTAGGTAATTGTCTACTTCTAGCAACAAATAGGACGAAACCTTGTAATTCCACAATGACCGCGCCCAACTGCAGAAACCTGTTATTACTAATACTGAATGCAATCAAGTTACCACAGCTTGAAATTAATATACACAATCGTAAAATTGAACAGTTAAATCCAATGTAACTGTGATTAAATAACAGTTTCAATTTCACTGTCATTATCATGATTCTAGTAAAACAGGTTGCAATAAAGTTACTTACGTAATCAGAGAAAATTCAACAATGAATTTACGTATAATGTGAAACGTTTAAGTTGTTTGTAGGCTGTGGAATGCTTAACATCGTTGTCTTTGATTTCAATGTCATAACTCTAGATCAAGGATAATGAGTGACCATGATAATATACTTTCAAAGACAACAAATGACACAAGTTCAACGACGGTTCAATTATTTCCGGGATACAGTAGTTTAGACTATTCCCGGAAATGAATTAAGGTTAGGAAAATATAATGTAGTGAATTTATTAGAATAGGAGTTAACAAAGAAAGACCTAGTATTTTTAGAGAATTTCCTTTTGAAATGCGACAAATTCAGATACTATTATAGCAAAATAGAGAGTGTAAAATCATGGGTCTAAAAATCTATGTCCAGCTATTTGTCCGTGTTGAAGTTTTTGGAGCAGTAAAAGTGATTTCTGTCATCTGTGCAAGTTATCCGCACAGAGTGGACCGATTTTGATCACATTTGGTGTGAACATATTTTGACAATATTTCTTGTGAAATTTTTTCAATAACTAAAATTTATGAGTAGTTGTAATAAAAAAAAAAAACACAAAATAGTAATTTTCTTAAGCAGGGCACCGCCATTTTGATAAAATTTGTTAATATCTAGCATCTAAGGACCTAAAACAGAATGTGTTGGTTGTTATCGCTCCAAAAATGCTGGTTCGAAATATATCAGTAAAAATACCAGAAAAACATTTATAGAAAACCTAATTTCAGAAAACCAATAGAGGCTGTTTTTTAATTAAAAAAAAAAAAAACCTCGAGAAGTGGCGGAAATATACCCACATAGTCTACCTTATAGTCTAATTTAAATATAATAATATGTAACTTATATTATATATTGTATAGTTTAAAACTACATTGATAAGTCTGTAGTATCCAGAAACTCCCCCACGGCGTATAAAGCATTGAACATTCACCTCCATTCTTTCTTTCAACTCTGGACTCCAGTCTCAGACGGCAGCTTTCCAAGAGCCTTCAATCTGTGCTGTTGGCCACGGAAATCATAATATGTATGTGTTTTATTTCGAGACACAGAACTGTACTTGTAATGTAAAATTACTTCAAAAATTAATGTGCATACTACGAAAGTTCAAAATAACTAATTTTTAAAAGAATTTTGAAGGCCCAAATGACCCAATAATTCTTACTACTTGCTTTTGTAAACTGAATACTCTTTGGAACTTTTGCTTTGTAAAATTACAACAAAGAGCAATTCTATAATTTAAGGGAGAAGAAAATAGACCAAAGTACGCTAATTTAAGAATGAACAGAAGAGTGTTAAAGTCCTGAATAGGAAAAAAACATGGAACTGAGTGATTTACACTCTTCCGTCTTCACTCCAGATAGTTTGTTGTCAAGAATGAGCTTTAGAAACTTTAGTTCCTATTGTTTGCTCATCAAACACTATATTAGGATTTACCTCAATTTAAGTCAGGCTTCAAACTGAAAAGCTTGCATTTGGTCTTCAATAGATTTACCTTAAAATTATTTTCATAAAAATACTGCGAACTATTGTTTTCTAGGATAAATGCATTAACTTCAACATCACAAATCCTGCATCCATTCAGACTTATAGTCTTATCTTTAGCATACGGAACTAGATGACAATACTAGACACAAAATGGATCCTTGTGGAACTCCATAATTTATAACACTTGGATCGGTTAAAGCGTTTCCGACCCGAAGCAAAGCGCACACGATAAACAGACATTTTTAAAACCAAATTTGGGGGTTACGGGACCCCGATTTGATTTATTGATTTATCAAATAACTTTTTCTATAATGACTTTTTTATCTACCAATATTTAACATTGTGCAATTTAACATTTCCTACAAAGCTCAAGAAACCAACTTTTGGGTATTACATTTAAGGATCTGCTTCTATTACATTATTTTGGGGCTAGGTAAGTACCATGATGGCCCCCATCAGCTGTATTTACTGTACATCCTCAACTCATCGATAATTCCTTGCATTCCTATATCAGTTATCAAACGTGAGAAATAGAAATTGAAGGATTACGAAGAGCAGGACGGGGAAGAGATGCAATACCAGGATTGCGAATTGTAATAAGTAGCAAATGTGATAACGGAAGTTGTAAACAACACCAAGTGAATAAATTTGCAAATAAATTAAAACCTTATACATGTCTGTAATGTTAAATGTCTGGTGCTGTTGTTATAGGCTGCATACTAGAGCGGTACGATGTACGACTTTTATTTTATGAGTCAGTTTATCATAAGTAATCATGAGCTGAAGATGGCGTTTTTATGACGTATTGGTTATTTGAAAACAGGAAAAGGGAGAGAAGGAAGAATCGGGTTCAGTAGTATAATTAACGAATGTTCAACATAGTTCCGCAGTAGTTGTAGGTGAACTACCGCAACATGAAAAGGTATTAAAAGAATTTTTCGTCATACTGCTTCAAAAACAGCTGTTTTCAATACATGCATTGAGATGCTAAAGTTGTTCTTTTTAGTCTTAGGACCTAAAACATCAGCTGAGGTCGAGGTCATCAGCTGTTACTTCGTTTATACGAATTAATTATCGATTGTAAAGGATCTCCGATACTCTCGATTGTAAATAACCGTTAAAAAAGCTGTTACCATCGATTTGAGGGTAAAGAGGTTATAACATGTTAGTTTTTGTGAAATTGTTTTCTTATATCTACTTGGCCGAATTTCGTGGGTTTGTTTTATACGAAACATTTAAATTAAACCGCATAAAATCTCTTCCTTATTATGCATACGCTAAAAAATTTCACCTTACTATGGTGACCTTTGAAATTATAAGAAAGCTGTAATCTTGATACACAATGGGGAATACCAAATTACAAAGACGTATTAGTTGTGACCATGTCATCCAATTATGACTGTAAAACCAAAATAAACGTACAATGAAAAACCGATTATTTATTTCTTAATACATGTGATTACAAAAGTTTATTTGAAAACAGCTGAGTGCAATCTTTATTTTTATTATTTGTATATGTACTCCTCATAACAGGTAATGAAAATTGTATTTTGATTTTCGTGTGCAGTGAAATTTTTTAGTGTATTAATTTTTTTTAGGTGATCAATTTATTACATTCACCGAAAGAATACAATCATAATTAATTGAAAAGCTAGGATTGTAATATTGAGAGAGCAATAAATTAAATTATCTGTTTATACTACAACCTACAGAATTATCTAATTAAATAAAATTGTTTTGTTACTAAATTCAAAAATGACATAACACTTACAAGAAGGGGGGGACAACGTTAATTTTTTTAGTAGAGAATTTTTTTTCTAAAGTTTCTGAAATAGTCGACCTCGGTGGGCTTTTTTATCCAGTATTGCATAATCTACAACTTTTAATTATCCTAAAGCCTGGAAAACAAAATCTATCTAATAATACAAAATCAATATAAATATTTACGATATTTAAAAAAAGAAGAGAATGGAATGATGTCAGCCAGCAATATTTTTTATGTGCGTTTAGACTTAAGTCGTAATATTATATCTCAAGATCTTATTCCTCTTGCTCGTGACCAGCTTTTGTCCTTCATCATTAGGCCTAGATAAGTTCTTATTCTAATTGTTATGCAATTTAAAATGAGAGAGAGGATAGTCTTAACATCACTTTCGAGACTATGAAGTCAGACAAATATATTTATGATAGTTTGTTATTATTAAGTTAGGTAATAGTCAGAGGTATCGACCTCTGTTATGGGTTCGGTTACCGAAAAAATAATTTTCGACGTGCCCTCCGTCCATCGTTGTCTTTGTACGTAAGCACGATAGCAGTCACACACATTAAGATAGGGAGATACAGTTTGATGTAGGGAACCCTATATTTAGTGGTATTTGTATAGTGTACCCTATTAAATTCAGAAAATCCGAAGTGAAAATGTCAAAATGGCGTCCATTTTGAAACAGTTTTTTGTTCATATCTCGTGTGTTATTCAACTTTTATTACACTAAATTAGATACAAATTTGCAGATTTGAATCCTTCATGTGCAAACAATACCTCTTTACGATTAACAATAGTGAAGATATTATCATAAATATAATTTTGAACTTCTGCCTCTTAAGAAAATGTCACATTCGTGTAGTTACAAGATCCAGGGGGGAGTCAACAAAACGAGCTCAGCTTCTTCACGTACCAATGTAATTTAACATTTTCTATTAGGCCGTAGAAATCAGTTTTTTTTTTATTACATCTAGAATATTCGTGCATTAAGTGTCGTAGTGGGGGCTATCTACTTGTTTTCTTTGCGTCAGTTAAAACGCTGGAAGTTCGTGCCAATTGTAACTTGTTCAGTGTTAAAGAGACTAATAGGAATTGCGAGTTTTATCAGTTACTTAGATTGTATATATTGTAGCTAATTTTGGAAGACTATTCAAATTAAGAAAAAAGTTGCTATAAACTTTGGAAGGTGATTCTAAATAAACAAAAAAATTCATATACATTTTGAAAGGTGATTAAAAATAAAGGGAATAGTTTCTATGAACTTTTGCAAGTGATTCAAAATAAAGAAAAATGTTCCTATCAACTTTGGAAGGTAATTCAAAATAAAGAAAAAAATTCTATAAACTCTGGAAGGTGATTCAAAATAAGGAAAAAAAAAATCATATAAACTTTGAAAGGTGATTCAAAATAGTAAAGAAAATCGTTTCTTTAAACTTTGGATGGTAATTCAAATTAATGAAAAAAAGTTCCAATGAACTTTTGTAGGTGATTCAAAATAAAGAAAAAAGGTCCTATAAACATTGGAAAGTAATTCAAAATAAAGAAAAAATTTCTATAAACTCTGGAAGGTGATTCAAAATAAAGGAAAAAGTTACTATAAATATTGAAAGGTGATTCAAAATAGCAAAGAAAAAAGTTTCTATAAACTTTGGATGGTAATTCAAATTAAAGAAAAAAGTTCCAATGAACTTTCCAGGTGATTCAGAATAAAGAAAAAAGGTCCTATAAACTTTGGTAGGTTATTCAAAATAAAGATAAAAGTTCCTCTAAACTTTGGAAGATATTCAAAATAATGAAAAAAGTACCAATGAACTTTTGTCCAAAAACGCTTCGTTTTCCGAATGTCTGTCTTATTTTAAAACAATAAGACGTAACTGCAGAACATATTTATGAGTTTATCTCTTGTAAATATTTTTCTAAGTTAATGATTTTTTTTACATATTCTACATTAAACATTTTAAACGTCCGCCATTTTGAAAATTTAGAATATAAAAGTTTGGTTTTTCTTGTACACTGATAAAAGGTTACATGGATACTAAATCTTCACTAAATATCTTATCTACTTCTAAAGATATAATGTTTTTTAAAACACAAAGTGTTTCGATGGAAATTGAAGCGTTTCCGGACCTATGTTTTATATCACCTTTTTTTCTTTCTTATTTTTAACTTTAGATTCAGTTCCCAAAATATTGGCTTGATATTTGAATCACTCTGTATATATAATTTCATTATATCAATAAACATGTAGTCAGGTTTTCTTATAATGTATAAAACACCTTCACGATTTTCATAATTATGATATTTATCACGCCTTATGTTATATCGACGTGATCATCAGTAAACATCGAGAGATGTAAATATATTACGATTTATTGGTAATTGTGTTATTACTTAGAAACACATTTACTAACAAGTTTGTTTTTATAGAATGGGAAACATGAAGTAACATTAATTAGTATTTCTGCCGTAGAAGGTTAAAATCGGAATCGCTGGTGATTCTTCTAGGCTATATATGATGTGATGATCTTGCAATTAAAAACAATTTGATGTACGCTATCATAATACTAACTCAGCTCGATCATATAACGTAATACAAACAAATCTTCAAAATGTAATGCTTAGGTGGCTTTGTTGGAAATATTAAATTGTATTGGTAGATCAAAAGATCTTACCCATTAAGCTAAGTTTGTTTTAAAACAGTTTCACAGGTTTTCTGAACCTCATAATTGTGTAAATCAGTATTATTGACGTAGACTGGGCCCTAATTGGCCTCGTAGATGTATAAATCTCTTCGCTCGTGTCCAGAAGGGCCTCGAAGCTGTACATATGTGAAAAATTCTTCACTCGCGACGCTCCTCCGATGTGAATGTTTAATTTAGGTTATCCATTAACGGTAATATCCCTTATTGCCTAATAGCGCACTTTGCACTGCACTGAGTCGAGGACGGAGAAATACATCCTTAATATCTTATGTTTTAGTCACTCTATAATAAATCGATGCTCACACAACTAGGTCGTAGCGATTCACCGAGGATACTTTACGATGTCTTACACGACACCTAACTAAACAAAAGCATTGACGAGTGAATTGTTTCTCAATTTAATATTTACATAACTTTATACTTCTCCTTCATGCGACGGCTCTTACTAACTTTAGATAGTTTATCCATCTTTTTGGGGTGTACCAACATTTCGTTTGCTTGATATGCAACTTATGGTATCTTTCAACATCCATCCGCTCTACATCTTCTAACGAGCTTCGTCTTTACCATTCTATCAGTTCATTTATGCTAGAGATATTTTATTGCGTCATTTATAGCTTAAAATTGAACTGAGGAACCTAATATCCATGACTTGTAATCTACTTTTTAGTATTTACTAAGTACAGGATGAGTTTGGTAATCCCAACTAATATTGACCTCAGTTTATTGACTATCTTCATATTTCATGACCTCAGGAACTGAGTGATTTTCGACATGCCGTTCGTCCGTCATCTTTGTCGCCTGTACGGAAGCTCGAGAAAAATAAAAATAAAAACATGAAATTTAGGACTGTAGTGTGCTCATATAGAACCCTATTGAAATTCAAAAGAAATCTAATTAAGAATGTCAAAATGGCAGTAATTAAAAAAAATTTTTGTTCATATCTTGTGTGATATTTAACTTATAACACACAAAATTATGTAAATATCTCCATGTAATGGTGTAAATGTCCTCTCTTCAATGACTAATGACGAAGTTATTGTCAAGAATTTAGTATAGAATCCTGAACTCCCACGATAAAATGATGCAGTATTAGTATAGTTACGAGATCCAACAGGGTTGTACACAAGCGTAGCGAGTGAAGTTACATTTGTACAGAACCGAAGTCCGCCAATGCTGAAGCGAGTGAAATTTTTGTAATTAACCGGCTTTATTAAGGTAAATATACATAATTTACGAAGTTCAGAAAATCTGTGTAACAACGGTTTTAAAGAAACTTACAACCTCTTAATCTAACAATATAATTGATCATTTCTTACAAGGTCAAAGAAACCAACTTTTAGATGTTACATTTAGAAGATCTGCTTGAATTACGTTTTAAAGTGTGTCCCACGAAGGTATTTACATTTTTAAACAAACACTAAGTACATATGCGTCTACCAAATTGTAAGATTTTTATCATACATATTGGAAACATTTCCAAAAGTGTAGCAACAAATTTTTACGCTGATATCTGCAATAGAAATAAAATGGCTACTGTTGACAACTATTTATAGTTTAAACGATAGCAAACAATAAAATAACTTTTTATTCTTTTATAGACTTTAATCGCTTTTTAATTTAATTACCAATTATGTACTGTAGACTTAGGCACACCAACGCTTAAGGATACATTTCGAATTTATGTGGATTTACTAGGAGACTTTAGAATAGCAACACACACATTTTCGGCCACTTCCAAGTTAGGTGGCTGCCGGCCCCTCTTTTCCTCTCCACCCCAGATACGTTCCTACCTTGAGGATACTGTAATGAACCTGTTTGTCTTGGTTTTCAGATACACCCTGTATACTATTAATTATTAATGTCTTTTAAACGTGATTATAATTCTTCTGCCTACATCTCACGCGTGTTACCATTCACAAGTCACAGTGTAACAAAGACCGCTATCTACCGATCGTCACGATTATTTTTGCACACAATTAAAATTCGGCAATGTCTCGGTCGTGTCGAAGCCGTGATTTTATATTTTGACCTGAATTAAAAGTTGTGTTGCAACAAATAGCTTGAATTCACTGAGCGTGTAGGAACTTCCGTCGACATCATTGTATGCAGTGTTGGGAAGTTTGTTTATTATGCAGAATAAATTGTTAGTTTCAATCCTGTTTTAACTGGACTATTTTGTCGATATGTTTGTGATGCAGTTACAGTCAAACGCGTCTTCTAATCGTTATCAAACTTCTTAATAACGTTTGTTAGTAAAGACTTTGTCTAGTTTTGACTAGTAACATATTTCGCTCTTATTCCTCCTGCGAGTAAAATGAAACTATACTTCTTGGAACCCTAATAATTAAAAAACAAAATTTATAATAATATTATCTGTTGTGTGACTTCGTTCTTTTATAAATGACAAGTTTCGAAACTATGCTTCATTATCAGAAATCTTTTCGTTCACAAAAGTACAATTTTTGCCATCATACTGTGCTCTTGTGTTTATATATAATATCTTCTGATTTGTCACATCTATATGTTTGTCGACATCTGTGAGGGAGAAGATTTCTGATGATGGATCATAGTTTCGAAACGTTATTTATAGAGGAACGAAGTCACACGATGGATAATATTATTATACTTATTATTCTATAATTGTGACTTGGATACTACCCAACAATGTTTAAAAAGATTTTATTTTTCTATATATATATATTTTTTTTTATGTGGGAAATTAAATTAAATACGTCCCAAAATTTATCTCCAGTAATTTCTATAAAAACTTGTGTAAAATATAAACAACATAGTTGAATACTTTTAAAGTTTGGATTAAAATAACTTTGTTAAATGGGTAAAAACGTATAAGACCTATTAACAAAACTTGTGCTGACTATGAAATATATAACTAAAGTGAAAACAAAACGGACTAAAATACAACACACGTTACAATTAATAAAAGAACAAAAATCTTTTTTAAATGATTTTATTATTTTTTATAAACAAAATATCTGTAACTTGGATTTGTTTTCTATTCACTTTATTTACATCATTTTGTTTTTCAGAATTAAAATATTTTTTACAAGTTTTCTTCAATAGTTTTATGCGTTTTGTAGCAATTGAACAAAGCTATTTCAAACCAAACCTAACAAGTATTTTTTACCTCCAATTCCTAGTATTTTACATTAGTTTTATTCTTCAAATTACAAGCCGAAAAATTCTGGGAAATATTTTATTACATTTGCCTCATATAAAAAAAAAACAAATATTATAAAACCACCAAATTTGTCCTTAATTTGAGCCTCAAGAATTACAGTATGGGAAATTATTCTCTGGCTGTTATTTGGGGGGGGGAAAAAAAAAAAACAGATTTCAGACTTATGTATGTTGTATAAATATTATAAAGTTTCTTTCTCATTTCTACCCTAGAATCAGTTCCCACTTGTGAGAAGTTTTTAAGTATTAAAATTAGCATTTAAAACAACAGTCGTCATTTTGAAACTGTTAATGGAAGTTTTAAAATTTTTGTTTAGGCTAATCTTAGATGTTGTAGACAATTAGCAAGAAATTATGATTTTAGTTTTTGTCGATAATTCTGTTATCCTTTGACCTACAGGAAAAATTTTAAAAAAAGTATTTTTTTTTCGTTAAAAGAGTAAATATTTCGTAGTTTAGTGGTTTTCATGTTATTCGACATTAATATTTTTAATGTCCACCATTTTGAAAATGTACACATTAAATCTTGATTTTCTTGTATACTGGTAAAATGTTACATAAATAACGAGTATACTAGATTATACAATATCTTATATACTTTCAAAGATATAAAGGTTTTTGACTGATCTTCACGTTTCTTGGCCCTATAAAATTGAAATTATTTTGGACATACAGCTCGTCTGTGTTGTTATATAGGAACCATATGAAAATATAATTGAAAATGTCAAAATGGGGGTAGTTTCAGCATGTTTTTCCATATCTCGTATGTTATTCAATTTATAAGGACACTAAATTACATAAAAATTTACAGATTTCAATTCTGAATGTAATAGTATCATCCCCACCTCTGTAAATTACAAATAGCAAAGTAATTTTAGTTAAAACTAAAGTTTCGAACTATGACCACCAAGAAAATAGTTAAAAGTTCTCCCATGGCCGACTCACCGATACGAGTATAGCGAATGGAGGTTACTTCACACAAGTATATCTTTTAGACCAGCCAGGAAACAAAATGTATGGCCTAGCCGACATCAAGACAAATAGCAAAGGTATTGTCAAAAATGTAATTTCGAATGTTGACTACCCAAGAAAACTTATATTCTTATAATTTCTAAGGTCACGTCACCGACACGAGCGTAGCACGTACAGTCTGACGATCACAAGAATAAACGCAACGTACGAGGGGCGAAAAATGGAACTGCGCATGCGCTGATCGCTTTTGGACTACTAGATTAGTAAAGTCCCTTTAACCATTACCGTACTAATCGGTTAGAAAATACAAGTTGGGATTTTCCACAGTTGTGAGTGGTGAAGCGTAAGCGTAGGCTATGTATGATTTCAGTGTAGATAGTTATTAAAGTTATTTTAAGTGTTTCAGTGTTAAGAAAAGCATCAGTTGTAACGCATCTCGGAGTATTTATCGTGTCAACCATTGAGTCAATGTTATTAATTAGAGTAGTAGTAAGATGTTCAGTATCAAATAAAATTTGCTTATCCTCTTCATTCCTTGCGCGTTCATTCTTAAGGCCATTTCACACCGGCGTACTGAACGTCCTGGACGTTTGGTACGTTTTTGTCAAAATAAATCGCTTCCCATGCTATCAAATGAGCCATTTCACACCGCGCGTACAGTACGTACCGAACGTCCTGGACGTTTGGTACGTTTTTCGGAGGATCGCTCGGAGAGTGATTTTTCACAAACGTCCAGAACGTCCACGGCCTAGCGCATGCGCAATGAACACTTCGGAACCACGTGCTCCGCTCCTGTCAATTCTGCAAAACCCCGCGTCATCTGCAGTGTGTTTGTTGTTGCTGGTGTTTTGTGCATTTGTACCATGGAAGCGTTGTTGGAAGAAGTACGTGATCATCCTGTAATCTGGGACACAACCCTAGAAATATACAGGGACCTGGTTATGAAGAACGCAGCGTGGGAGGAGATTACTGCAAATCTTCAGAAAGATATTAAGTTGTCATTTACTGTAATGTAATAACATTAGAGCAACGATTATATATTTATATTGTTATTTAATGGAAGTTATTATAGTATAATAATTATTAATGACCTCATTTTATATTAGTTTTACTAAAGGCTCAATTTAAAAAAAAAGAATAACAATCGTATTAACTTTCACAGGTAAAACAAATATTATTTAAAATAGAAATCATGTTATGTTATGTTATTCTTAGAAATAGAAATTGATATATAATACTAGGTACAGTAATCTATAAAATGTACATGTCAAATACCTAAAAAGTAGGCCTACATGTAATATACTGCATTGCATCTAGGCATTGTGGATTACATTAATACAGTGTGCACTAATAATAAAAGGGAAAATGTGGTAAAAAAATAAAATAATACAAGAGCACTGATCGAGCGAACGTCCTGGACGTTTGGTACGTTGTTGGGCGGTGTGGAATGGGCGCGTACCGAACGTCCCAAACGTACCAAACGTCCAGGACGTTCAGTACGCCGGTGTGAAAAGGCCTTTACCGTAGTAATACTGTATAGGCTCCTTCATGTATGTATTACTTCGAGGTCAGTATCTAAGCGAGTGAAGACATTTTTTACTCTATATCTACGGCTTAGTTGACGTCAAGCAAATAGTAAGTAATCTACACTATCACGAAGTTTAACTGTTTTAAATTGACTTACACTACTGGATAAGACCAATACATTTTATCAATTCTTTCAAGGCTCGTAAAACCAACTATTAGAGGATCCGATTGTACTGATCGAGCAGGGTAAGTACCATGATGGCGCCCATCAACATGATATCATTAATGATAATTAACTACTGATTAAACATTCTTTTTGTAAATATCGTGGCTAGTTCAATTAAAAGTCCGGTAGGTGAGAGCTGGGACGGAGCCAAAAGACAATGTTGTAACGTAGCGTGCGCCCTTTGCAATGTCAGTCCTTTCTTTTATGTAAATCAACTTGCTCTTGAAATGGTCTCTGATACAACCTGGTCTTCGTGTCTGTGTAATAAAATAATACTAATGATTTTAACTTGAGATATAAAACTGCAAGGCCGAGGGTTAAATTGCAATCAATTTATGTTTTAATAAAAAACTGTTTATTATGAAAAAAAAATCGGCTGTATGTAGGGAACAATCCTGGTAAGGACGAAAATAATATAATATTGCGAGATGTGCTGTTATAATTCAACCATTTGGCATTTATCCTGCGTTGCGCAGTTACTGCTGAACCTGTCTAGTTATAATGATATGTACCCTACAATATATTTTTGTAATTTATTTTCCGGCAGGTAAATATTACAACTATATACAAATAGTTTCTTGGAAAGTCAGGGTTCAAAATTACATTTTTGACAATAACTTCGTTTTTGTAATGTAAAAAAACCATTCACCATTGCATGCTGAATTGGAATCTTAAAATTTTTAGTTAAGTTATTATGTTATACGTTGAATAAAACACGAAATATAATGAAAAACTGCATAAAATGGCCACCATTTTGAAATATATGAAATCTTACAAAGTGGTAGAAGCATATGTACTAGGTGGTTGTTTATAAATGTAAATACCTTTGTCAGACACGCTGTATATATTTATTCGACTCAGAAATTAAAATGTTGGCGCTAGACCACTTAAAAGACTTCGACTTTATAAAAATAATTGTCCCAATATGCTTAAGGACCCTAGGTCGTGTGGTTTTAGAGCACACGGTTGATCCTTTTATTTCACAACATATCTATAGGTATGTTTTTATAACGTATGTATACTCGTCGTCTCTGATTTCAAAACTATCTTTTGAAGATTTTTCCAAAATCAATATTTTGTAAATTTATGTAAGTTTTTAGACTCTTGGTTAAACAGGTTAAAATTAAATCGACGTAATTTCAGCGTAGCTGCCACTAGACAAAAATTGTATTTTCTCAAAATCAGAACCTTTAATCCTCTCTCTTATAATATGAATCAGGGTGTGTCTGTGTCGTAGGTACGGATAGATAACGTGAATACGTCTACAATGTTTCACCACAGACGATCCACGCACGTCACCCTTATGGCCAAACAGATTGTTGACAAACGTATTTGTGAAACTCTCACTAACTGCCGTCCAATATCTCTCTGTGATAGGTGATCGCACAAAATCGATATCCACATATTGTGGCGATAACTTAGAAACGATTTCATTATCTTCTTCCATTGCCGCCGCCGTGGCAGATGTACTGGCGGCCTCGGAGGCAAATTTATTGGTTCCAGACATCGCTCATAAGTGGTTTGAGGAACATCACTACATGCTGTTGGGATACACTTTCCAAATATTTAAGATTATTGTAATTCGACGTGGTTTTTCCACGTGTTTAAGTCGTATTGATATTTCTTTAGTTCTAACATCAATTTAATACAATTTCACCAGAACAACTAAAAACTAAAATTTTACATTACATCTATAAATTACGACCAGATCTTCAAAGATCACAAAGAGCTTCACCGAGTCAGAGGTTATACTGCATGAAAGTTTCCGTAGGCGGGGAAACGATCACAAAATGGCGACTTGACCAATTCCGTCCCGCTTGTGACATAATCTTTAATAGGTGAAGTAAATTTTTGTGGTATAAATTGATTTTTGATGTAAACTATAGTTCTTTAGCTGCAACGCAAAACTGTATCATCTGATTTCATTATCATCGGGTTTTCTGTAATGCCATTAAAGACGTATTATATATATATATATATATATATATATATATATGATATTATATATATTATGATAAATATATATATATATATATTTGTGAAATATATATATATATATATATATATTTCACAAACCACTTTTTTTAGAATAGGGGATATCGAGATGGATATATCCGCAAAAAATCCGCGAAATCGATTTTTGACTCATCGCATAATTTGGTCTATACGTGAAAAATTAAAAATGAATTAAACAAACGTCCATAAACTCTGAAACTAACTGTTGGTGTCTTACAACTGTAGCAAGCTTATTTAATTTTAATGTATACTTCCATAAGCACAATATTAATGTAGCATAAGCACAATTAACAACTTTGTAGTTTTACGACCATACAAACACATTTATTTTGCCATTACACACTAATGATTATTCTAACAGATATTAATTTAACTGTTCATCGTTTATAGATGGATTAATTTATTTTGAGGTTATGTTTAAATCAATACTAAAAAATAATGCGCAGAAATTTTACGCAGTGTCAACTAGTAAAAGTTAAAAGAGGGAATAATATACAATTCTTGGTGGCATCAAGTTATATTGGCTGAATGTTCAGTGTGGGTATTCTAACAATTAACACGTATCCGGGTTTTTCTTTAATTCGAATATTCCCTATGACAGCACTACTTAGCCGTGTACATAGATTATTTATATTTTACTTGAACAGAATAAATAAACTTCGTCACGGGGAAATCCAAAGAACAGTTGACCAGAGTACATTGGCATGGACACCCAGTCGCATGAGTAACATGTTGCTTTTAAACGCAAATTAAAACCTGTTTGTAGAAGTGGGTGGACTAATCCGAGTGTGTATGACCTTGATTTTATTAACCAAGGTCGTAGTTTGGGTGCGTGAACGCCTAGGCTATTGGTTATGTTATTTAAGGCATTATCTAAAAGCATTCACAAAAATATTTGAATTTTAACAACGTTTATTAAATTACCAGTTTACTTTGAGCAACAGATTTTACTCGAGATACCGTTTCATCAGCTGTTTTGAACTGTTGACATGGCTGATTTCCCTTAACCTATAGAAACTACAGTATTTTGTTTATACAGTTTTTGTTTACACTCAGTTGAAAACACAGATTAATATTTCTGAGTCTTTTTCTAGAAATATTCGCCGAGGTTTATTTCACAAATATTCTTAGGGGGTCACTTCTCTGAGTAATGGCTTGGTTTTCATGTAGTTCATTCTTTTTCATTTTTCTT
Source organism: Aphrophora alni (assembly GCA_963513935.1). Classification (NCBI taxonomy): domain Eukaryota; kingdom Metazoa; phylum Arthropoda; class Insecta; order Hemiptera; family Aphrophoridae; genus Aphrophora; species Aphrophora alni. The sequence goes on along the minus strand of OY740767.1, from coordinate 44,226,712 downwards.
ACCAGGAAAACTCTGTTTTTTTCCCGACCCTGACGCTATTAGAATATTCGAGGGGTCTTTATTTTGTGCTCTTTTCTTCGTTTTTTTATAACGCGATGATGACAGAAAAGGTTATAATTTTGAACAACAAGAAAAATACAATATTTCTACAAATAACTGTAGCCTACATTTAATAACTTGTATATGGGACCAAAGGATTAGCATATGATGCATTGTATGTGAGCAACGTTTAATTTATAAAATAAAATAATTGTTTATACTGTACTTAATAAACAGACAATACTCTAGTACTGTAAGTACATCTCTATCTCATCGTTAAGGAATTAAATTTCTGTAAAAGTCGCGTCTTTCTTTATTATAGGGCCGATTTTATTAACTGAATTTTATTTTGTTGCTTTGTTTGAGAATATATAACAGCTTTTTAATTTTTTTTTCTTTTTTAGGTTAACTTATAGGCTATAGTGCTAAGTTCATTTGTGGGGATTCACTTTGTATTGTGATTTATTGTGAAGAGTTTATATGGTTTATTGTTAATGTGAATTTTTTATGTCGCAAAAGTTAACAACTTAACTGTACGTACTTTATAACGTTTACTTTATTTGTGATTTATTGCTTACACCTCACAAATGTCTATTTGCTTATTTTTAATGAGCGACAATTGAGTGGGAGCTTAGATGTTCTAAATGCAGGAAGATCGCTTGAACACGAGCGAAGAGAGTGGAGCCTTTATACACACACCACCGAGGCCTGTTAGACCTTAGCTGACGTCAAGAAAGTAGTGATGTACACATTTACGAGGTTTAGAAAACTTGTGAAACAACTGTTTTAAACAAACTTACCCTACTGGATAAGTCTCTTGATCTACCAATTTAACATTTCTTACAAGGGCCAACCAACTTTTGGGCATTATATTTAGATGATCTGATTATGTTACATTGTACAATAGGCTGGATAAGCATTATGATGGCGCCCTGTTTTGTAGGTAAGAGTGCTAGAAAGTTAATGCAATGCTTTTTTACCATTTTTATTACTATTAAATATACAACTGTGGAACTATAATAGGTTTTATAATCAATGCTTATCTAAATCCGTTACAAGGAAAAAACAATACAAATTATTATTAACTCAAGATCAGATACATTGTGAAATAGATATACAATCACAGCAGTTGTATCGGCTATGACATCAGAATGAAGAAATCTTCCTACATTTATCAGCTGTTTGTGAAATAAAAATTATGATATATTGTTTCACATAAATATACTTCTTTAATTAAGCCGTGATTCCAGGAATACTAAAGTCCCCACCTAAGAAGATAAATTTCAATTTTATGTAGATGATTTCTCAGAAAAACAAAAGTCTGAAATCTAAAAATGAGTCAGGAAATACATTAAAAATCAGAACCTATCTAAACTGAATTCGAAAGTCGACACAATTTGCATGTAAATTCTTGATCTTGAAGTTGTTTTCCTGTTGTTTAAAGGAGGGAAACCGCTTTGTCATCCTCGCTTTATAAAGTAAGGTGTTGGGACATCATGGTACTTACATAGCCCATCATACAATCTAATACAAGCAGATACTCTACATGTAATGCCCAAAACTTAATCTCGTTGGCCTTGTAGGAAATGTTAAATTGTATCGGTAGGGTAAAACGGTTTGGTTACACAGGTTTTCAGAATCTCCTAATTGTTTATATAACTACTTTCTTGGTATCGGTTATACCTTAACGGACCTCGTAGATACCGATTACGTTTACATATTAAAAAGTTTGTACTCTCTACGCTCGTGTCTCATCCATGGCGGGCCTCGGAGCTGATCTTAAATGAAACAGCATCAACTCGTTACGCTCGTGTCGGTGTGTCTACAAATATCTACTATTTAAATTTTCATATTTTCTTGGAGGTCCAGGTTTTACTATAACTTCTCTATTAATATTAGAGAGTCTATTCTTTTTCTTCTTTTTTTTCCATTTTTATCTAATTTAGTGTTTATAAGTTGAATAACATACGAGACATGAACAAAAATCTGTGTAAAAAGGCCCACAGTATTCACATTTTTAATTTGATTATTCTGAATTTCAATAGTCACATTTATAGTTCTCTAGACCAAATTTCATGTTCCTACCATAAATTTTATAGCCGCTAATGTTCTTTCATAACAACAACAAAGACGACAGATGGACGACATGTAGAAAATAATTTTTCGGTTTCCTAAGACAATTAAATGTGAAGATCGAAACATGGAGGTTTTCTGACATTTTCCAAATTGCGTATATTGTGTTACTAAAAAGGAAGAAAAGAACATTGAATAAAAAGACTGCTGCCCTTCCAATACATCAATAGTATCAGTGTCGGAAGAGAAAAAGAGTTGCTCGAGGGTGACCTGATAAGAAATATATAAGAAAGGGACCTAACCTCAAAAGTTGTAAAAAAGTGAAAGAGGTTAATATTTTGTTAAAAATATAAAACTAGAATTGAGAATAAAAGCACAGACAGTGCTATATTGAAGGGAAAAATGACGCATGATTATAAAATACATGACACTAGAATGTTCTAATTTCAGTAATTTAGTTTTCCTAATGGAATATTATTTAATATTGTCTACAATATCTCTATTTTCCGGTACAGTCATTTCACGAAACTTTAAACAATCCGTTTATTCTGACCCAACATTTTACCAATATTAACGGAAGGATACAATAACGGGAAAATATGATATAGAAAATTTTATTAACCTATAACATTTTACACATTTGATTTTCATCATTAAAAACAAATGTTTTTTGGCATTCATCAGGTATTTACGCTTTACTCGTGGTGGCACTTCATTTACATAGTCAAGAAATTCTGAAAAATCGTCTTGATCTTCCACCATTTTCACAATTTTTAATAACAAACAAACCTTTCAACATTGAACAATATGGTTAAGGGAGGCTTAAGTTAGCTCTTGACCAACTTTAACGCTATTCCTTAATAAAGTAAACAGCAAAGGTGCGTATATAAAACGAAAGATCTTTATCAAGGCCTCACGTGAACAGCGCAAAGGATATCTTAAACAAAGGAAATCCAAAGGAACGTTTATAAATATGACCCTTAATATTATGTAATATAAAGTACTTCCAGACAGCGACATTGCCTTCCTTTCCACCGCTCACTCGATTTCGCAGCTTTCTAAAAACATTATATACGGTGAAATGCCTGCAATGAATCAGATAGTTTACACATTGCACACGACAGCCAAGTACCAAACTGGCTGTAGGAACGCATGGTCTGTATTGCGCCAGACGTGGTACAGTATTGCATTGTTAACTTTTAGCAGTGTTACCACTACGAAAGCAAGAATATCATGTTAGCCTATACAAGAAAATCCTCTAAATGTGATGTTCAAAAGTTGGTTTCCTGGGCCTTGAATTGTTTTTGTAGATCGAGCGCTCTTATCCAGTAGGGTAAGTCTGTTTAAAACAGTTCTAACAAAGTTTTCTAAACCTTGTGTATATTACTACTCTCTCTATTAGGCCGTAGCGAGCTCCGTAGATACACAGTAAACATGTTTTCACTCGCTTCGATCCTGGCCTACATAGGAGCTTCTACTCGCTACGCTCAAGTCGGTGACGAGACCTTAGTAACTATACGAATGTCATATTTTTGGGGGGAAATCAAGGTTCAATATTACATTTCTGACACTAACATTGCTATTTATTATCGTAGAAAGGTTGTAGAAAGTTGGTACCATTGCATGCAGAGTTAAAATCTAATTTAGTTTGTTATACGTTGAACAACACACGAAATATGAACAAAAAACAGTTTAAAATGACCGCCACTTGACATTTTAAGTTTTATTTTTCTGAATTTGAATAGAGTTCTATATGCGCACATTATAGTCCCCTAAACCAAATTTCGTGTTCTCACCTTAATTTTTGTGGTCGCTATCGTACTTAATTACAGTCGACGGTCGACGGTCACCTCTCCGGTTTTCTGAGGATATTAAATGTGAAGATCAGTCAAAAAATAGAAACAAAAATTTTCGACGAATACCAAACTTATACTGCGCAAGTAAAAAGATGAAAACATGTCCAAACTAAGAAAACATTTCAGAAGTATAGAAAGAAATAGTTAAAACATTATAATAGCAATAAATGCTTACTAATAAAATCAAAAAGATAATTGTTTAAATATCGTAGTTCCATAGTTATTGGTACCCGGTATATTATAATTTTTCTGTTTAAATACAATTATTAATAACAAATTTACTGATAAAACTGAATATTGCAAAAAAATATATTTTTTAGTTTAAAACAAATCCCTATATATTATTTAAACTGTATTTGACATAGAATTCATTGATAAATGTGAAGAATAAAAGGTTCAAGCGTGCGTTTTTTGACTTAGGGGCGGTAATTTTTATAAAGTCGAAGCCTTTTAAGTGGCCAGCGCCAAAATTTTTAATTTCTGCGTCAAATAAACATATATGTATAATCAAAACATCTAGTTTTATTTAATGCCTCCATACATACTAATTAATATATATATATGTGTGTGTGTGTGTACGTTCAATTCCATTGTTTTTGCGACTTAACTACCCTATGTTCTTTCTTTTTCTTTTGGTTACCTTTATATTTTTCCTATATGATGTGGGGCAATGTAAAGAATATAAATGCAAAGTTTGGAATATACAGAATTTATCGTCATTTGAAATTATAAGGGCCCTTGGTTATAACCTTGGAGGACCCTAAAAAGTTCTTTATCACTAAAAGCTAGTCAGTTAACATTATTAATTTTTATTGACGGTACATTTTTCGATTTTATCACCTATAAACTTATAGCCATTTTTTTTTGTAGAGAGATGAAAAAAGAGAAGAAAGAGTATACACATAAATAAACGCTATAACATCATAGTACAAACTTTCTCTCTCTCATCCCCAAATCCGCAACTAATCTCCATTTTATTTAATTGTATATTTAAACAAAGACCTAAACCAGCTTTGTTTGTACTATAAATACAACCACAGTGTAAGTTGTAATTGATTAAAATCAAGCTTTTGGTGACGGAGATCCAGGATTCTATTTATCCTTGCACCGTAATATTTTTTTACTTGATATTAAGGGTTTGTGTAATGCTTCTTTACACTTCACTAAAATTTGAACGAAATTGGTGGAGCAGATTATGGGAAATGATGTACTTTAACAACTTTTTTGTTGTTGTTTTTACCGATAATTCACGAACCGAACATTTTTTCTTCGAGAGATAGCAACTAATACGTTTTTGTTAGTAGAATTTTGTAGAATTTTGGAAAATCGTATTTTCTGTTTTTTTTATGGCAGTTATTCCAACATTTCGGATTATCGAAAAAATGGAATAACAAGCCCCAAAGTATGCCCTTGAACCGAATTATATTAAAATCAGTCCACACGTTTGGTCTTTAGAGCTCTGCGTACACACGAAAAACCCCCGACATTTCAAAAACCGATTTTTTACTCTGGGGACCGCAAAACTGATATATCTGAAAAACTTCGATGTCGATGTTTTTGACGTATCACATAATGTTTTCTGTTCCAGATAAATATTTAAGAAAGTAAATAAATGTACATAAATTGTATAGCCTATATGTGTTTATTTTGTTGCAGATTTTGGGAGCAACAGCCTTCGGGTTCGTTATCATGGGCGTTGGCTTGATCTTCGCCATGCCTACCATTGTGAACGGAGAACTGAACCATGTGAATGCAACAAGTCTGCATGGATTTGCTTTGGACGAACACTCAGCCTCTTGGTTTGGTTGGTATTTTTATAGTATACATTTAATATACTAGAGTAGGGGGAACACTAGATGTTTGTTAAAATGGTGATGATAGAAGAAAAGGCATATACGAGCAGACAATGTTGTTGCCCCCTAGTATAGAGCGTGATACAGGGTGTCTTTTTTAACTGTGCCACTATTAGTATTTTGGAAACGGTAAAATTTACAGGAAACTTTAAATGGGGGGGGGGACTTCATCTTATTTTGTATGCCCATTTAAAATATGATTTTAGAATTTTTAAATTCGGCCAACTTTGAAATTTGATAAGGAACACCCTGTATTTTTTTACATATATCAATACAATTTTTCAAGACTTTTTTATTCAATCCATTTTTTAAAAACTGAATGGTTTCGGAGCTAGAGCCTGCAAATTTTGAAAAATACCATGTTTTGCCTATGTTTAGGTACCATGTATAGGTAATGGTTTTGAGAACTTTTAACTGTTCTCAAAAGTCTTATCACGTTATTTAAGAAACAATTTAATTGGTAACCTCAAATTTTTAACATAATTTTCGACTGAAAACAAGAATCATAATTTTCTGGTAATTGTACAAAACACCTATTGGCTTACAACAGTTTTTTTTATTACAGGATGTATTAGACCTTGTGAATAAGATTCAAAAATGAGATTTAAAAAAACATCAAATCCCTATTTTTATGAAATTAACACTTTTTTCAAAACTTATTTGTACCACCCAAGAGTTAGCTATTGTAACATTTTAGATGGGAATCAATAATTTGTAGGCCTATCAAACGTTTATTTTTCTGAAATTTAAGTGCCTGTAATTCCTAAACGGCTAAAGATTTTTAAAAAATACCTAAGAATATAACATTCTTAACACTTTATTTTACACCTGCAGAAACCATAAAATATGATATGTTCCATAACAAATTTCAAAGGCCATATTGGAAAATGGCGGCCGAATTTAAAAATTCTAATTTCATATTTTTAATGGGCATAAAAAATAAGGCTAAGTTCCCCATTTTAAGTTTCCTGTAAATCTTACCATTTCCAAAGTACCAATGGCGGCACAGTTAAAAAGGACACTGTATATATCATTTGGATTTGACCTCAGCTTCCTTCTTCATCCTACTGTTTCTACGTTTTCTCCAAATTCTTAAACAATCCACTGTAGAAAAAAACACAAATTAGAAAATTATCTAAAATTTAGGGAAAAGTAACGCAAGTGTCTAAGGGAAACTTTAAATTTTTTAAAATAATGTGGAGTGCTTGTACACAATAACAAGCTTCTAGGCACTGTGACATGGAGCATCTCCTCGTTCTGCTGTGGTAATTATAAAGAAGTCTCTATAATTATTTATTTTTACTAAAAATGACTCACGTTGGAGTAATAATATCGAAAATATTTAAATAAATGTGGGAGCTCACTGTTGTTTCTCCACAGACAAAATTAAGGTTTCTTTTAAACAAACTTGTCTTTTTGTAAACATTTTAATAATTAATTGAAAGCTTAAAAACATGTATAATTTAATGCAAATTGATGTATCAAATTAAAATATTTAATATTCGATCTAGTAACTTAACTCTGAAAATCGAATTATACAATCAAATCATTATACAAACATTTACAATACATTATTTATTTTCGTTAAAGTAGGCCTACAAGATGTTTTTATTTTCCTTTAAATTTAATTTTACTATTTATTTGTGACTCTATATCTTGATCGTTGGTAATTGTTAACTTTAATTTTAAATACAGTATCACACATTTCTAAGCAAATACCCATGATTAAACTACAATGTCTTATGAATTAAAAGTTTCTGTCCAAATTGCTTATTATTTAAATTTTAATTAATTAGTGTTCAAACTAAAGTTCATTCCTTTTCACACTGTCCTTTAAATATTTTATAATAAATTAGTTCGTTATTATTTGAAATTTTATACTTCTTGGCTTTATTTATATAAGAAGGGGGTTTTTTTACCTTGACAAAACATATTTTATTAAACTCTTACTTTTCTGCTGGATATTCGATGAAATTGAAACCATTGACTCTTCTTACAAATTTACTACTTTCACATTAGATACTTAAAAAAACACCTTTCAACGCCTTTTTTTGCACACTTGGCGTCATTCTCCCTCATCGACTACTTTTTTAAGTTTAGGGTCCTTTTAATTCTGGCCTTGCTTCGGTTCCCTCGCGATTTTCCTGCGAATTGATACTGCAACCAAAATTGATCTTTTTCGTAGTCCAATCAGAACACAATATTTTCTAATTTCTCTATAACTTTCTTTCTGTATATATTTAATTCTATTACATAATTTAAATCTATAACGAAACATATTTAAATATTTACTATTTTATTATATTATTTTGTTTATTAATTCGTCTTAAATATGTTTTAAACCGATTTCAACCCCCTAATTACGTCTCTCTTAGTTGTTCCCTACCTCTATTCTTGGTCCATTAAAACAATAGTCTTAATCCATCATGGCTGCCATTATACAAATAACTTCAATTCTCACCTTTTAGATGTTTATTTAATAGTTTTATTCCCTTATTGTTAATATTACATTTTAATTTGAGTTTATACTTAATGAATTAAATATGTAAACTTATAGATCTTCCTTTATGCCTACAAATAAATTATTACAACGATTTTTGGATTCCTATTTTCTAGGCTAAATGTGTCTTTACATCTTCAGTGATATTTCACATATAAATAGCGAATTTGTGTTTACGTTGCTTAAGTAAAATTTAAGTGTACTAGTTAAGTTTATTTAAATTTTGTGTTAGTTTAGTTATTATTTAAATTGACTATTACTTCCCTATTTAACTATAACGTATTTAATTTCCTAGCCTAACACTGTTAATTAGCCTATCATTTTCAAACTGTTACAATGTATATAGGTGTATTAGCCGTAGTCATTGTAAACAAACTTCACTCCTTTATTGGCTACATGTAAGTTTTGATGGAGATGTCTACATATTGGCTACGCGCCCATTTCCCTCCTTTATTTTACAACAATCAGATAAATTTCCTAATACCTGCTACATTGTAACATACGGGCCAATAAACATTGATTATGTGGACGGTATTACTTAATATGGGACAATCGTGTAACTTTGTTTAAATTTTGCAATTATGGAGTAAATAATTTTTGAAGCGAAAATTAGTACTCTTGATGCTTTGAGAACATATTTAGGCTAAGCCACGTTTTAAGAAATTTCCAACTGTTTATGTCATTTTAGTCAAGCTTTAGGTCAAGATGTTCCTTCTCCCACCACACAGTACTAGTATTGACGGGTAACCGTATGACTAAGTAATAAGTCAAGATTTAGTGGTAATAATAAATCAAAAAAATTTTAAGTTAGGTGCGGAATAGGTCTTTTACTAAACTATTAACTTTAGTCAAAACTAGCTTAGAGATAGGATTAATAATTAGGGTACATAATAATAATAAATCTTTGATATATAAGTTATGTAAATAAATAATGCATAGTTTTAATAAATAATGTTGATGTTAGAATAGTTTAGCAACGTAAGCACAATTAATTGTATTGTAATCTAGCTTAGCGTATGATCCTTAGTTCCTATTCAACCGGCTCGGAAGAAAGGTCTCCATACAAATTAAGGAATATAACTGTATGAAATATTTATTATAATATTTAAAGGAACATTATTTGTTATATTAAATAAAAAGTTAAATAAAAAATTACAACCGGACACGTAATTTATATATATATATATATATATATATATATATATATACTTGTTCTTTTTCTGTTCTTGGTGAAACTCCTTAATATTTTTATATACTTTAGAGCGTTAACATTGTTTGTACAACCTTTGTCAACTGATCGGTTTTAAATTTAAAAAAAAAACAAAAAAAACAACATTTTTTTTTTGTGTGTATTTTTTACAATTACATATCAGAAAAAAAAATTAATTTCCTTTTTGTTTCCAGTTTCAATGTTATAAAATTTGATTAATACATAGGGAACTATTTTGTTTTCATTCATATAACGCTAATGGTCTAATAACTAAATTGTCAAATGTACACGAGAAATAAAAATGAATGTTGCAAACGTTATGCGCATGTCCATTGTCCATAGATCCTTAAAAGCTCTTACACTGTAGGGAGTTGATTTAATTTTAATGTATGCCAATATATGAGCAATCTTTAGGGCAGTCATAAACAATTTTGCACAAATTGATTATAGGCCTATTAATACAATAACAGTATGGGAAATGGAGGGGAAGAAATTTGCTCCTCCTCTCCCACCATACGTGTCAACCAGAGGGGTATGAAATGACAGTTCTGTCAAGTACACTCGGCCATGTACACAGGTTTGTCCTTTTATTTTGTGTAAACCTATATTAAGCTTAGTCATAGTATTAAATTTATATCTAAGAATAAATCCTATAACTTATGATAATGTGGTACTCAATATGTAGGTTGAGCAGTTGTAGTTTTGTGGGTTCAGGTTTAGAATGCGCTAGTGTAGGAGGATAGGCTTCAATATGACATGCTGAAGTTATCAGAAGTGAGCCGTTAGGTGGCAGCACTAGAGCCTCTAATTACTGAGCTTCGTAGGCATACACAATATATTATGTAGTAAGTAAAATGAATGGTCATAGGTATCTGTGTAAGAAGAAGGGATGCTTTGATAAAAAGAGACAGAAATACTAACGCACCAGTTTTGTCACCAATAATTTGTGCACTAAATAAGGACACATGACTACTCGTGAAATTTCTTTCTCTTTTTTGGAATTCAAACGTTTTAGCTTGTCTTTGTTGCACACTTAAACGATTTTTAGCTGTTCAGCTGTTTTAAATATACTAGCTTATTTTGAGGTTATGTTCACATCATTTCTCAAAACGAATGTGCAGAACTTCTACGCAGTGGTAAGTAGTCAATACGAACGTAAACTTCAAAACATAAAGATTAAGCTATTTAGTGTATGCAATTAGATGCTGAATTTAATCAGATTAAAATAACAATAATCATGATCTAATACAATATTTAATAATTGTGAAGCTTGAACTTGATTTTACGCAATGATAATAAGCCTAGCCCTATTCTAAAACCAGTTGTCGCCCCCGCAGTACTCCAAGAACATTCTCCGAGTCTTTGTCAAGGACTCTATGACCTTAATTAACGATTGATTTGACAGAGTCTGGTTTACTTGTTAAACGAGTTTATAGTGATACAATCGTCGTTCAATATTTCCGGTCACAGTGTTACACCTTAAAACATAACAAAAATATTTTTTGAAAACAGTGCAATATTTGTCCACTTACTCGTATATCTCGAAAACTTAAAATAACCTAATTAATTAAATTTTGTTAGATAGAGGGTTTATGTACATATCTAATATAGTGAATAATGCGGTGTGAAACATTTATGAAGGGGAGGGGGGATAAGATCTTGCGCGTGTATGCGGGTAGCTCTCGAATTCGGTAAGAAAGATGGTAATCATGAGCTCTTCCATTGAAGAAGACATTTTTATGATGTATTGGTATTTGAAAAACAGAAGAAAGAAGGAGGTATTGAACGAAGTCGTAGAATTTTATGAATGGGCGACACAGTGTATTTCCTATTGCAACTAGTAACTACTGCCATGGAAAACATGATTTTTACTTCTATATTTTAATTCGGCTGCAAAGGTTTTCCAGACCAAACCCTATCACATCAGTTTCACGGTAGTCTTTCAGTTTATAATTCCATAAAGTTGGATATTTTGCAACACTATTGATGAAAGAAATTAAAAAAAAATATATTTTCAACATTAGAGCCTACTTGTATCTCTAGAGATCATATATGTAACAGCTTAGAGGCCCGTAAGGGCAGAGTCACTGACACGAGCGAAGCGAGTGGAGACTTTTAATATATTCAAGTACTGTAGTGTAAAATACGGGAGTATAGCTTTGGAGCCAGGGAGCGTGGTTCCGTGAATCTGGGGCCCCTCCCCCAAAATTTTGAGATTTTCCATTGGTTTTTTACCCTTTACACATGCCCCAAAAATCGTCCCACCACCCCTGCTCCAAAAAATTCACCCACCGTCCCCTTATCCCAAAAGCGTGCTCCAATCTACTGTTTTTAACCTAAGCTCTCTAATCTAAAATCGTAATATCTCCTACCTGAAACTAACCTAAGTAACAGTTTTAAGCATAAACCTAACCTAAACCTATCTACTTTGTTTTCCTTATGATTGAAAAAGGGGGTGAAAAAGGGATAACATTTTGGGAGAGGGGTGCCCCGGTTCTACCTCTGACTATTCCATCCATTTTCCTGAATGGCGAATAATAAAGTTTATTATTCTAACCAACTGAAGTTTACTGTGTTGTTCCATAAATCGACTAAGAACTTGTAAAATTTCAGGAAATGTCTTCACCTCCAAGTTTATTTAAATTGACTTTTAAACAAGTGTGTGGTCAAGCTACGAAATTGCAATATATCGATATATTACGAATATAAACTACCAGTGTGAATTCACACACACACACATATATATATATATATATATATATATATATATATATATATATATATATATATATTAAAATCATAAGTCATTATGAATTAATCTGAAATGTGAGGCACAGAATTAAAATTATTTTATAATAATACAAACTGATGGCCTCAGTTTCACCTGGGTATAGTTAAGATAGTTTTATAAAGAAATACTTTTTTTAGCACAACCCTAATTGTGGTGCTATGGAAATAAATTATGCCCAAATACAGCAACACACCAATTTAGATCAAAATCCACCCATAAATAACAAAGATAAGATACTTGTTTTAAGGGTAAAAACACCCTTGGAGTGGAACATTTTCAATACCCTTTCTTAGTACGCGTTTAAAGGTCTACCCCAAACCATGTTAAAACAATTCATAGCTCTAGGCTTCTTGGAAAAATTGTCGTTAAAAAAAAGAAAGATATTTTATTTAATTTTTTTTTTCAATGAGTTGGCTGGGTTCAGAATCTTATGTTTGGAAAAAGTGTTATTTTAAAGAGTATTCATATCTCACTTCGAGTTAGTACTTCTCTTTTCTTATATAGAATTCGGGGGGGGGGAAACCAGTTCGGATATTGTTTTGTGAGAAGAGTCAAAATGGGGGTGAAAAAACAAAGCAGTGGGGGTGGAAAGGGTCAAAATTTTCCCCTAATTACGGCACCACGCTCTTTGGATCTTAAGCTCTACTCCCATATTTCCCAATACTTTATCTACGACGTGATAGCCGACGTGAAGAAAATAGTGATAATATACACAATTACGAGGTTCAAAAACCTGTTTAACAACTATTTTAAACAAACCTATCTCACTGGATAAGACCCCTACCAGTATAATTTAATATTTCCTACAACAATATTTTGGGGGTTACATTTAGAGGATATGTTTATGTTACATTACATGATTGGGGTGGGTAAGTACCATGATGGTGCACATTAACTTGTTTTATAATTGTATATGTAGACTTATTATTGTATTTTATGATGAATGTGTGTAAAATGTATGCATTTGTAGATTTAGATATGTAATGCAGTCTTGCTGATAATGTAGGCCTACACCAAATGAGACAATTAAATAAACAAATACATCACTCTAGTTCTTATAATCATAGATAAATTTACAGGCCTACAATTTCGACCCAAACCAAGCTGGTCAAAGTTCATTTACTGCGGAGATAGAGGTAAAACCGACAATATTAATAACCAAAACACATTCAAAATGGAGGTCAATTTCACAGAGGGACCAGTTTACATGTGGGTTTTTTAGAGGCTAACGACTTTACATTTTGTGATATCTGGTTGCGTTTTATTAGCTTGCCTTGATTTTGAAATACAAATCTTGATAAATTTTGTTAAATAAACGATCTAACTTTCCAACAGATGTTGACAAAACTAATACCAAATAAACGGTCTGTAAAGATTACACAAACGTTTTCACTCACCAATCTTTAAAACTACATAAAAACTATTCTAAAATATCTGTCACTAGAAAATGTCATTTCGGTAGTGTCTGGCAAAAAGTTAAAATGAAGTTAGGTTAGGTTAGGTTAGGTGGCAGCTAGTGCTCTTTACATGAATACGTTTTGCTATAAGTGTAACCTGTGTGATCGTCTGTTTCTACGCTCATTGAACCCACCGAAGACAAAGTACTTAAAGGGAGCTCTATACTATAGTTTACCGGCCGAGGCAGTTGCTGAATTTAAACTGTACGATACGTGTAGAAAATCACTGTACTTGAACAAAGTGTCCAAGTTGTCGCGATTTCACGTATCTGCTCTTTACCCGCGATTTTACTTAGTGTACGGAATATTGAGTAAGTTTGTTAATCGTACAAAATCTTTACCTCCGTATTTGACTTATTTTCAGGTTTCGTTGAAACCTCAAAATCCTCAGGAAACCAAAAAAGTGATTTTCAACATGCTGTCCGTCTGTCGTTGTCGGTTGTTCTTAACTAAGATAGCGACCACAAAAATTAAGACAAGAATATTATATTTACTATAAAGAATGGACTATATGGTGTGCTCATATAAAATACTATTCAGAAATTCAGAAAAATCGAATTAAAATGCAATTTTAAACAGTTTTATGCTCATATGATGTGTGTTATTAACTTATAATACACTAAATTAGATACAAATTAGTAGGTTTTAATTTTAAATGTAATTGTATCAACGATGACAAATCGCGAAATTACGATTAAAAACGTAATTTCTAACCTTGACTTCCCAATATAATGTGATATTCCGTATATACCAAAGGCTTCGTCATCGACACGTACGTAGAGAGTGAAGGCTCCTTTGCATATGTCGAGGTCCGCTAAGATGAGACACTGACACGAGCGAAGCGAGTCATACACATTACAAGATCGGCCTAGGTGTAAAGTTTCTTATTCCTTAATTTCATAACAATTGGATGACACGTTTGACTGTAACTACGCAACAAATACACAAACACACAGACGAGTTGAGTTGTAACAGGCGCTATGTTCGGTCAGTAAATGTAGCGCCTACATTTTTCCGATATGCAAACCACTGTATCTGGGTGCATGATTACGGCCTCCCCTTTAAGGCGGTAAGGGACTTATTAAGCAATTAATTAGTGCCACATAATTTGTTTAACCACGACTTCAACTGGTATAGATATTGTAAACACTTCCACTTTTAAAGTTGAACCATAGAGAAATAAAAGTTGGATCCAACAATGATATAAAAAAAACTGAATAGCATCATACACAAAATTCATAGATTTAGCTTTACCAAAACAACAAGTTGATGGGCGCCATCAAGGTATTACCCAGCCCTAAACATACAATTTAATACAAGTAGATCCCCTAAATGTAAAGCCCAGGCCTTGTAGGAAATGTTAGTATAAAACAGTCGTTATACAGGTTTTCTGAACCTCGTAATTGTGTATATAACTCTTTTTGCCCGTCGTCGGTTAGATAATATGTATAAAGAGTCTCCACCCGATTCGCTCGTGTTAGTGTCTCGCCCCTGGCGGGCATGCAGACGGGCGGAGAAATGATGTCATAACTGCTACTGCTGATAAAGACATTGACTCAGCTCCATTCTGCTGTCAATATTTGTCATGTTGCCGTCTCGTTTTATCGTCTGTTTGTCGTCTTTGTTTTGTTTACAAACAATTGGACAAACATTCTAACCAGAAAAAACGTTATGTAAATTTCAAAATTGTTGTCTATTTTCAAAAAAAGAAAAGCTTTTCAATGTTGTTCACAATTTGGTATTTAGGCTTATATTTACCAACAATTAGATAATCTTGCTAACCAGAAATATCAATGTATAAATTTCAAAAAGGCAAAAAATTTCCAAAAATGTTAATTTAAAAAAAAAAACATTTAGTAGTAGGTTTGATTTTTATTAAGTTTGGTATTTAAGTTCATATTTTCATACAGTTAGACAATGTTTCTAACCAAAAAATCGTTATATAAATTTCAATTTGTTAATTAAAGATTATAAGTTTTCTGGTGATGTAGCAGTCGTTGTTTCGGTTACCGCGGTTTCAACCTCACAGGGTCATTATCAATCCACTATTTTAATACATAATAAAACATAAACACTAACACTATAAAACATTATATATTGCCACATTTTGTAGGTTGTTAAAAGTTTAAAAAACTGTTCATTATTTGGAAGAACTAACTCTAAACAGCCTAGTGAGGAGCTAAGTTTGTAATGAGTTAAGTTTCAAATTAATTCAAAATATATTACAATTTGTTCCTTGTGCTCCTCCGTTCTCAGCTTCTCGTTTCATAAAATTAATCACCTTTGATTGATTTCGCGAGATTAACTATGGGAGGATTTTACACCTACCAACTTTCCTCTTGACAGTTTTACCTTATATTTCAACAACAAACAATGTTTTCGAAATCATGTATAACTACGAAACACACAGTACAAAACTTGCTGCAATACTGAACTCAGTGTTTTCTCCACTTCATCAACCGGCCAAGAGACTACAGTACATCTCAATGACAGGGGTTAGGCTACATCTTATGAACTATATTTATATAAAGGAGCCTCCACTCCCTACACTCATGTTAGTAACACGGCCTTCATAACTAGACAAATCACAGTTTTCGGGACGTCAGTGTTTGAAATTCTCTTTTTTTACAATCACGTCGCTAATGTAGAGTAAAATCTGCAAATGTTTATCTAATTTAGTGTGTAATAAGTTAAATAGAACTCAAGATATGAACAAAAAACTGTTGTAAAATGGGCTCCATTTCTACATTCTCTATTCTATTTTTTCTGAATTTCAATATGGTTCTATAATAAGAGCACACTATCGTCCCACATAGCAAATTTCATGTTCCATCTTAAATTTTAAACAGTTTTTTGTTCATACTTTGTGTGTTATTCAACTTACATTGAAATGTGAAGATTTCAATTCTGTATGTAATAGTACCAACCCCAAGTCTCTAAAAGGACAAATAGGAAGTAATTATCAA
The DNA here is from genome assembly GCA_963513935.1 of Aphrophora alni. Classification (NCBI taxonomy): domain Eukaryota; kingdom Metazoa; phylum Arthropoda; class Insecta; order Hemiptera; family Aphrophoridae; genus Aphrophora; species Aphrophora alni. Next base: position 44,209,967 of record OY740767.1, on the reverse strand, counting down.
AAACATAGTTGACCTCCCAAGAAAATGTGATATTCGCATAGTTATGAGTTCTGGCCGCCTCATTGATATGATTATAGTAGGTGGAGGTTCCTTCTAACTAGTGTATTTTGAAGTGATATAAGGAGGGACATAGTGATGTAAGGAAATCAATTGTGTAGGGCCTAGCTGACATAATAAAATACACAATTACGAGGTTCAGAAAACCTGTGTAATAACTGTTTTAAACAAACTTACCCTACTAGGTAAAAGAAACTTGATCTAATACAATTTAACATTTCTTTCAAGACCCAAAAACCAATTTGAGTGCATTGCATTTAGAGGATCGATTTGTATTACATTGTATGATGGGGCTGGACATCCCTTCAACTTGTTCCTTCATATAGCCTATATATATATATATATATATATATATATATATAGCCTATATATATATATATCATTCGAAATCATTGGCTTATAAAATATATGTTTTCTACAAATGATAGTTTGGATCTTTATGAACAAATTTTCGTTAATTAGATCTCTTAAGTTTTTATAAGAAAGTGAGTGGCCTCATGAAAATGTAGTGTGTATGGGTGTGGTAATTCTGTGGGACTCTAGCTGTATCTACACTTTTTTATCTAGATTTGTGTTAAATCCCTCTCATTCATTTTTCATATTTCTTAACCAACTCTTGTTCTCTTCCGATCCTAGTGCTATTAGAAATATTTCAGGGCTGTGGGTCTTTATTTTATGTTTTTTCCTTCCTCTTTTATAAGGCGGTGATGATCAAGAGGTTTTTCACTTTTAAAACATAAGATAAGAAAGTGGTAAGATGGATCAGTTTCATATTGGTAATGTAAACTGATCTCATAATTATTTTATTTTCTATCATAAATACAATTAACTATTACGACAACTCATTAACACATTTTACTTATATTAAAAACTTTTTAGGCAGTATCCTCTTTATCAGTCAACCAATTGGAAGTCTTACATCAGGCTTCCTTCAGGACATATTTGGACGTAAGAGGTGTATGATGGTCGTCAACGTACCTCAACTGTTGGGATGGTATCTTCTGTACATATCCAACTCAGTACCTATGCTGTATCTAGCAGTAACAGTGATGGGTCTAAGTATAGGCTTCATGGAAGCACCCGTGTTATCATACATTGGAGAGATAACAGAACCTCGGTTACGTGGAGTTCTCTCATCTATAGCTGGAGTATTCCTCAACGTTGGAATCATGTTGGAGTTCTACATTGGAGCTGTTACACACTGGAGAACCATGGCATTGATTAGTGCTATAGGACCTGTTTTGACTTTCTTGATGCTTTCGCAGGTAATAAATTCATTAGTTCAAAATATTGTAATGCGGTTATGCAATGTGCTGTAGTTATATTATGTTCTTGACCATTGATGATGTTATACAATCTACAAGAATACAATGTCACAACAATATTATTAAAATAAAATGAATGGATGAAGATAGTTCCAGTCCAGTTAGTTATGATCTCTGGAACTTCAAGGAATCAAGTCTTCTTAGCTCCTCATCCCCTAAAAAAAGCTAATGTAGAGAATGTTCAAGTTCTGATGCCATGCTCAGGGAAGTGATTCTGGGAATCAAAATAAAGAAAAAAAGTTCCTAAAAACATGTGTTCCAAAAACTCCTCTATTTTCTATATTTGTCTTTTTTCAAAAACAAAGTATAACTTTAGAATGGTTTGAGATATCGATACCAAATTTGGCAGAATGTTTTATACTATTAGTTTTCAGTATATCATTAAATCTTATCATCTCAAATCGGCATTTATTAAATAGTTATCTAGTTGATGGCCAAAACAATTCTTCTATGTACTATTATAAAATACCAAGAATTAATTTTTCCTCTAATATCTTGGGTCTCCTTCAAGAAATAATAAAAACAAAGATATCATCTTGCTCAGCATTAAAAGTTGAAAATATTTTGTAAAATCATCTGTTATCTAAAATGTTAAAAAATGTTCAGTGCTGGTTCTTTTGTATTGTAGTAAATCACTGAGAATTTCATATTTTAGTTTGTAAACTGAAATCTCAATAATCCTTTGACTTACAATTGAAACAAAAAAAAAATGATAATTTCCATTAAAGATGGAACAAAATTGGTGTCTTGTACATATTTTTGTAAAACCGACAAGAAGTTTAGAAGTTCGAGCCTAGTTATTGCATCGTTTTTAACTCGTTTTCCATGATAAAAAAAAATCTTGTAAATACCGTTACAATAATTATAGTATTACTATAGTTAGAATTCTATTAGGCTAGAATCTAAAAAAAAAAGTTTCTTATTTAAAACATCTTTATTATACTGTTATTGTAATTACTTTAATAATAGTGTACACAAGACAAGTATTGTTGGATTATGTTCATGCATGTTAATATAACATCCTTTTTTTACTGTACCACTTTTTAAAAGAAATATTTATCAGAATGGAATAATTCTACTCATTCTATTGAATTTGTTATTTTTATTAATTTATTTTTCCTCATTACATATTTTATGTTATACATACCTCTACTTAAAGTGATGAGATATGTCAGACATTAACAATGTTTATTAAAATTACGTAGTTAAAAATATAAATTTACATAACACTGACAGTATACATGCATACATAAATTATTGTGTAATTATCCAAAATAAAAACATTAAAACATTAGGTACTCAATATCATTCCTGTAAATTATTTATGGGGGCATAGTGTTAGGATATTAATATTTAGAGAATAAATAAAAAAAACATTAAAAATAGTTCGTACATAGTTAGGAATAGGGTTTGTGAGAAACTGGCAAGTCGAATGTTGCATTATCGAAAAACTTGAGTCAATGAACTAGAGTAAATAGACTTTGTGACGTATGTAACAAATCAGATGTATTGGAAACAAATAAAAACGATCAACTTGGAACTTGTAGGAATATTAATATAATATATAAAAATGTCCCTCTCTTTTATCTTTCCTATCAGGCCTGTTTTAACCAACACTTGTTAACTTTCGACTCTGATGCTATTAATGTATCGAAAGCTAGAGGTACTTGTGTTCTTTCTTTCTTCACTTAGTCTTAGGTTATGTCCCTCTCTTTTATCTTTCCTATCAGGCCTGTTTTAACCAACACTTGTTAACTTTCGACTCTGATGCTATTAATGTATCGAAAGCTAGAGGTACTAGTGTTCTTTCTTTCTTCACTTAGTCTTAGGTTATGTCCCTCTCTTTTATCTTTCCTATCAGGCCTGTTTTAACCAACACTTGTTAACTTTCGAATCTGATGCTATTAATGTACCGAAAGCTAGAGGTACTTGTGTTTTTTTCTCCTTTTTTATAAGACGATGATGGCAGAAAGGTTTTTCACCTTTAAACAAGAAGGTGTAAAATTATAATCGCAATGTGATTTTTAACACACGAGACATTAAATATAAATATAACCAAATAAATGTAGTTTGTGATAACGTATAAATAAATACAATACACTAATATTGATATTTTGTTTTCATTTTCAATAGTTCTGTGATACGTTAATGTACAACAAATTGTAATAATATTAGAGTTGTTGTGTAATTTTAAAGATAGATGTAACCACTTCCCTTTATATCTTGAATTCGGAAGTGAATTTCAAGTTGCCCCCCCCCTCCCAAGTTATCCGCGCAAGTTATTAAAAACTACATTTTCCGACCCTGACGCAATTATATATTTTATGTCCTTTTCTTATAATGTAACTGAGACTTCTTTTACCTTTAATGAACAGGAAAGTAAACCACAAATTTCCGATGTCAAACGGGATAATAAAGTTCTGAAGATTTTTATACCGAAATAACAATGGATTATTAAAAACTGTTTGTAAATATGATTCATCGGTGAAAACTGAAGATTACCACACAAAAAAAACAAATCATGCACCAATTAAGAGTGCTTTTACCTCTAAAAACGGCTGAACCAATAGAACTTAAATTATGTTCTGATGAAGAAACAAACGTTTTAAAGAGATTGTAATATGTAGCTTGGAACAAAATATAGACTCGAAAGCTGATGTGCTGGAACTAAACAAGTTGGTGGAGACATAAGCATGGTATTTAACCATCCTTGTCAAACAATGCATTACTAGCTTATTAACATGTTGTTCTTATCAGTGGATTCTGACATACAGTGTGATTTACAGTTTTCAATAGAACAAAAAAAAGTGACATACATTCACTATCTTTTTACAGGTTCGACCTGTTACAGTTACGTTATATTAAAATAGAATAGTTTTTTTATAAGACTACTTACTTCATAATAAAAGAAATAATCTGGTTATGCAGTCGTCCCTGTCTACAATAACCGTTATTGAGTAATCGTTTAAAAAACTAGTTGTAGACCAGTAGCAGTTACGAAATTAATAACCTTTACTGAGATAGTCACCGTTTATCTTACTGTATCTATAATTTTCAGTGAACATAAAAAGTGATAAACATTCATTATCTTTTAGGCTCAACCAGTTACAGTCGAGCCTGTCCAAAATTAAATGTAAACATAATTCAATATATTATGTGTTCCTTGTATCTAATACTGTCACAAGTGTTATGACAATAATTATGTGTTACAACGCAAACGAGAGATTTACAAACTATTCATGCTGTGCAGGTTGCCTAACTTGTTGGTTGTTATCTTGGAATAGACATATCAAATTGTTTGGTAATCTTTGTGATTCTATAATACTATTATGACCGGACTCGCAAATGCCAACATGAGCATGACACATGTTTGTGTGTAATAAAAGAAAACAACGGTTTTATTTAACATAATCACGCGTTGGGCTGTAAAGCACTGTAAGTTCGGCACACAAACAGACAAACTCACACCACTTTCTTTAACTCGAGAGATGCCCAAAGCTAATATTTAAGCAAAAGACTCAATATAGATTTTCTATCAATCACACAATTTTCACTATATTATGTATTTATGTGGAATTAAGAAACGTATATAGTTGTGGAGATTATGAAGGTAGCAATTTTTTCGATTTCTGAAATTTTAAAATTGCACCAAGTCGGTATATTTATGTTGGTTTGATTATTTATTAGTACATTTTCGTTAAGTACTTTACAGAGAGTCTAAAAAGTATTGGAATGGATAAATAACCTTTGATCGAATAAAAAGTAAATCCTGACAATCTGATTAAATATTTGTAAACTAACAAATTTTGTTTCTGAACTTCTAAAAAGATAATAATTTATTTTCTAAAATTACAGTTTTATTAATTCAATTTATAAAATAGTTTTAGGGAGCTTTTTGAATTTAATTCAAAGGACAACAAATGTATAACTAAAACAACTTTGAGAGCCATTGTTAAACGCTGGAAATGAATTGCACAAACTTTATCACTCTCACATCCTCGAAAACAAATAACAAAACAAACGAAAATAATCGTCACCAAAATTATCAATTGAGTAGTTTTCAAAATGAGAAAATTAACCAAGGAAACAATCTTTGAAAAATATATTAATTAATTAAAATAGTGTACGGCCCAAACTTGCTTTGCTTGTGCAATAAATAAATCAGATTAAAAACGAGCTTTTTTTTACCAATGGTTTTTTTCTTGAGTACTAATACTTTAAGCTCTGGTTTGGATAATTTACAATTAATCTTCATAGTTCAGCTTAATTGAACGAAGTCAAATAGCCGATTCATTTTGAGAAATGAAGTATTTTATAACAGCTCACTTTTGATTTTTTTTTTTTTTTTTTTTTTTTTTTTTTTTTTTTTTTTTTTTTACCAAAACAGCATAAATAGTTATTTAAAACACCAACCTATTGGAAGTGCATCGTTAAAACATTACGTTAGCGTATATCGTATAGTGGAACAGCCCTATGAAGGCACTTGTGCCCAGTGCGGGGCGGTAGAGGAAGAGGTGGATTATGTCGGAAGATAACGCCGTTCCACAAACATTGATTTTGCCTCCGAATCGCCAGCTACCTGAGATTGGCCCTCCTCGCACCTCAACGTTTACTTCGAGAATAGTACAGTGTTTTCACCCGATCTGCGAAGTGCCTTCTTAGGCCTGTTCCACTATAATTTCTATCTTAACTTTTGAGGCCGCTATTGGCTTACCCACAGACAACAACGCATTTGTCTGGGAATATAATGGGAAAAGTAGAAAATTTGACGAAACTGAAAATATTTTTTTTTTAATTTGCTAAAAGTTGTTGTTAACTTGTAACAATAAATCTGTGTAAAGTCCCTGGGGGTTGTAGCCTATATGTGACAGATTACTTTTGTTCAAAGATTATTAGATATTACTACAATTTTGGGAATGTTGTTAAGAAATATATATAAAGCTTAAAAATGGTTCACTTATTTATTACTTATATGCACATTTAATTCAATATCTGTAAATATATACATATATATATGTGTGTTTATATATATATATTATATGTGTTTTATATATGTTTATAATATATATATATATATATATATATATATATATATATATATACATATATTATAAGTAACATCATTATAAAAATAAAGGGAGTTATGTTAACGTGTGTTACACAAAGCAATTTTACTCTCAGGATATCATACATAATGAGTACCAGCTTGGCAATCCCGAGGTCCTAGCTGGATCTAAACGTCTTTCATGTTGTCTTTCGTTAGATCCCTCTTTCATTTTCCTATCAAGTCTCTCTTGGCCTACTTTTATTTATTTCCGATCAAGACACTATTAGAGTATTCGATGGCTACTGGTCTTTATTTTATGTTCTTTTCTTCTTATTTTTACGAGACGATAATGACCAAGACAACGATAACATCTAACTTTATTGTTGTAACTTCTGAACTTGTTGTTTGTGGGAAGGAATAAATTAACTCTTGTACCTTTGCAGAGCTCCCTACGTAGCCAACATAGAACATTGATAAACTTGAAAAAATCTTTTCTTTAATTTGATTAAAGTTTAATGTGTTTAAATACTTACTTTATATATATATATATATATATATATTCATAACTCTACCAGGAGTGTGGATACACTGTATTTTATTACAGCGTATACACTTAGAACAGAAATAACATTTAATTGATCATATTGATAGTCTAGAGCACCGGATATGTTTGAATAACTATTTGTTATCTTTGATGCCGGCGCGGTGACATCAGTGTTTGTTTTCACTCGGCTAATAAAAACCAAGCATTACAAAAATTAGATTAGATCTTATGTAAATAATCGGTTATATTTCAAACAGTATATAATATATCACCACTGAGAGACAAGAAAACTATTATTGTCGTGCAAGTTGCCTAACTTGTAGGTTATCTTAGCGTTGACACTTACACCGTATTTACAAAACACGATGTTAGTCTAATTCAACGTAAGATGAGGATGTGTTTATATTTTCTCGAAAAAAAAAACCCTAAACTAAAAATCACCATCACAAAGTTTGATTGTATTCATATACGATTTACGCTGAGAACGTGTTTGCAACACAAACACATCAAGTTTGGAAGGTAGGCACTCGCTTCGCTCCTGTCATTGCCGATCTTGAATATATACGGTAATATCGCATTATCATGAGAACCATAGAGGACCAAATAATAAAGCTAGGAATATGAAATTCGCTAAGAGTGATAATACAAAAACAGTATTTAAATTTAGAAAAATTAATTTACGGCCTAGAGAAAATTATTATGTTGAGTTGTAAAGATTTACTGTGGGTATTATATTAGCCACTGTGCAAAGCGACCACATGGTGCAGACAATTTGTAATTACACTTATTTTATTATAATTTATTATTTCCTGAATATGTGAAGGGAGATTCTCAGTCGTTGAAATACAATTTCGGTTTTATAAAGAGTGGTTTTACTGGGAACAAATCGTAGGTTAAATTTTTAAAATTTTGTAATTAACCATATTTACTTTATTTTTTATCTCACTCAGTAAACAAAGTATGAAAAAAAGTTTGATAATGACACAAAATGTCGACCTCTTTTTTCGCCTGATCTCTTACGTCTTATGACCTCCAGAAACCGACAAAGTTATTTTCGACATGCCGTCCGTTCGTTCCGATGTTGTCTGTAGGTAACACGATAGGTGTCTTGGGGTTGGCTCGACATATTGGCCGCCCCAGTCAATAGTAATCACTTCAGGTACCAGTCGGGCGGGTATAGGTTAGGTTAGAAGTATGGTCATCGCAATCTTAAAGCCCATCGATAATATGACATATCATCGAATTGGATACTTAAATAAACTTCAACTTTGCCTTATGAGTTCAGAATAGTTATGATTGGTATTGTGCTTTCTGTTAGTTTTAAAGGATACCAGGTTAGCCAAGACCCGAGAATAACAAGTCATACTATTGTGACAGACGACGAACCTCGTCACTTGAGTGTCGCTCTTCGGCTGACCGAACAAACAAACACCTCCAATTCCAAGAAGGGTTGCTCATTAAGCAGGAGTTTGAACAGATGACCCTGGTTCCCCAAACTGTCGAGCCAACCCCACTTAATCACACGATAGCGGCCACAAAAGTTAAGAAGAAATGTTTTCACTAACTTTTATTACACACAAACATGTGTCATGCGCATGTTGGTATTTACACGTCCGGACATAAAAGTACTATAGAAACACAAAGTTTACCAAACAATTGGATATTTTTTTACATGCCCAGATAACAACCTACAAGTTAGGCAATTTGCACAGCATAAATAATTTGAAAATCTCTCGTTGCTATAATACATACTTATTGTCATAACACTTGTGACAGTATCAAATACAAGTAATTAATGTGTTTTATTCTTAATAAAATAAATTTTGGACAGGCTTGATCGTAATTGGTCGAGCCTAAAAGATAATAAATCTATATAATAACTTTTTATATTGTTTTGGAAACTGAAAATCACACTGTATCAGAATCCATTGATATGTAAAACAGATTAATAATATAGTATAAGTTATAAAGACTTTTGTAAGGAGTAGGCTACCTGTTCTCATTAGCTTTGTTAGAGGTACAGTTATCCTTCACCCCCCACTCCATAGGTCAAAGATATATAACAATAACTTGACAAAGGGCCAGCCCAAGCCTCTATCTTACTGGCCAACTGATCTGTGGAGTGGGAGGGATTTTAGCTTGCACTCAGGTTATTATAGATTTAGGCTTAATTTTATTTCATTAGTAGATATGTAAGTTTAGATTTAGTTTATAAGCAAGACCCTCCGATGATGATAACCATGTTATTGAAATGTACATCAGAGCATTTAGTGGAAATAATTAATAAAGAACAATTAATCAGATAATTGTGTTTTATTTTAAAGTTTCTAGTGATTGTGGTTAGGGGCAAATTTGAATCGTTATTATATAGTCCGAGCTGCTAAGTGAGTAATATAGGTTTTCTTATCTTAAATGAAAATGCAGAAACATTTCTCTCTATTAAACAAATTTCGAATAAACATAAACAACTGATTAGACATATGAACATAGCAAGTGGACTCTCAATTTAGGAACACAGCAGTGTCCTGTTTAATCATAGTGTCTGAAAAATTGTGTGTTCTTGAAAATATGTACAAATTAGAAGGTTAATCATTAATTAACATATTTCAGGTACCAGAATCACCAGCGTGGTTAGTCTACAAAGGTAGAATTAGTGATGCTGAACGAGCTTTATGCTGGTTGAGAGGTTGGGTCTCTCCAGGACATGTCAGCAAAGAATTATCAAGTCTAGTCCAGCACATGGACAAAGATAAAAAACCCAGAATTGTTAAGACTACAGATTCAGAGTATAGACAAGTACCTTTAGAAGAAACAGGTAAAAATCAAAACATTCTTAAGAGATATATTTAGTAAGTAGTATAAATTAAAACCTATATTTATCATATCAAAGAAAGAAAGAAAAAGAAAAACAGATTATAATAATTATAGTAGTTAAATAACGGATTTGAGAAGTGTGGTTAAATTTTTTGAACAGGTTCCCTGTCTTAAATAGGAAAAAATCTTTTTATTTTAAACATATGTACAAAATCACCCTGTTTTTTTGATAAAACATAATTATAAATGAGATATTGAGTTCAGATTCGTAATACACATTTTTTATGTAATCTTTTATCATAATAAAAAAATCAATTCTATAGTTTGTACATTTTCAAAATGACGATCCCTTACATTATAATGCATATATTGAAATATGTTACCTTTGCAATATATTTTGCTCTCTTAAAGCTTTTAATTTTTTTCTCTTCTAGGTCAAAGGATTACATAGTTATCTATAAAAAAATTAGAGTATAATTTATTGGTAAGCCCCTACATCATCCATAAGTATATGAAAGATGTTAGTTATTACTTATATTCTTACATTAATCAAATATTAAAAACACATTTACAAATATTCTTAAATACAGTACAGTAGTTCTTTTTCCGATCTCTTGTGAAAGTAATTTACAAATAATTTTTGTATGCACGTGTAATCTACAAGATTTGCTCTTCAATAATTGTGGTCAGCTTTCTAAACACAAGAGAATATAAGTAAAATATTCTATATTTGTACCTCTAACCATTCTGTGATTTCAGATGATTTGAACATTTGGTAATGTGAACAAGTTCTGGTCCCAGTTATTTGAACTATTAGGCAGTGCCGTCGCGTGGGTGGGGCGACCGCCGCGGGTGCCAATGCAAAAGTAATACAAAAAAATTAAGTTAGATGTACATAACGTATTTTGGAAAGTTATGTATAACTGAATTTTGAATATTTCGTTGTATGCATTTATTGAACAAATACATATTTGACACCAATCACTTTATATATTTGCAACTTTTCCCAAATAAAATATTTTATAAAAATTGAGTAGCTGGATTTGCTTGTATACTACTTTTAGTTTAGTAATGATAGCCTAATAATGAACTCCACTGTGGAGTTAAAGACCCTGTCCAAACTTAATTATCTTAATATAAATCAATATTGCAATGTCGCTCTGTACACATGAGTCGCTGCCCTGTTCTATTTTTATTTCGCCCGACCGGCCGACCTTGGGACCCTCCCCCACCCACCACCAACCCCTCCTTTCTCCTACGGCAGTCGACAGTCTCAGCTCAGCTGTCACTCTGTCAGCTTAGTTTGATGAGTGATTAACGAGTTATTTACGTGAATTGTGTCAGTGTCCAATATGTCCAAAATGTTATCGGGATCTCAGCGGAGAAAATTAAATAAAGAAAGCGAATTAGCCCGGGAAGTGTTATTGTCCAAAGTGCCGAAACCAACTAGTTATTTTAATCCTACAACTTCATCTTCAATCCCAGCGGAAGAATCCGATACCGGTGATACCGTCGTGACCTGCCAGTGCCAAGTAAGAGTTCTCAAGGAGCTAGCGCTAGCGGAGAAATTTCTTTTATTATGTATATTCTATTAAGAGTAGGTTTGGTTTGAGGTTTTGCACACCATTGCATTAATTTCAATTTGTATTGTATTAATAAATAACATATACAGTACTTTTTATGGGTGTTAATATTTTCTTACTTTATTTGTATGGATTTAATTATCATCAATTAAAAACGATTTTCATCAAAAATTTAAGTAATTTAATTCCTGATTCCTGACTCTAGTATTTTTGTAAGGTAATTCAATCCGTTTAGGTGTCTCTTGTTCAGACTGCGACGCAACCCGTCACGCAACTTTGTTTAACAAGCATCGCTCATTGTGTGTTGGGGGGGGGGGGGCTGACAACATCCCGCCTCGGGCGCCAATAAACCACGTGACGGCCCTGCTATTAGGGTTCTAACTATACTTCGTTCAGCGAGTGTTGACAGTGATGCGCCGCCCACAGTCTAACGGTACAGAGGGTTGGAGCCAATTGCGTAAGGGGAAGTCCAACGGAACGTGCCGCTCCTTGAGTCCGGTTAACACACCCTCCTTTGTCGGCAGTCGCCAGCCAGTCTTAGTGTCTTTGCAACTAGCGTACAAGGAAAAACCCAAATATAACAAGTATGTGATTGATGAGGAAGCAAAACTTCAAAACAGAACAGATTTGAGGTTACCACCTTATCATTGCGAACTGAACCCGATTGAGTTAATATGGGCACAAGTCAAGGGTTATGTTGCAGCAAACAACAAAACGTTTAAGCTTCATGAAGTCAAACTTCTCTTAGAAGAAGGTATTCAAGGTGTGACCTGGGAAAAATGTGTAGAACACGTCCGAAAGGAAGAAGAAAAACTGTGGAAGCTGGATGATATCATTGAGTATATGGAAGAAGAAAACACACAGTTTATTGTAAATTTACAAAATGACAGTAGTGACAGTGAAGAGTCAGAAATCGCTGAAAACTGCCTCTCAGCAATGATTAAAAAGAAATGGATTTCTACATACCACAGGTTTATGTGACATAGCCCTGTGGGAGCATCTTTATTCTTCCACCGATGAGGTGGAAGAGGTTGACGTTTCTTCGGGGGCTTTTCACAAAACATTCCACCGGTCATATAGTAAAAATAACCTTTTAGAATAACACGCATTTTGATACCAGCGACAAGGCTGTGCAATGAGAACGGCTTGTGAACCGGCCCGACCCTTACGTCCCTCCCGCAGTAGGCGGCGCTTCACTGCCAACACTCGCTGAATGAAGTATAGGCTTAACTAATTGAAATGCATTATTCAAATAAGTTTCACAAATACATTAGAATGTTCATCATAAAATCCAGCATGTTAAATGTTCTTTCTCATTTTGATTAGGACAGGACAAAACCAATATGAAAAGAGGAAGTGAGGCTTTGCAGAACTTCAGGTACTTTCTACAACCAGCCACTCAAAGACCTTTGAGGCTCATTTTGATTTACTTCTTCTGTTCACATTGTGCATCTCTAATAGGAATCAGACCTTTTCTTGTTAATATATTTAATGCAATGAGTTTACCTATTGATTCTCGTTGGGTAGTGGTAAGTATTATTATTATTATTTTGAAAATATATATTTCTTCAAGGATGTACATAAATAATTGGAATATATTATGTACATTACATATAGATTTGAAATCTGCAGAGTATTATCTTATTTAGAATGCCAAAAGTTAAATAATACACGAGACAAAAACAAAAAATGTTAAAAAAGGGGCAATTTGACATTAAAATTAAATTTTTCTGTAATATCAATATGGTTCTATATAAGTACCTTATAGTCACCTACACTTCATTTTCCTATTTTCATTTTTGTGGCTGCTATCATGCATACAGCAATGATGCCAATGATGGTAGATGGATAGTATGTCAAAAATCACTTTTAGTTTTATTTATGAAGCATATGAATGAATATCAGTCAAAAAACTGAGGTCAAAATTTTTGACGACTACCAAACTTATTCTATACTTTATATACTGGGTAAGTAATAATTAAATTTATTTTATTACAGTGATATTATACATTTTTTATTTTTTTTTTGAAGCAAGAGAACATAAATGAAATGCTGTTGTAAACATTTTAGCAATGCTCATTTGCTCCTAATGGAGTTCCCACTGTACATAGACAGCAAAAAATCTCTAAGCTTTGTTTCTCATAATAAATTTGGCTTAAAATAACATTTTAAGCTTATAATGAGTTAAATACAATGGATTATGTGGTTTCAGGTACTTGTTGGCACTCTGCAGGTACTCGGCAGTCTTGGCTGTATGGCTGTGATGAAGCTACTAGGCAAGCGTGGCCTAACTTTTATTTCTTTAGTCTCGTGTGTTATTCTTGCTCTTGTCTTGGTCGCTTACATTATACTTGGTATTGACAGGCCATGGGTTCCTCTAATTCTGTTTTGTGCATTGTTCTTCGCTGCACAACTCGGGATTGGTTCAATACCTTGGATGCTTATCAGTGAAGTTTTCCCAATTCAGTAAGTAAATATTGATTAATATTTTACTTTGTTTTTTAAGATAAATAGTACCAGCTATTCAGGTGAAGAAACTCTTTATCCTGAAATAACCAAAGTAATAATTCAACAAAATAATGAATTTTATTGTTGTGTATCAAGTGACATAAGTATTAAAATGAAAGTAGATTTTATTTTATTCTGTAATAAGAATGGCATTAAGGCTTCATTGACTCTAATATGGGGGATACAGATTGCAAGAGAATTCATAGCTGTTCCCTTAAGTTCACACATGCGACTTTTGGGAGGAGCACCAAAATGAAAAAAAAATAAAAATCATATGGTGAAAATTTAAGTTTTATGTACTGTAATTTTGAATGCAAATTACCCACTTGAATATGTTAATAACTTTGGTTCAACAAATAAAATGTTGTTTGAAAGTACAGTAAAGAGACTGGCTTCAAGTGCTCCGCTCTGTTGTTTTGACATAACTAAACAATTATAGATAGTGAGTCACAATCACTATCACATGTTTAGTAGAACTGTTGTGTCGACATTTGGAGTCAGCTGGTCATTCACCTCACCACTCTGTTAACGTCACCACAACAGGGGACTAGTTTCCCAATACTCACACGGCAAAACCTGACAACACACACACACAGCAACACACGCATCAATTCCCCGGCCTTAAACGGCTTTGCTTCGGCCAATCTCACCTTACAAGCCCCGCATTCGCACTTGTCTCTGGCCAACAACTCGCGTCAAGTGCCTAAAATTCCTCGGCTTCAAACAATGGAACTTCGCGACAATATTCCAAACCAATCACACCCACCTCGCTCGTCGATTGGTTCGCTTCTCGTAGAACTTAAAACAATGGACAGCTTATTGTCTAGGACTCAGCCAATCCTAGGCCAGCTACACTACAAGCTGGCAGAGCGAAAAGTTGTATAAGTACCCGCAGAAAAAGTCCAAAATTATCACTTCTCTTCCGAGTGACCACCTCACATCACTTCTCCACCTGGAGACCTACCAGGCCCATCAACACTCTCCTCTGGGAGACCTACTGTGACCATCTCACTTCTCTCCCAGGAGACAACTCGAGAACAACACTCCACCTCTACTCTCCAGAGACCAGCCGCCTTCACTAGCTCCACAATAAATTCTCTTCACACCTCACATGCTGCTAATGCTGAGCCACTGCCTGTACTCACATACACGTTTTGTTTATTGAACTCCCGACTCCTGCTCCTCACTGCCAAGATCGTCACCTCTTCGAGCATCACCCTGTGGCCTCCCGTAAAGGAAATCAAATGGAGAAATCCGGGCAACGGCAGCATCTTGCTTCGCCTCCTGAAAAGGAAATTGTAGGTGCTTTGGCACCGGCGATAGTGGGTGGACCCCAATACTCTGTCAATGCCAAAAACCAATAAAGAGCGACGAATCGCCCGCGAAAGACCAGAAGGCAGTCCAGGCAAAAGCACATCTCAGCCAAGATTGCTTACTCTGTTCCCAAACCAATTTACGTCCCGATCCGACCCGTCTGCCTCCTCAACCCTGCTCCTGGCGATCCTAGAGCTCCACTATACGTGGTACTCTAGGCTACTTTCGGCAAGGACCCTTTTCAGGGCTACCAAGAGTGCCGTTAACACTTCAACATTCCCCGCCAGAAGCCCCCTCGACCTTATCGTATTCATATCTACCAGTAACCTCCCGGCCCGACTAGGAATACTTCAGGGCAAAACCCCTCATCCCCTGCACCCCACCTCTTCAGTCACCTCCCCAACCCTACATCAACTCTCCTTGCAATGGTTCCTCCGCTTGTGCGTCTGCACATCTTGTCTTGCCAGCTGCTAAAGGTGGTAGTTGTTATCTGACATAAGACACACGTGTATCCAGTTGACATGTATAATTAGTTTTGTGTTTTGTGATAAATATTAGAGTTGTGTTTTGAATGAACTGAACTTTCTGTTGGAAACTGGATCTGCTGACACTTAAGTAATTGTGTGGGTTGCTTTGCGAATACTTCTGACAATACCAATGTCGGTAGGGGTGAGGGGAGAGAAGTTTTTCAAGATTAAAATTAATTAAGACCTACTTAAAATCTACTCTTTCGCAAGAAAGACTGAACAACATCACAATTTTGTCCATTGCAAATGATATATCATCGTCATTAGATTGTGATCCACATTTTCGGCTGCTAAAGCTAGGAAGGTCCACTGCTAAGTTTATAATATAGATCACTTTAATAAAATTTCTGTAATATTTTTTCTTGATATTATATACTACTACTACTATCATTTTAGTTACATTGATGTACTTTTTCTATAAGAGCGAATACCAAACTTTATAATTCTGAACTTTTTCTAATGTACTGACATAACTTTATTTAATATTAAAATGTTCAAACTGAAATGTATTTTTCATGAATATTAAATCAAACAAAACTTTTGTTGTAGTAGAAAAATGTGTCTGTTATTTTCTACCTGTCAAAACAATAAACTGAGTAAAAGAATTTGTCAGGAGTTTGCCCTTTAGACAAGTATAGTACAGCACGCCTATTGAAGTTTGAAAAAGTCAGTTAAAAGAATTAGTACCTAGAAGAAGTCATTAAAAAAAATAATAATGGAAAGGTACTAAATACTTTACTTTAATATTTAGTATTTATTACTAGTTTTAGTTTTTAGTTTTGTACTATTTTGTATTTTGTAGTATTTTTATTTTGTACTATTTAACTTTCAAATTTAATGTAAATACTTAACAAAACAATATATTTCCACAGAGGAAGGGGAGTCGCTGGAGGTGTGTCTGCTGCTTGTGGCTACAGTTTTATATTTATAGTGACAAAATCTTTCATTAATCTTGAAGAATGGTTCCATCTGTATGGAGCATTGTTTGTCTATGCTTCTGTGGGCATTCTGGGAACTATTTATCTGTACTTCAACCTTCCTGAAACTGAGGGGAAAACTTTACAAGAGATTGAACCTTACTTTGTTAAGAGAAAGAAGAAAAATACAGAAGCACCTGTATGAAATAATTCTGCTTGACATTTGAACACATTTGAATGTGATTGTACATATTGTAATAAAAAAACCAATAGTATTTAAGATAATTACACACATTGATTATGTTCACACACACACACACACACACAAACACGCAGATAAAACAAAAAAAATCTGTTTGAAAGTTACAGATTTTAAAGTTAGATTAAAGATTATGTAAATTGGGAAAAAGCAAAATGAACCAGGCAGGTTTATTATTACTATTATTATTATTATTATTATTATTATTATTTTACAATG
Source organism: Aphrophora alni (assembly GCA_963513935.1). NCBI lineage: Eukaryota > Metazoa > Arthropoda > Insecta > Hemiptera > Aphrophoridae > Aphrophora > Aphrophora alni. The sequence goes on along the minus strand of OY740767.1, from coordinate 44,192,853 downwards.
TGTTTACAAACAAACACACATTAAATTGGGCAATAAATATTTATTTCACTAAATTTAGTTTAAATTGCTTAGGTTGATTATGAAGTATTTCTGCTGTAAGGGGTCTATGATTTTTTCCACTTTTATGAAAAATAACTCTCATTATGGGATATTTAGGTAAATGTCACTCAAAAAGTGAAGTTTGGCTACTTAGAGTCTACATTTGAACAAATTGTAGTCTAAATTGTTATAGCTGATTTTAAGAAAAAGGAAATTTTGTGTTTTGACCTTTTAGCTGGTATTTCGAATTCTGGATTATCCAAAAAAAAAATGCAAGAAGCACTGCTTCTACCTGTATTCCATGGGAACCTGATGATTTAAAATATAAAATACAACTTATATATTTATTTCTTATTATGAAATTAAAACAAATATGATTTCTAAACTTGCTATAGTGCATCAGATAGTTACACTTTGTCTATATGCATATGAAGCTGCTGTGGATTTAAACTAGATTAGTAATAAACATTTTGTTTGACTGTGCCAGATAAATAAAATATGCTCTGTCATTCATTGATAAACATGTTAAGAAAAAATTTACAAAATATCACCCTATTTGATTTGTCACTGTCATTTAGCTTTGGCATCACTACCATTTTATGCAGATGAAAGTTTAAATCCTTGTGTAGAATTATTTTGAAATTATTTGAAGATAAATTAAAGGCTACTGAATGCTTTCTGGTTGAGCTCTAAGGGTTCCTTATCATCACCTGTCTGACTCTGTCAATGTTTGGAGGTGTTCTCAAAATGTGTGTGTGTGTGTGTGTGTGTGTGTGTGTGTGTGTGTGTGTGTGTGTGTGTGTGTGTGTGTGTGTGTGTATAGGACGTAGTGGTTAATTGGTTTTCATTGGAGATACAGTAGTTCCGAACAACTTAATTTATCCACAGAAAGCAGAAGTAGTAGATTTATTCAAAACTTAATCATATTGTAGAAAGAAACAGCAGCAAAATATTGAAATACTAATGAAATAATGACCACATAAACTGTTTTAAACATTTGTTTTCATTACAAACACTACAGTTCATTGCTCCATCATTACTAAAATGGTTTCCGATATCATTTTATCTACATGTCAAGTTGCCAAACTGTTTTACTTTAAAAATGCCACATTCTCATCACCCAACTGTATTACAAAAACAAGCCCACATAACAAATTTATCATAATCAGTCACCTATTTAGGTTGTAGGTTACTTATGGATAAAAAACAACATTTTAAAAATAGCTTGTTGTACAATAAGTTTAGTTTGCTAAGTAAACATAAATTAAGGAGTAAGTAGTTTAATAAATTAAAAGGAATTAAATTTAATAAAAATAAATGTCAGTTTAATAAGAAAGAAATCACATTATTTGGTATTTGAATAGATGGTAAAAAGGTTAGGGCTATTACAGAGATGTAGATAACTACTAATAAAAAAGCGTTGAAAATATTGTTGAAAATGATAAAATATGTAGCTAAATTTATACCAAATGTGTCTTCTATAATACAACCTTGGAGAACTTTAATTTAAAAGATGTACCCTAGTATTGCAATATAAATATGGAGACAATTTTTGAAAAAAATAAGCAATTGCTAACACAAGCACTAGTTTTGCAATTTTTTTTAACCCAAATAAAGCAATCAAAGTATCAGAAGTTGGATGAGTTTTATTGTTAAATAACAAACCAGTATCCTATTACTCGATAATTTTTCTGATGTTCAAAGTAGGTATGCAGTAATTGAAAAAGTATTACTAACAATAATAGACCTAGCTTATGAAAGATTTTTTTAGTTTATATATGGTCAACATGTTATAATTGAAAGTGACCATAAGCCGATAGTGTCAATAGTAAAGAAAGCATTATGTAATATATTGTCAAGAATGCAAAGAAAGATACTTCGCTTAAAAAAAAAAAAAAAAAAAAACTTTAGAGTTTAAGAAAGGTAAATTTTGTTCATAGCCGATAATATTTCCATGTAAATTGTAAAAATAAAATTATAGACAAAGATCTTGAAGAAGAGGTAGAATTACAAATAAATTTGTTAATTGACAACTTGCAAGTTAGTAGTACAAAACTTAAACTTTTAGTAAATGAAATTAACAATGATAAAACTCTAAACAAACTCAAATTTTATATTCTTAATGGTTGGTCTATTATTATTAAATATGAGAAAGATTTAGATTTAATCTTACAAAACAAATTGTGTATCAAACAAAATTAAATCTTTTGAAATAATGCAGTACCAAAAGCTTTACATTAAGAAATGCTTGAACAGCTTCATAAAGGGCATGTTGGAGTTGATCACACTAAAAGTAGAGCTAGACATATTTTGTATTAACCACAATGGATATATAATATTCTTTATAAAAAACGGTCTCAAACTAGAGAACCATTTAAGCTAACTATAATTTATAAGTTAAAATCTTACTTTGTAAGTCATGAAATAATAGTTACAGAGTTGTAACTGATGTTGCAACATATTACAATTCATCCTTGTTTAATGAATTTTTTAAAAAAATGGGGTTTTTGGTCATATAGCGACAAATCCTTTCATGTCTAAGTCAAAAGATAAAGCAGAAAGTGCAATCAAAATTATTGAAAACCTTTTAAAAAATTGATTCAAGAGATGACCTATATCTTGCACTGTTTACATAATACTGCTAGAGAAAATGTTGACCCCCAGTAAAAATATTAATGTCTCTTACTTTATGAATAACCACCCTAACAACACATAAATTCTTAGAATGTGTCTTACTGAAAACAAAATAGCTATAAACCAGAATAAAATGAAACAGTATTATAACAAAAGTAAAGATTCTTCAGAACAGAACACAAAGGGCAAAGTTCAGATACATTAATAGACGATGAAAACAATGTATTAGAAACATTAACAATTTGGTAACTCTTTCTGGTAGAATTGTAAAAGTCTATAGTAATACAAATTAATTGTACGATTTGTAATACAAGATTGAAATTTAATTTTTTATATTATGGTATTAGAAGATAAAAAAAATGTTATTTTTATTGTATCACATTATATAATATTTTATTTTAATTAAAAATATATGTTTAGTTTCCTAAGTAAATATTTTATATTAAGTTATCTGTTTAACCCTTTCAGACCTGATGTGCACAATTGTACACATAAGTTAACTATATTATTATTCTCTTTGGAAGTTGATTCTGTGATCTATGAACCAAAAATATGTAGGCTTTACAGTGTTGCCAACTGACTATACATGCTTTTGAACAGCTGGAGCAATGAAATTCAATATTTTAATACCAGCTGAAGATAGTATGTTAAGAGTGTGTTGCCTAGCAACTAACATTCAATTTATTTAGTTTGTTTTGTATGATAAAAGTTAGTTTTTAGTGTTGAAAAAAATATTATTGTGTAGACCAAACCTAAAAGAGTGTTTATTAGTTATTAATTATTAGTTTAGTGTTGTATACATCATGTGTTGATGTGGAATATTGAGAGTCACAATTGTAACCATTAGGACTAGGATTCACCGGTAAACATAACCTCAAAATTGAGTATTTCAGCAACTTTTTTTTAAATTTACCAATCTCAACTCTAATTTGTTATTGTATATTTAGTTAATTTTATTATCATCATTAAATATACATATCATGGGAGATTTTAAGCAAAATTTTGTTTACATGCAATCAATTTTGCAAAATGATGAGGAGGTAGACAAATTACTCGAAAGGCTTGATAATTCAGATCTAAGCGATCTCAGTGATAATGATGATGATTTTAACATACCTACTGAATCTATCATGAATTATCAGCGTGTGGGTGCTGATAAGATCGGGCCTAATGATATTGTAGAAAATGATTCTACCTGTGATGAACAGTCAGTTCCTAACGTAGAAATAGTGTCTGAAGAAGAAGGTATGCCTAACATAACACCTCAGGATTTAGACTGTAACAATTATTCTGCATTATCACATAAACTTACTGATAAGAAACAAGTAAGATGGGAAAATAAAACATTATTCATTCCATTTCCTAAATATGAAAACAATTCACAAGAACCTGAAGAAGAATCTGATGAAATAATGTCTCCTCTCTGTTATTTTAAGAAATATATTCCCAATTATATATTAGAATTGATGACTGAAATGACCAATTTATATGCCTTACAAAGTAACAAGTCCAACTTCAAATCATGCACCGTTAAAGAAATAGAATCATTGATAGGCCTACATATAATTGCCGCAACTTTGAAGTTCCCTCGTGTAAGAATGTATTGGGAAAACACTTGGAAATTGTATTTGTTTACAGAAACGATGGCCCGAGACAGGTTTTTTGAGTTTCGCACTCATTTACATTTAGTTAACAATTTGGAATTACCAGAAGACAATACTGACCGGTTTGCGAAGGTTCGCCCAATTAATAACGCCCTTAGAGACAGGTGCCTGAAGCTGAAATTAGAAGAAGACTTATGTGTAGATGAATCAATTGTTCCATTTACGGGTAGGCTCACGGTTAAACAATACTGTCCAAAAAAACCATCACCATGGGGAATAAAGATTTTTATGCTTTGTGGAAAGAGTGGAAAGGTTTTTGATTTTGTGATATATCAAGCAAAGTCTACTGAAATAGATAAGGATTTATTGAAGCTGTTCGGTCTTGGTCCAGGAATAGTACTACATTTAGCTAAGCGAATCCCTGAACATGTTGTTGGTCAAAGACTATATTTTGATAATTATTTTTCATCATATCATTTGTTTCAAGCGTTGGGTGAATTAAAGATTTTTGCTGCTGGAACTGTTAGAGTAGATAGGTTCTGCAAGCCACCACTTATTTCAGATAAGGATGCAAAAAAATTGGAAAGGGGGTCCACATTTGAAATAACAAGCACAGACCGGGTGGTTATGGTAAAATGGATCGATAATAAACCAGTAGTATTAGCATCGAATTTTGTTGGCAGTGGTACACTTGATCAAGTTCAAAGATGGGACAGAAATGAAAAGAAGTACATAACAGTCGATCGCCCAGAGGTAATAAAAAATTACAATCATGCCATGGGTGGTGTTGATTTATTTAACCAATTGATTAGTTATTACCGTGTTTTTATGAAATCAAAAAAGTGGACCTTACGTATGATCTTTTACGCTGTAGATTTTGCTGTAGTTCAGAGTTGGCTAGAGTACAAAGATGATTGCAAGAAGCTGAATGTTCCCCTTAGCAAGATTATGGATCTAATGCATTACAGAATGAGGGTTGGTGAAGGACTGATATTATGTGGGAAAAGAGTGATCAAGAAGCGAGGCATACCTAGCAATGGGGGCACGCCACCACCATTTAGAAGACCACGAGGAGAGGAGCGACCGTCCTCTGAAGTACGCCTTGATGGAGTAGACCACCTACCTCTACATGATGATGGTTTACCTACAAGATGCAAGAATCGTGGCTGTAAAGGAAAATCAAGGATTCAGTGTCAGAAATGCAAAGTACATTTGTGTTTGAGCAAGTCAAAAAACTGTTTTGTAGAATATCATCAAAAATAAAAGGGATAGAAATTCAAATGTTTAAAGGACTTTCTGAACACAGTTAGTTTTAGTTATGGTTGTATTTTAGTTTTTCGTAATTTTCTACAATAAAGTACCCATTTTTGTAATATTTTGAAATTGTATTTACAAATATATGCTCCTTTTATTTACTGAGCCCGGATAAACCATGTCCTAATGTGTACAATTGTACACACAATTTTATTTTATAAACCACAACATAGATTTAATTAAAAATGCATTTAAAAATCATTAAAAAAATCATTTAACAAGAAAATCAAACAAAAAAATTTTTTTGGCCAGTAAAAATAAATCAGGTCTGAAAGGGTTAAGAAGTGTTGAAGTCAACTTCTACCTGTAAGCTAGCTAGTAGTTAGTTGAGATAGAATCTTGTTAGAAGAAACATGTATTGTTTTAAATGATAATATAATTAATTAAAAATAATAATAAATTATGTACTAATGGTTTTATTTATTGAATAGAAACCCAGGGTGAAACATACGTTTTCTAGTATTAAATAACAAAATTAATGGCCTCAAAATGGAATATATGGCAGAAAACTCAACACCCGTTTTTATTTACAAGCACATACAACTTTCTCTATCATAGATTTATTTTAGAAAGTCAAAATATAACAGTACATTTATTTCTCTGTACAGTAAACTAGTTAGCTGCTTTTGTTAAGATATTTGATTTATTTTAAAAGCTTTACAGCTGCTCTTTGCTTTTCAATTATCTGATGTATAACAGCTTTTAGTACAGTTATAACAGACAAGTGAAGATGTACTCCTATGAAAAGATACACGAAACAACATTTAATATTTTCTAAAACAAAGTTGCATACACTTTAAAAACTAGTTATTTTAGTTAATAGACTAGACTCATAGTATACACATTGTATAATTATAATTGAAAGAACATTGAATAAACTTGATGAAAAGAAATGTTTCTTAAATTAATTTAAGAATTTATTTTGTAACCTTACTGTAATAAAATACTTTTGATTTTTGTATATGTTTCTTTGTATTTTCTACCTACTTAACTATAAGTACAAAAAGGTTTGAAGAAATTTATTAATAAAAATCATACTTGGATTCTCTGTTTTATATTTTTACCAAAACATGACTATTACTTTTTTACTTTATAAATCAAAAAGTGTGCCAGCAAGTTTCTTGAGTCTTGCACTCATTTAATTTAATTTAATTTAATCTCAGGGTATGGGTTCATACAAAAAGTGTACTCAAAGAGAAATTATGAAAACAGAGCCAGTTGCTGAAATACATACATAGTTTTATTATATGCTGAAATTACATACATAGATAGTTTTATGATATTCTGAAATTAATACACATTTAGTTTTATTATTATGGTGAAAGTACATACACAATAAGTTTTAAATCATTTTTATGTTCACAATAAAATATAGTTCAATTGTTAATTTTCTATCTCAAATAGTCTTTAAATAATTACAGTACATACTAAAATGTATTTTTATATAAATGCAACTATACCAATGTTGCTTTTCTACACTGATTTTAACACCTTTGGACTACTTGTCCCACTGTTCTTTAGAGACTTCTTTTGAATTATTATCTTACCCATACTTTTAATTACAAGCCCAACTACAGACAAATTCACATTTTACACTCTTCAAGTAAACAACTTTTGACTCTTAACTCTTAACCATTAACTCCAAATTTCAAAAAACTTCTCACATCTCAGACTCCCAAACTTAAAAACTAAACTACTTCTTATATATCTCTGACTCCCAATACTCGACTACCTAGATACTTCTTAAAAATTCTTTTGTAAGTCCCTTCTCTCTATTCCCCAACACACATCAGAAAGGAAGCACATAAACATAACTGTTGTCAGATTTCAATTTATATAGCATATAGTATAATTTCTTATCTAACTTACATCTACACATTTACAAAATGAAAGCAATATGATGAAAATTTAAAAAATAATTTTATTTGGTTCTATAATACTCCACCTTCATCTGTATACACATCCAGTTAGACTATACACCAATCAGAAGTAACCACTCCTCTGATCTCATTTTTATCAATTTTAATCTTCTGATATATGTACATACAATCTAATCGAACTTAAATCTATCAAAAAATGTGAAATGTTACAATGGATATTTTATCTACTTGGAGGGTATGGACTCTAATAGAGGAGGAGCAGATGAATATGTGATGATCCTTGTGGAAAAAGCAAATACAGGATTTGTACACTTGTATCCAGTCTGGTAGTTAGGGAGATTTCAGTCAAAACAAAACTGAAAATTTTTAACTGTAATGTTATATCAGTTATGGTTACTTCTCTATTGTTGTGAAACCTGAAAAGTCAGAGGTCATAAAAAACCAACAGCAAACCTTCATAAACCATTGTTTAAGAAAAATATTAAACATTTATTGGCCAGATATAATAAGTAATAAAGATCTATTGGTAAGGATAAATGAGAGCCCTGGAGAGCTGCAGGCGAGGAAGAGGATATGGAACTAGATTGGATATATGCTAAGTAAAAATCAAGAAGCCATAGAGATGAATGTGATAGATTAGAATCTTCAGAAGAAGAGGTAGACCAATAAAAAAAGACTCACAAAAAAGATCAGGGTTAGAGGGTGATGAAATGGACTAGGAGAAGTTGAAGAAAGTTCAGGGCTTTGAAGCAGGACAGGGTCGGATAGCGGAATTTCGTGAAGCTCTATGCTTCGGGAGAAGTGAAAGAATTTCATTCCTAAAACCTACATCTTTATATACAATTTTCTTAAATTCATCCAATTGATGTATAAAACTGAGATTTCTGAATATAACAGATATTTAGTTGAATTATGTTAATAAAAAGAAAGGTATATCAAATTAGTATGAATAGATGAGTGAATAAAGTTTTGTTAACATGTTCACTGCAGGTTATTTAAATCCCAGCCATGGTGAGAAGGGCACCTCTAGCGTGTGACTCGGATCTACAGTGCCTTAAATTTGTGATTAGTACATGCTTAGCACTTGTGGTGGCGTTTTCAGTTATCACTTTTGTGACTATTACAGTTACTGATCTTGTAGTATAGTGTATTTTTCTTGTAAATAAGCATGTGTTATTTTATTTTAGATTTTAGTTAGTTTTTAGTTGATTAGACATGGGAAATATTGCTGATGACTTTGACTTGAGTGATAACTACGCTAATAGTTGTTCCGAAGATTCTGATACAGAGAGTGATGAAAGTGCTGATGAAACAGTTTTCCCTGTATGGTCTAATCTAACCTAACCTAACCTAATCAAACTGGCGGACTAAAACAAATAGTTTTTCAAAATAAATCTAATTAACTGTTCTTTTGCCTGAAAATAACAGACCTTTTTTGATTCAATTGATTCAGACTGATTGGTTCAATCTTTTAGTTGACGAACCATTCTTAGAAAATATTTGTAAAGAAACCAACAAGTACACACTTGAACTGTTTGGTGGACTGAGCACAACTAAACAGTCGTGGGTTACAAAATGGGGAAAAAAAGTAAGGAAAAATTACTTTGTTTCATAGTTGAAGATATTTTTAGGCCTCTTTCTTTACTCAGGAACAATCTGCCTAAACCGACTACAAGATTATTGTAATAAAACACTTGTCACCCTTCCAAAAATTCATGAGCCATGACCGATTCTTAATTATATTAAGATGTCTGCACTATTCTAAGCCTACACCCCATCACCAGTGAACTTATCACACTGAAAAGTACAATACCTTGTTGAATATTTCAACAACAAGACGACCACTATTTACTACTCGAATCAGCAACTATCTATCGATGAGGCTATAGATTGGGAGAGGTTGTCTAGTTTTTAGGCCATATATCAAAGGGAAGTGACACAAGTATGGCATGAAGCTGTACTCTGTCAATGAACCCGGGGACCTAACTATCCGCTTCAAAGTTTATGCTGGAGGACAAGACAAGCTAGCTGCTAAAAGACATTCTTCAAAAGTTGTCATGTTCTTGATGCTCGCAAGAACCGAATAAACTTCACAACTCACACTTGGCGGGAGAATCAATCATAGGAGCCATATTTATATGTCTTCAGATCAACTCGGAATGGTACCTTATGCTTGGTAGTGGCAGAGGTTGTGGTAGTAAGAGTACGCAGTTGTCTGTGGCACAACGTTGCCTCCTACAGTTCGACTGGCTATTGCACAGCACGATTGAAAGTTGAAAAAAAAACAGCCCTCATATTTTACATTCTTACAATTTTTTAATGAATGAAAAGAAAAAAAATGATATAATAGGCAAAAATTTGTTCTTCAAAATTGAAACTATCACTTAGTTTAAGAAAGCAAATACATATTTTAAATTGTCATAATTTTGTTGTATATTTCTGCATGAATAACGAAAGAAATAGTAGGCCTACATTAAGCTGATATTAAAATTTTTGATTTCTATGAATTATAAATTGGACTTTTTTTCAAAATTTGTTGTAAAATACACGTGTCTAAAACAAAAAGTAAGGTTGCCCTGGAGTAAAAACTTTAGTGCTTATGAATTATTTTCTAGGCACTGATTATGACTGATACATTAAGACGTGCCCACTGTCCACATCATATTTATGTAAAGCTCCAAGCCCCACTAAGTCTGTGACACTGACATGAGTGAAGTGAGTTATATTGATTTAATATAAGAGCTTTGTTAGAGCCTAACTGACATCTAGAAAGTAGTGCTATACACAATAATTATGAGGTTCATAAAAGCTACATAACAACAGTCTCAAACAAACTTACCCTACTGGGTATAAGGTTCATTGATCTACCAATACAATTTATCAATTCAATCTAGAAGGCCCAAGGAACCAACTTTTGATTTTTGAGCATTATAGATTAAAGATCTGCTTGTATTACACATTGTATAATGGGAATGGGTAAGTATCATGATAGCCTTCGTAACCTTGTTCTACTTGGTTAAATGGCATCATGGAGAAAATGTGGCGAAAAGTAAGAACTGAAAATTTGTGTTTTGATTTAGGAAAAGTATGTTGTTCACTGTGCATGTCAGTTTCAAATATTCTTTCTCTTATCCTGTTGTGCCTCTCAGCATAGAGCACCTTAGTCCACTTAAAATATTCATTACTACTTAATATTTTTATTAAAAAAACAAACACCAAAATGTTGCTGAAAATGTATTAAAATTTCAATTTCTCAACCGTATTTGATCAAATTCATTTATCACATGAATATTATTAAGTCGCTGATTATGAATTTACTATTATATGTATTTAATTATATCCCATGAAAAAACAAATTGGTCGCTAAAATTACAACTTTTTTATCTTCTCTGACTTTCATCAAATTGATTTATTATATATTGTTGTGTTCATTAAAAAATCAATTCAAAATAAAGCAATGAATCAAGGAAAATAAATTTTGTGAGATAAAGTAATCTGCTCTGAGCGATCCATCTTATCACAAGAAGTCCAAGGTCAATTCTATTATTTAGCTATATTTTAAGCACAAAGTAGTCTTTGCTTGTAGAGGGACTTTGTTGATCATCTATTCAGAGTTTCAGAGAAGCACAACTTGGAATTAGTGATGTCTTGAAGACCAGAAAATTCAAAATTTAATTGTGTAGTGGAAAGTTATTGATGTAGTTTGTGCTCAAAAATGTATTTCTTCAAAAACAAGTTACTTTTCAAAATTTTATAAAATTCTTCGCTAGGGCAAACTATCTGTCTTTTTACAAACCAAATAGTACTCAAATTTTGTATTAGTTGAATTCAAGAAAGTTTTTAAATGAATTTAAAAGTTATGTTTTGTAATTAATTTTATTAATCATCTCGTAAAAAAATTTCAACTATAATGTGTGTCCATGAAAGCATGTCGAAATCTGTCTGACTGTTTCATCTTGAATATTCAAGTCTTGTCTTATGCAATATAATTTAAAATTCTTTTCTTTTAAATAATATTTCTTTTATTAAACTCTAATAAACTACATGTTTTCTTTTTTTAAATTTATTCAAAATTAATTTTTTAACTGTTCATAAAAAATTTCACTGTTTAAAAATTATTAGAAATTTATAAATTCTGACTTTGTAAATTTTCATTTGAATTAAAAATAAAAATATACTTAATTGAGGGAATGATACATTTAAAATCTGACTAGTGATGGTTTTTTAAAAAAAATTTTCACAGTTTTTAGTGGTCCAAGAAAGTAAAAGGATAAATAAAAAAAAGTAAAGGAACAGCTGTCTACAGAGCATCCAATAAAAAACACACATACACACAAAAAAGAACCATTAAAAATCATTCTAAGCAAAAAATTATAATAATAAATATATTTGCTGATTCTGATAAACAAATATATTATGAATGTTTTGAATTTATTAAAATATATGGGTAATTTTGCTAAATTTTTGGTACATAGTCTCTTAGGGAGCAATATTCCAAATTAATTAAAATAACAATATTTTTTCTGGATGTTTATAAATAAAAAAAAACAAAAAATATATAAATTAGCTTGTAACTTTTATCCTTAATAAAAGAAAACTTTAATCCAATAATTAATTGTTAAAAGGTTTTTTTCATTATTAACATTGTCAAAATAAATTTACTTTGTCATTGTTTGATGAATTTGTTATTTTTCACCGGTGTGTAAATTAACTTCTCACAGCGGTATTTGTTTCAAGAAGGTACATTGTACGAATTTTTTTCAGAGAGGTAAGTGTTGTGATAAATGTTTTTCTTGTTATATAAATTGCTTGTTTTAATGAAAATCACTTCGAGTGTGCACGCCTAGATATGCCCTTTTATCACAATAAGTGCAACATATTTGATGACATGTTGACTTCGAAATTGGTAATGTTTTTTAGGGCAGAAAATAATGTCAGCTATCTACTTCAACAATTTTGTTCCTCCACAGATTTTTACCTAAGGTACATATTGGAATATGTTTTTATGAGACTGATTTCGAATTTAATATTGCCTTAAATGAAAAACTCAATATTAACAAAATAATAATATAAACTGGACTCATGTTCAAAACTTGTCCAAGGCCGGATACCGCTTAATGATATAATATGCAAAAAAGTCAATTGTTTATTAATAATTAATATTGTATATTATGCGATTTACCTCACTTTTTTAACCATAAAGGTGTGGTAGGACTGTTGTGGAATAATCAGCTGATGCAGTGATGTCATTTACAGGTCGTTAGTCGTCAGCTGGAAATTCAGGGAATTTGTGGCATTGTTCTTTTCTTTCCTTAGTCAATTCTATGCGTACTTTTTTGCAGTTTTTTGGCGTTCTTCTCTGTACTATTATAAATTACGTCTATTTTAAATAGAAACATGATTACAATTCTTCCCAAATCTGTGCAGTAAGTATTGTTTCTCTCTGTATAAATATTATTTATATTATGATTGCTAAAATAATTTGAAAATGTTTAATTGAAGAATAAAATTTGTAGTTACACTGAAATATGCGGTATTCGGATTACGATCATGAACGGAAATTTATTATAAGCCTTAATTTATGGATATATTCAGGATAGACCTATTGCTTAGGAAACATTTAAATCATTAAATCTCAACATTTTTAGGTAGCCTAGGCTACTATGAATATAAAAAACTTAAGACTTGGCTTAGGAAGAATGAAGATCAAAATACACAGTATTTTAAATATTAATATATATATATATATATATATATATATATATATATAAAAGGCAGTATTAAATTTACAGGAAAGGAAAAACAAAAATTCTGTCCATGAAATTTGTCTGATATTATAGCCTAATATAACTAAGAAATTGAATTCCAAATCATAGAATGTAATGTTCATATTGGATAAAACACTAATCTTTTGGTAGTAAAGTTCCATAACTCTGCAGATTCTAAATGATAAAATTAAATTATTTTTTGTTTTATAGGCTAGATTGCATTTTTAGAGAATCCTTCTATTCTACACATCTAAAAAAAAAAAAAAAAAAAAATTAAACTAGATTAACTTAATATAACAGTAGGATCTCTGATAGGTTAGGTTAGGATTATTAAAATCTAGGAACTCTCATTTTTGTGATTAAGAAGTTTTCTGGTACCTATTTACACTCCAATACTGACTTGTCTTGCTTTCTATTAAAATTCTATTTTTACAACATTCTAAGCCTGCGAGATATAAATTTGAAGAATTAATCTAGGGCTGTATTAATCTTGCCCTTCCCTAATCCACAGCCTTTTACCAGGATGTAGAACATGTAGGGCCCTAGGGCTAATATAATTCGGCATTTTTGTATGGAGAAATTTTTTATTTTTTATTGTTTATCTTCCCCAGGCATAATAACATGTAGATGTAAAGAACTTAATAGAACCAATAGAATATTAGGCTAGTACAGTTTTATATCTTTCCTTATACATAATAGGTATTAATTTTGTTGAGGTAACCTAGTAATTATGTATTGTACCTCACTCCACATTTTAGTCGCTAAAAATCATCCAAACTTAAAATATTTACTTTGCCATTAATCAAATATTTTTTGACAACACTAGACAATTTTCATGTCTCAAAATCCATTAATATTGAAGAAATTTACACTTTAAGACACAAGGAATTGAGGCTTATTTGGTTATGATGAATGACAAATGACATTTTATTAAGTTATTAGTTAGGATAACTTTTTGGTTCATTATCTTGTCTCATACTTCAATGAAAGTAATTTAACAAGAAATAAGTATAATTTCATAATTTGTGCTTAGTTTCTTTACTGTTTACACCATATTCTTCGTGTGTAGACATGAGTTTTATAAAATGTTTTCATAGTATGTTAATTTAAAAAATATGTGGGCCAAATTCAGGTCCAAGGAAAATGAATCTGAAATAAATCTAAATATATAGGCTAGCCTATTAATTGTGTAAAGAAGCAGTATATTATTATATATTATTGTATTCTAATTTCTGAACTCTTAAAAGTCTAGGTCTATCCAATAGGTTAAACCATCCAATTGTTTAATGTATAGGGTGTGTTTACCATTTGTTTTAAATATTTCCAATTTAATTGTATGGGAAATTAACTCAAGAAGTTAATTAAGTTGAATTAATTAAGTCAAGAAGTACCAGACTACAATATTCTAGCAACAAGACCATTACGTTTTGTTTTCAGTTGCCATAATAAAAAGTATTTTGATATGTTATAAACAAATTGTAGGCCTACTGATCAATAAAAAAAGAAAGAAAAAAGGCTATATATAAGTGTGTATATATATGTATATTATAGCTGATTGTATCTCTAAAGAGGAAATAAAAATTCAATCCAATTCAATTAATAGGTTGTTATAATATAATAAATTATTTTGATTATTTTAGACATAACATGTCTGCAAGTATTATTATAAATTTCACTCTTATTGCTGTTGTTTAACACTTTTATAGCTGATGACATTTGATAAATAGTCAAATTGAGAACCTAGTAATTACTACATTACTGATATAAAGTAGTCCTTGTGATTACATTAGTGTAGTTACGGCCATTATTTTATAACAAAATATCTAAACATTTTAGAAGTATTGTTAAATTCTTTTAATTTTTACTTCTAAATATGCCTAGATAGACCTTAATTAAGTAGGCATGCTAAATTAATTTCATTATTATTTACTTTCAAGTACTAAACCAGATTCTAATCATAGGAAGATTAGCATTAGGTACTCTCTAGTCTCTTGAGTGAAATAATTTAGTAACAAGTGTTAATATCTTCTGTACTTCAATTCAAGTGCAAACACTTAGGAAATGAGATAAAACACAATATAAACTTGTTTAAATGTTGACAAGAATGATTTTTTACCTAGTCATTTTTATAAACATAAAATACTTACATAAGATATTCACAAACTTCAACAACAAAATATTACAAATGTAATAATAATATTAATGTCAGAAAAGTCATAAATGTGTAGTAGAAGTTGTATTTTAAATATTAGTGTTTGAAGGAGAAAATTAAAGACTTTTTTTAAAACTATTTGTTCTTCATAAAATAATTAGCATAAACCTTTATCACCAGATGTTAAATATTAATTATTTACTAAAAGGTCAGATGTAGGCTACATAAGAAAAAGTCTCAAGTATTGTAAAATATACAGTAGGTGATTACAAAATAGATGCAATACTATCTAAAATCATAAAAAATAATTTCAAATACATTTTTTTTTTTCAAAAATTTGTATAGGAAGCATGTTCACAATTATTATTTATTTCACATAACTGTGCAAGAATCTTTTAATCCAAAACTTAATATTAGGTTGGATGATAATGAACTAAATGGAGTATTTTCAACAAAATTCCTGAGTCTCTTCATTGATAATAAACTGTCATGGAGAAATCATATAGACTATATATGTGCTAAAATTAGTAGTGGTCTCTTAGCGCTGAGAAGTCTGAAACAATATTGTAATGCTCAGGTTCTTATAACAGCGTACTATGGGTTGATATATCCTTTTCTAAAATATGGAATCCTTTTGTGGGGAGATTCCTCACTCCAGAATGTGACTAGAGTATTTGTTCTCCAAAAAAAGCCATTAGGATAATTGGAGGACTTTCTAAATTTCAATCATGCAAAGAAACATTTAAATTGTTTAAGATCTTCACCCTACCTTCCATTTATATATTTGAAATAATCCTTTATTTTAAATTTAAGTGTAAGCACGTTCAAAAAGGGATTTGCATGATTACCATACTAGAATGGCTTGCAAATATCGGGGTAAACAGCACAGGCTAAATTTATTTAGTAAGTTACCTTCGCAGGCTGGGGCGCTATTTATGAATAACCTTCCTCCAGACTTGCTAGAGATAAATGATTATTCATGATTTAAAGGCAGACTGAGACGACTAATGTTGTCTGAATCTTGTTATTCTGCGGAGGAGTTTGTGGGGCACTGACAGGGGTGTGTGGAGACTCCATGTTTTTTATCTTTTATATTTATGTGTGTTATTTTATTTTAATGATTGACTATTGTTCGGGGCTTTGTAATGTTGTTTGTTGTCTTGATCATATTTTATATTTTGTTGAATTGTGTATGGTTGTATTTTATATTTTTAATGTAAAAAAAAAAAGAATAAATGTATTACGGATTTTGACACATGTAATATGTGTATTTGATTTGTACTTATGTGTACATTCTGCTATTTGTAAATTGTGGGACCTGCCTTATACAAATGTAATATTTGTCAAAAAAAAAGGATGAATAAAGAAACTAAAACTATATAGAAAGATATAGTCCTATTAGGCCCATGGGTTTTCACATAGGATTGGAGAAAGTAGGAGAAGAATTTAAGGATACAAATTTTAATTACATAAATTGAATCTTGGAAAATGAAATTGTTTACCACTCATCCATTCAGTAACCAGTCACACATTTATTTGTAACAAGTTGTAAATAATCAACAAAAATCTATACATTTATTGCCTTTTCAATTAATCACCATCATTCCAAATATACCATATCATACTTTTAATTTTAATTTTTCTTTTTTTCTAGGCTATTTAAGAATCTTTAAAATGTAACATTTTAATTATATATAGTAATCAAATCAACGATATCAGTACAGATATAATTAAACATTTCATAGGAAGATTAAAAACAGGATATTCTGGAAGAAAAATAATTTTAAGAAGGAATGAAAGGTTAATAATTTTTTTAAGAGAGGCTAGAGACAAGTGAATTTTGACAAGTTATAGCAAAATGTTTGAAAGGAAGGGAATCTGACAACAGATCAAGATAAACCAGGACTCATAAATAAGTAAACAAATGATCAGTGTATTAAATAAATCTGTTTTTGCAGTCAACTTAAATGATAATATTTCCTCAAAGGAAAAATTATAAAGCTACAATTGTGCACATTTCATCTCCATCAAACTAGTATTCATTTTGAACTGTTTCAAGTTAGTAATAATTTTAAAGAAATAGATAATCTATTATTTAATATACAGATTCTTTTAATAGGTAACTTTTTTGTTAATTTTGTAAAAATCTTAACAGGTGGTCAGTATAGTTCAAAGGCTTTTTGGTACCCCTACAGTTAAACATTAAAACGAGTAAAATTTATTTAAATTGTCAGCACCATTATTGTAAAATTATTATTAATCAAATTTGGTATGTGGGCATACGAATTACATGTATATTTTGGGATGGACTTTGTTCGACTATATGTACAACTCGAAATTTGGAAATAGCTGCTTAAAAAAAAAAAAACACAAAATTGGCTCTACTGATTTCATTCAAATTTTAGTGAAGTGTAATGAATAATGTCCCAAACTCGTCCCACTAATCATAAATAAAAAATGTATTTCAGTGATTATGTTCAGGAATAATTGTCAAAAACAAAAATGAACCTTGACCACTGTTATTTTAAAAACTATATTTTAATCAAATACGATTTATACTGAGGATGAGTTTTTATACACAAAAGAAGAAAGTTTAGGCTCTTATTTAAATATTTTTTCAAAGATCGCATCCATGGTTGATTCTCATTGACAACTAGTGAAATATTGAGTTAGGGCTCAAATAAAAAAAAAAAAAAAAATCTTCATAGTGTAGGACATAACTACACCAGAAACTAATGAAATTTAGAATACCGGTATTCATATGAGTTGTGAAGACGAGTTAATTGTGATTGGTGATAGCCAAAATGATTCCTTTTTGGTTTTGCACAACTACCATTTACAGAAGAGAATATTGTAACATCCAAGCTATGGAGACATCTTATATTTCAATAAAACAAAATTAAATTTTTCTTCCTTTTGGCTCTAAATTAAAAAAATCAGCTTCATATTTTACAACTAGATAGATCACTATTAGTGGATAATATCCATATAGGCCTATGTGTAATTTGTTTTTTTCAAATTTGTTTTTAGAATTGTTGTAACGAAGATATACTAAATTTGGTTTAAAATGTCGAAGTGTGTAACTTGCCACAAATCCAGAAAGTGGGCTCATGAAATAGCTTACATCCCAGATCTACAAATTGGAAATTAGTCACATTATTGTTTAAAAGTCTTTTAAAATAGTGAATCACGATTAAACTCTTATCATGTCTAGCATTAATATTTTGACCTATTATAAGCTCTAGTTATTGTGTTTTAAATGTTATTTTAAATCAATTAATGGACATAATTAGATATGTAAATTAATTATAGATTCCAATAACATGTAGGTCTAATCGTTGACCTTTTCACTTTGACCATTAGTTATCATAATTGATTTTATGCCACATTTAACGTTTCAATTTTAATAATTTATGATGAATAATAAAGTGACACCTTAACTTTTTATGGATAGTAAATTAATTTAGGTCAAAATCTATGTTATTTATGGGTCTGATTAGTGATAGCTTTAGGTATTGTGGGGTTCTAGGCTAGTTATATTTTTAACCATTCTCTGGATTATTTGGCTCAAATATTTATCGAAAATCTATTTTTAATTTTTATTTAATAATAGGCCTAAAGTAACAATTGGTAACTATGATACACAACATGTGTAGAAATAATAAAATTTGTGTTTACCAAGCAAAGTAGTATATTATAACAGCTGATGAGCTAACTCCAATTTTACCAATAAAATCTGGAATCTTATTTTTAGAAAATTTAAATGTCTAAAAAATTTTTAAAATAAAACCAATGTGATATGGTTTTTAGACAAAAACTCATGTTTGGGGGCATTATTAATCTGCACATTTCACCAAGATTTAATTTATAAAAATTAGGGATATATATATCCCTAATTTTTATAAATTAAATCTTGAAAATCAAAATAGCTACTGCCTCAGATGTAGCTTTCCTGAAAGAAGTTATTCTATGTTCCGATCCACGGAAATTATCTCTGCTACGAGTATTGTATGCATGTACATCCATATTTCAACCGTTTGACTCTTAAACTTGTAATGTAAAATTACTTCAAGGATGTACATTCATGGTAGGGTTAAAATACTCAAACTATTAAATGAATTCTTGCATGAATCCTTATACCTCAAATGAGCTCAATCCTTATTAATTGGAATGTAGCTATGGCTGTTTCATCTGCAAGAGACATATTCAGGGTTTTCACATTGTCACAAAAAATACAATATATAACAAATAAACGAACACTCAAAAACTTATATCATAATATAAAAACAGTTAAGTGGACCATTTTAGTCACAATAATTAAAATACATTAGATTAAATAAATTTTACTTTCTGAAATCTTAGTTTTGTTAGTTTTGCAATTTTTTGGTACCTTTTATTGTTTTAACTCAGTGAAATAGTTTATAATTAAAAGGTATTTTTCAAATTTTTGTAACAAGATGAAGTCTATTTAAGATTAAAATGATGGGTTTTAGGTTCTAAAGATGTTAAGAGAATGCCGAAACTTAGTTCATCTTCAACAAATATGGTATAAAAATTCAATTAAGTAAATTTTGCTACAATATGTTGGAATAGCCCGGAAGGGTCCAACATTCTCCTCCCATCATCCAACTTTGGGTTACTTATTTTTATGCTAAGAGCTTCACATATTGAGTATGGATGTGGTAATCTGAGGTACAAGTCTTGTTTTGAGGTTCATGTAGTCTTGGGTTAGATTTCTCTCAGGTCTTTCTTGAACAATTCTTCTTCTCTTCTGACCCTAAACTATTCGAGGGCTAAAAGGTCTCTATTTTATACTCTTTTCTTCTTCTTTTTTTAAAGCAATGATGACAAGTTTTTTCTTTTAAAACACAAAAAATGTCACTTATTAAAGCAATTGAGACAAAATAGAGTAAAAACTTAAACATATATATTTTCATTATGACACAAATTCTAAAGGTACCACTGTGCACATTTCATTTTAATCAACCTATAAATCAATAACTGAACTGTGTTAATGAAGTAAATAATTACTAAGAAGAAACATTAATTAACAGTTCAATACATCATAAATTCTAGTTCATTCTTGAAAATATAAGCGATCCATAATTAATAGACTGAATGATATCAAACTTGTAAAATAAGTGTATATATACAGAGTGATTCAAAATTGCACATCAATATTTTGGGAACTGATTTTAGAGCTAAAAATAAGAAAGTGGGTTTTATAAATATTGATCTGAAAACACTTTGTTTTTTGTCTGTTGGCCATTTTGTGTTGTTACGAAAAAATTGTATCTTTGTTAGTAGATAAGATATTGCCTGAAGATTTACAATCAGCATTATTTATATAACCTTTTACCTAGTAATCCAAGAAACCAAGATTTTATTTTGTACATTTTAAAAAACAATTAAAATTACAAAATATTTTACAAGAAACAAAAAATATTCCTGCTTTCTCGGAAAACATATTTTTTAAATAGGTTAATAACTGAGTTATTGACAAATAACTTAATTTTTTGTAGATCTAATTGTTTAATACCCATAATTAACCTAAAATAAAAATAGGCTAATAAAAAATGTTTGAAGTATGATAATTATTGTTAATAACAATAATATCATTTTTTATGGGTATTTAATTTTCTAGAAATTTATTTTGACATTTTTATTTGTTATTAGACCTATGTAGTTTTACCAATTTATGGGAAACAAATTAAAATAATATTGAAATTATAATTAAAATGCCAGTCGTCATTTTGAAACTGTTAAGGGAAACATTTAAATTTTTGATAGGCCCTATGTACATTTCATGGCAATGGATTTTAATGTTTTAATTTACAATTAAGTTATCAAAATAACTCCATAAATTGCTTTAGGTCAGTTTTGGTTGTTGTAAACAATTACCAAGAAATTATATTTTTAGTTTTTTGTTGGTACCTTATTTATCCTTTGACCTACAGAATAAATATAAAAAAACATTTATTTCTTTAGTTTTTCGTTATGAGGAAAATCTTGTCTCTTGTAAATATTTTTTAATTTTAATGGTTTTCAACATGAAACATTTTAATGTGTATCATTTTGAAAATGTACAAAATAAAGTCTTGTTTTTCTGGAATACTGCCTAAACGTTTGATAAATACAGTAATGCATATACCAAATATTCACTCAATATCTTATCTACTTTCAAGCATTTATGATGTTTTTTGTAAAAATATAAAATGGCTGACAAACGGAAAACAAAGGTTTCCGGACCCACGTTTATTTAAACTTTTTTTTAAATATTTGATTTACTTCTTGGAGTGGGTTTCTAATTAGTGTCGACTGACTCTGATGATCTGATATCCATTATATGTCAATACTGCAAGCGTCCAAAACCATTTCTCTCTCAGGATGGTTTGGACATCATCTTCTTGCCCCATTATAGGACTTTTCTTGTGTGATTGGTGGATATGCAGTGGAGAAGAATATGCTCTAGTGACTCTTTATAGATCCTACATCTCTCGCATATTGAGAAGTCACTCGGATGAAAGTGTTGAAGATAGCAGCTGATAACAATATGGCCGATTCTTGTCCTAGATATAAATGTTCTGGTTCTCACAATATCTTGGTACTTATATAGTATTGCTGGTTCTTTTTGAACTTTAAAAAATGATGACCCATTTTTCAAGTTCTCCCAAGCTCCTCTCATTCTGACAGGAATATGCGGTTAGCTGACTGAGTTCTTGCAGTTAGTTGTGGAAATGTGTGGTGATTAAACAGGAGGTATTCCTGTAGCCTCATTAATGTACCATTAATGTCAATGTGCTGGGATCCGTTGGAAAATATGCATTTTTTTGTCAGTTTTTAATAGAAATATTAATTTTTGGTTAGAGAACACTCTCTGATCGTCTTCTCTGACCGAAATATTTCTGTGACATATTTTCGGTCGGAGAAGAATTCGGTTAGAGATGATTTGGTCATAGAAAGCCGCACTGCAAAAATGTCTTTAATAGCTATATTAAATAGTGTTGGATTCCTTGTGCAATTCTGTCTTTTGTTTTTGGACAAGATGATGCAATTCCATTGACTGAAAGAGATGAGCTTTTGGAAGTTTGCGAGATATTGAAGTATGGATATATTTAGCTCTAGAATCAGCTTCTGAAATATTGCCTTGTAATTTTGAATCACTTTGTATATCTACCTAAATATTATTGAGATATCTACTTACAAATCCTGCTCTATTTTTATTCACTATTTTTTGTAGGCTACATTTGACATTGCTATGTAATATGTGATTGAACTAATCAATTTAGTTGATTGGATTTCAAGTGGCTTCCAACTATCTCGAATCTTCTCTTAGCAATATACTTGACAATATGCAGTACAATATCTGCAGTGCTATCTATTCAATGCAGTCTTTTGAAAGATAGTTCTATCACTCAAATACATAAATGTATTTATATTTTAAAGCTTGTGCACACACATCTGCCTGTTGATTATGTTGTAATAATTTGGTGATTAAACCATAGCCTACTAATTTGAGATAATCTTCTACATGACTATGGTGAAAGTCCATTTGTCTCATTTATTTATAAAATTCATTACTGAAATGGTATCATATTTTTTCAATTTATCTTAGTTAATTAAATCGTTTGATTACCATATATGTAGAGTGTCTCATAATCCTTTAGTTAAAATGTTAAGAACTTATCCAATAATCACATGCTCCAAACTTTTTCATAAAAATGTTCATGATAGTTTGAAGTTAAAGCCTTAAGCAAGAGCTAACTTTATGCTCCTTTCTTTTTTCAAGAGAATATCATGAACAGAATAATGTACCTAGATAAGCTGGAAAACTTTTTAATCCTACTAATTGATGAGGATGAAAGTGATGCACCGCCGTACTATCTCACAGAGCTCTGGGATTTCCTCAATAACAGCTTTCCAGGTGGATGGATAGTTCAAGGTGGGTCGATTGCCACCTTGTTCACCAGATCTGACACCTCTTGATTTTTACTTCTAGGGATTTATCAAGCAAGTCCTTTTTTAAGCAACCTGTATATATTTTTAGAATGTTCAGAAATTAGAGTGCTAAATTGTGGGATTTATATGAATTTACAAAGTTGTAAGTCCTTTTTTAAGCAACCTGTATATATTTTTAGAATATTCAGAAAGAGAGTGCTAAATTGTGGGATTTATATGCATTTACAAAGTTGTAAGTCCTTTTTTAAGCAGCCTGTACATATTTTTAGAATGTTCAGAAAGTAGAGTGCTAAATAAATTGTGGGAGGTGGTTCTAGATATCAAAATAAAGAAAACAGTTCCTGTAAAAATTGTCAAAAAATGCTGTTTTCTATCTTTTTTCAAAAACAAGAAATAATTCCAGAATGGATTGAGGTATTGAAAATGTTTTATGATATTAGCTTGTTTTATAATTTTTCACTTGACCATTTCAAAATCACATTAATAAAAAAAGTTGTATGCCAGCTATTCTAAAAAACTGTTTATTTGACAAAACAGAAAAAAAGTGATAAGATATAAACTATCAGAGATATCAGTAAAACGACTACTTTTCTATAATTTACTAGAAAACACAAGAGTTCACCTGATTTTCCAGCAGTTAGAAGTGAATTTTTAAAATAGTCATTTCATCATGTTTTTAAATATCTAAAACCAAAAATAAAACTAGTGTACCTACAAATGTTTTATCAAGATTTGGCTCATGATCTTAAAAAAATAATACATTTTGTCTATGTTGTTATGAGAATATACTTGTAAGCTTAAATTAACCAATATGAATAAGAAATTAAAATTAGTATTTTTTAACTACTATTGTTTAAGGAAGGAATTTAAGTAAATGTTTACTACATATTTTCTTAATATTTTAACCTAAGTTTCATGTTTCTAAAGTCTGTTAGGCCCACTGTGAAACACAAAAAAGAAACACTGTTTAGATTATAAAAAAGGACATTAAAAAGCCCTGTCATCACTTTATATGGGATATAAAACATGAATGGGTTAATTGGTGCTTGAGGTAGAAACATTGTTTTTGATTTTTGTTTTAGTTTGTAGATTGAGTTTTTATGCAGTATATAATAAACTTCACCTCTACTTTCACCATGACTGACACTACTTTGACCATGACTGCCGCTACTTTGATCATGACCAAATGGCAATGGAGGAAAGGATGGAATAAATATAAAATTATAGAAGTATAGTGAACTTTTATTAAACTGAAAACGGCCATTATATGTGTTTACACTAACCAAAATATTATATTTATCTTAAACAAAGAGCATCAATTACTTTTAAATAATTAGTAAGTACATTTTTTTGTAGATGATAATGTTTTAGTCTCCACCCCAATGATGCAGAGAATTGTGTCTGTCTTTACTAGCTGAAGATGAGGCTTATGTGGCGAACAAACTATTCCAAACCATGAATTAATTTGTAGGGTATCACACTACTAATTTCATATTTGCATGTTTTATATATATAATCAAGTAATCTCTATCAGTAACTTTTGGTGGGTTCAGTTTTCTGAATAATGTATAGCAGATTTTAATTTTGTATGATTTCAAAAACTTAAGGTGAAGGTAAGGTAAAGTATCCAACAGAACTCTTTTTTAAATTTAATTTTTGATTGAGTTCTAGTATATTTTTTGCCAAGACACATATGGTTGGTAAAATCCAGCTCTAAAAAACCTTAATTATCATAGGATAATTTATTCTTACTTTTTTTGTTCTTTCAGAGTACGTTATTGCCTTTTTGTATATATTGTAAGACACTAATGAAGAAGTTTCACATATCATTTTCTTTTTCTTTAGTTCTATAGAAGAAACAAATCTAAAAGACTCTTGTCATTTTATAGATATCCTTTTAGTTCTTCTTTTTTCTTTCCTAAATATGTTAACATTTCTGAAAAAAGAGCAGATTTTTACAGGAGTAGTATTTTTGTATTTCCTGAAAGGGATTATATTTTTGTGTTTGGGGATTGGGTTGATTGAGTCTTCACAAATTTCATAAGTCTTGGATATCTTTTTTGTAATGCTCTGCTTTTTTATGCTGAACCTCTTCTATTTTTTTTTTACTTTTTATCAACTTAGATGCTTTTGTTTTTGAAATTATTTTTTTCTTATAGCCTTCCTGGATGAACCTATTTTATTGGGCAGTACATTTAAATGGCTATTAGACAGAGTGTTATCTAATATATTATTTGGTTTTACAACTAACTTTTCTTTTTTCTACAATGTCTTTTTTTTGCCTGACGTCTTACTTTTCTTGCTTCACGCTCTGTCATATTTGTAATATTCTTCCAAAGATCCTTTTCTTTTTTAAATTGTTTATATTTTCTATCGTAATTCTGTTTTGCCTCTAATTGGTATTTGTACAATTTTTGTTTTTTCTCTCTTCTAAATTCTAATTTCCTCATCAGTTTTCTTTTCCTTTTATCAGCTTTTATTCCCCTGTTCATTTTCTGTAAAGTTTATTAATTAATCATTTTAAATTGTAAATTATTAAATTGACATTTTAAATTTTTGAGCTTGATTATTTTGGTATAGGAAGATTAGACTAATTTTGAAATAAAAACATTAAAATCATTATAAAATTTATAAATAAATATTTTATCCGTTTTAATCATTAATGCCTCTAATTAGTGCAAAAAGTACTAAACAGTGTCATTATTGTAAAAGTTCAACAGAGTATTTTCAATTTTTAGGATTTAATATTTTGCTATAGGTAGTTTATTGTAATACGAGTATTTAATATTGAAATAAAAGAATGGATACAGAGTAAGTTATTTATATTATTAAAAATATACCCAATAACAGCAATAGTGCCATTGTTATTGAATTTGACTGCCGCTACACAGTGAAGAATAAGAATTTTTACTTTAAAACAAGGGAAGCTACCATCACCATATTGGTTCATAAGCATCTTGCCTAGCCACTTTATTAATGTGTTTAATATTAAAAGCTTATCATGAAGTATATTACTCCTAAGTAGTGAGATCGGTGTTACATTTTAAATTCATATCTCAAATTTCACAACTATTAATTAAATGATGACATCAGTACGTATGAGAAAAAGGTGAAAAGCACATTCATGTTGCTGTTACACTGTCCATTCACTAACCATTGGCGCTCCAACTTCCATTTAGTAGCCAAGAGATTAAATTACCTTCAATGTGACCGCTGCTATGTAAAAATTTGAGGATGGAAAAAGTTCAATATATAGCATTTTCCCATGAATTTATAAGGTAATTCTTTTGTAAACTGTCTAGTTTTGTTAAATAAAAGATATGGCTTAATCCGTCATTTCATTCATACCAGTAAACATTTATTGAATACATAAAAGTGGGAATAGTAGTGACATGCGACTATCACTACTTTCAGGAATTATTATTTTTATTATTATATATAAATATTATTATTTTTCAAATATGATACAGATATTTATTTAAAACCTGATATTTTATCACTTTGATGTAAAAACTGAATGTAAAAACCGGGTTTCATTGGTTTATTATGAAAAGAGACTGTTGTCCCATTTATGTTTTTTGTCTTTAGAGCCTAGTTCTCAGATTATCTCCTCAACAAGTTAATATCCCACTAACAAACTCTTGAGAAGTCAGCAGAAATTTGAACTCAAGCCTGTTGTCAGTAAGCGTCAAAGGTCATGGTGGACAGTAGTTTCATTGTTTAACCTACATATAGTCTACATATCATCTCCATGATATGCTCCTCTTCTGTATAAATAATGCATCAGTATCCTTGTCCTTTACTAAAAAAAAAAGATGAGAAAAAGAAAATAAAAATAAAAAAAGAAGAGTTAATTGCAAAAAATGTTTTCTAAATGTACTTATGATCCAGAGAAGTGGAGCACCTTTTTTCTGTGACTTCAGGTGGATTGAATTATAAGAACGAAAAATATTTCCTGTAGTAATCAGGTATAAAATATAAACTATTTATTTTGTAGAATAAGCTGATATGACTGGTAGTTAACAAATCGTCTTGATTCTCACTCTTTAAATGTAATATTACATCTATAATGAGATACCACTGATCTAGCAGGTATGATTTCATTCATTAGTAATTTATGTAACAATGTTTTTGCTAGACCTTCTCATATTTGCTGGAGTTTTTATATCATCCAGTTCTTGATGGTTTTCCTAACCTTGCACAATGAACCTCTCTGTTGCTAGTTTCAGTCCTCTGAATATAGGTGTAGATAATGTCCTACTCAGCCTCTTTATTGCCATCTCTACATAGGGATGCCTCTCTCTAATTTTTTTTTTATAACTGACATTAAGTTTATGAAATCTATATAGTTTGTAGGTTACCTCATCTAATGGATAATGTTAATTTTGTTATTTAGAATTGGAGTGAGCTGTGTTGGGCACATAAGATGTGCCGCTCGACATGGTCTTTTAGCCATTCATAAATTGACATTATTGCCAACTTCAGCAGACCAGTCCCGCGTGTACCATGAAGTTACTGGTGATATTATTTGCCCTTCGATGGTCCAGGGCATTGATCATCTCAGAGATCCCAGGCTTAATAAAGTAAGATATAAATTAACATATTTGTTGTTGGTTCTGTAAAATAAGTGGGTAGTGACAAAGTTTCTGTGTATCTGATATAGATGGTCAATGATACAAGTATCTGATATTTTTAGTATCAGGTATAGTCCATGTATAAAAATAGGACATTTTTATTCTTATGCTATTATATAAATAAATGTAGTATTGTATGTTATATAATTTTATTTATGAATGAATTTTTAATCTGTTTTTCTTAGTTATGAAATTAATTACCAATAATGAAACTTTGCAGATGTTTTAAGTAAATGAATTTATTTTTGAATAGGAAAAATATTTTTGCTTTTTTATATAAAGGGGTACAAATTTACAAATATTTATTACTTTTGTAACTTATGTTATTATGTAAGAATACTTCATAAAGTTTTCATTTTTTAATACATATAATAAAATTTAAAGGTTTATATATTAATTTTACTATTTAAATAATACCAAAATGTAGTAGATGTTGAAAAATTATTATGTTTACAATATATCTCTCTAAATGAAAAATTAATATTGATAGTACAACTATCATTTAGTCCAATTATTTTTCTCCTCTGCATTTCTTTCCTCCAGCAGTTTTAGGAATCAAAATTTGTTATCTTGAAGAGGTGATATTTGTCATATTTGTAGGAAATTTTTATTTGTAGATTAATTTGAAAATTTTATTCGATCACAATTGCCTACTACTACAATAACCTGTAAAACATTTGTTAAACTTTTATGAAATTTGTTATAGGCCAAATTAATTATTTTTCCAATATTTTGAATTAGGAGGTAGCTTAATTTAGTTGATTAACTATTCTACTTGTTGAATTTTTATTAAATTTAGTAAGGACACTATATATTTTTTCCCCGTAGTTTGGATATATTTGTTAGAAATAAAAATTAGAACTGCAATTTTTTGTTAATTTAAATAAAATGCCACTTTCATCAATCATTTTTAAAAGATTTATTTTCACCACTTGAAAGAGTGTTAACAATTAAAAGTTTAAGAGATTTAAGAGAGGTCTTTCATATTTTCTATCTTGTTTCTCTGGACCAATTCTTGTTCTCTTCTATAACCTTGATGTTATTGGAGTATTTGAGTGCAAAGGGTCTTTATTTTACGTTCTTACCTTCCTTTTTTTCATAAGATGTTGATGACGGAAAGGTTTTTCACCATTAAACAACAAGGAAAAAGTATTAAAAAAAATAATGAGCAAACGAATTTTTAGATTTAACTGTGCTAAGATTAAAATTGTTTTTACAATTACATAATAAATTGAACGACAAATGTTAGTTTCTATAACATTTGATGAAATTTTAATTTACTTAATTTAATACTAAACTTATTGATCGTTCACAGTTGTTGGGGACCATATGAAATTTCCTATCTTGAATCTGAAATATAAATTTTTAAAACAAAAGGTGTCTTGTAATTCATCACATTACATTAACATTTTATGTCTAAAATAATGTCATGCAAATTTGGTAATACCTTGATTGATTTATGTTAAAATGGCTAAATCGTAAGCCCCTTAAAAAAATATTATTGGTGTTCTAAGAATAGTTAAATAATGGACAATACAATCTTTTTTAGAAAATGAATTATAGCTTTTTTATCAGGTTGCAATTGCTTTTATTGTTTTGAAATTTTTTATCATTGTTAATATGATTACAGATTAATGAGTTATAGCTACAGTTTTAATGAATAGATTATTTTTAATGCTAACAAAAGTCTCATAAAAATATAAATTTCAACAATTTTACTTTCCCACATAATATACATAGTATAGGGAAAGTTATATGAAGTTTAATTTTTTGATTAATATCTACAGAAATTGTATTTTAGGTGATGATTAATTTTGATTTATTTTAATTTGTTTTTGAGAGGATAGGGGATAGGTAAGTAGGGAATTTTATGCAATGTTTATTTCTATGTTGTTAGGATTATCTATTTCTCATTTATTTTTATGTTCCTTTTAATCTTGTATGAAATGTTCTTATTGATTAGTGTACTTACTTTAAACTGTCTAAACTATTGTGACATGGAGGGGGGGGAGATTGAATTTGATTTTTGTGTGTATACATTAATTTTTGGTCCTTTTTAATCTCAAAAGTGCATTTTATAAATATTATGGTTCAAGAATATTTGGAGGAAAAAATTTAAAAGAATCTTAACTGCCTCATTTTTAATGAAATATGATTTATGCTGAGGATTTATGCCACTAGTGAAGAAAATTTAGACCCTTATTTAAATTTATGAATATTATTACAAAGACAAGGTTTATGGTTCATTTTCACTTTTTGGTTGACAGCTATCAAATTGATATTTTTGGTGCCGATTAGTTTTGGTTTGTTTTTGTTTTGGAGATGGGTGAGAGGGAAAATTTGTGCATGTTTATTTTGTATAAGAGGAAGTTTGTAGCCCATTTAAGATCTGAGTAATCCTTTAATGGTGTTGTCTGTATTAAATCAATGGAGATGATTTTGTAAATTAAGCGAATGGATAAATGACAAAAAAGTTTAATGATTATAAAAATAAATAAATTCTAATTTTGAATATTCATTTACAAGGTATGATTTTATAAAAATACCAGTTAGAATGTTTAAACTAATATTACTGAGATGAACAGAAATGGCTAGATGCCAAGTCTGTAATAGTAGTGTCATATAGTTTGGCAGTGTATCTGTAGTGGAAATGGTTTAATATACTGAATTGCTTAATTGTGCTAAATTCTTCTTTTTTTATAGCTGTGTGTCATAGTTTCATTTCTTTTATTAGGCCTATGTAGATGAGAATTGTTAAAAAGTTGATTTTTATAATAACAATTTCACCCTTGAACAATAAAAATTTGTTAGCCTTTAGTTTTGAATTGATTGTGCATAAAGTCTTGTTTAAAAAAATAAAGTAACCTGGGACAGAATTAAATAATGTCAAACTTATTCATTTGAAACCCCAAAATGTAGCTTAAGGTAAATAATTTATCATTTCAATCAATCTCTTGAATTATACATACTATGGAGAAAGTTATAATGGGTTGAAAAATTGATGATGTACCCATCACCTTTACCTTTACAACCAGAAATATCAGAATTTTGAGGTTGAAAAAGTGTTACCCTTGTGTGTAAATTGCTCTATAATCAAAATGAGTAGACTAATTTAGATTAAATTAGGTATGTGGGCATTATTTTGTCCATATCTGTTTTTTTTTTTTTTTTTTTTTTTTTTTTGATAACTTAAAATTTAGGGATAAGATCAAAACTTCAAAATTAGTGTTTCTTAAAATCACTAATTCTTTCATCCCAATTTTGATGAAATTTTGCTAAAGTATTGCCTTTTAAGGAATACTAATTTTGAGGAATACTCAAATAAAATAATGGTCGCGATAACCCCCAAAATTTGGAAGTTATACGTTAAAAAATGAAAATGAAACATAGTTGCTGTTGTAAAATTTTGGGCCAGAGATACTTAAAAGAGTTTACAGAGGCAATAAAAATCTCGGATTGCCAAATAACTCTGAAAGCATTAGAATTATTCACCTTTGAATCTAGGCTAGTATGGTGAATGATGTGGTTAGTGTGAACACTAACATTTTAGGTCACCCTAAAATCAGTGCTTTGTCCTGGTATAGATACAGGCATAGATAGGAATCTGGCTGCTGATTGGCTTTTGTTGGTGCTCAAAAGCCTTCTATGGTCCAAGCACCATCTAAGAAATGAGGTTGAGGCCTGAACAGAGTTGTATTTTCTGTTCTTATCTTACTTTTTTTAATAGGTGATTATGACTGAGAGGTTTTTCGGCTTTAAACAATTTAAAAAAATTAAATAGAAACATTTGTGTATCATAACTCATTTTTCTCTTCCTCTGATATTTGTATTGTTTAGGGTTTGGCTTTTACATTAGAAGAACGCCAAGCTTTGGGTATCCATGGACTTATGCCTCCTAGATTCAAAACTCAGGAACAACAGATTGAAGTTTGTCGTTTCAGTGTCATGAAGTATCAAGAAGATCTGAACAGATATTTATACTTAGCTGAACTTCAGGTAAAGTCTTGTTTTTGAACTTAGACTTAGGTTTATTTATTTTTATAGTATATTACATTGACTTCATCATAGGAGGTTTGAAACTGTTGTAATTAATGAAGAAAAGTTGGGACCTACGATTAGTAACAAATAATGGTTACAAAGCTAGAATTACGAGAACAGAAATTTGATGTATTGACCACATCATCCGATGAAAGCTTTCTAGCAGGCCTTGTGTTACAACAGGCTCTTGTGGTAATGAAAAATACATTACTTACTTTAAATAATGACTCACATGCCACTTATAGGATAGCCACAATAAATTTAATGAATACAGGTTGATCAACTGAAGATAGACATATTTGAGATCTCTATAACTACAATAGATACAAAAAACTTTATATTTGGAGTCTTCAGTAGTTCGTATTCCAATTAAAAATACATTATGTAAATTTTGAAAAACTGACGCCATTTCCCAATATATGGTTTCTAATAAAACTAGATAATTTAACAATTATAAAACTTGGAAAGTACAGTATAATAGATACAAAAACTTTAAAGATTTTTTTGTAGCTTATAAAATGAGGTTTAATTTAAACCCTAAGTAGTCTGTATCTTAAAAATTGATCAAGTTACGGTTGAATTAAAAAATGTTATTGAAGGTTTTTAGACATGCTCTAATCATACTCATTTCCCTTTTATATCTTAGAAAACTATGCATTTTAGACAAAGCATGTTTATACAGAGTGATTCAAAAGTTCCCAAACTCTAATTTGAAAGCTCAAACATTGGGGAATCTTTCTTGAACAATTTTAATGCATCATTTATAAGACTGTGTGGAGAAATAAGCTTTCAATACAGCAACCTTCCGCTCTTGCGTTAGATTCCTGGCAGATTGAGGGATTTTTGTTTTCCCCACACATGTAGTGTCTTTTGTTATTTCTTGAGCTGTAATTATATATAACTAACTGTTTTTTATAAATATACTATAGATTAGTACTTTTATGTCCAAATGGTTTAAATCTTTATCATGATTATAATATAAAAAGAATATAGTTTTAAATTCTAAAAAAAGTAGTTTTTGAAATTGACTTAAAGCCGCTGTATTGTATAACAAAATTGCATAGCACATAATTTTTAATATCTTTATTTTTCGAATCATGAAAATGTTGTAATTTATGAAATTTACATCACTGGTGAAAAGTGCAACTTCAATAAAAAAAATAAAAAAAATTGTAAATATTAAAATAAATGAAATTACACATGGTAGTGGAACTTTGGTAAGTCAGTCTACTCTTTGTTTGGTATTTGATTAGCACTTTTGTTATAATAGCTTTTCTTAAATTTTTCAAAGTATTGTTGTTTTAGTAAAGAAGGAAACCTATTGTAAAACCTTACAGCATAGTGCATGATTTTTTTTTTTTGTGGTTATGGATGACTTAACATAAGCCTTATGAAGGTCATTTCTTAACCTTTGTGGTTATGCATTACTCTTTTAATAATTTATTTTAATATGGTTATCAAATCATGAAATGTTGCAAAGTATTTAAAAATAATTTAAGCTTTGCTTTGGGCGCTATATAAATAAATAAAAAATAATATATATATAATGAAACAGTTGTTGAATGAATCAAACGTTATAACACTTTTTGTAAAACAGTGTAAAATGGTAGAAACCATCTTGATACTTTATGCTAAACAGTTACTCTAAAAAGATTAAAAAGAATGGAAATGCTATATATGTAATGTAAAAAATACAAGGTACATTTTTTTAGTAAGTTCTGTTTTGAAATAGATTAAGAAATTAAAATGATTTATTATAACCAAAAAAATCTGTATATCTTCATTATTTTTCAACATAATCATGACATACACACACATTTATGATATCATTATGACAGCTTCCTTAGTCCATCTATGAAAATTTCACCACCAGTATCTTGAACCAGTTGGTAATGGTACCCTTCAGTACATCATAGTTATCAAAGTGCTGCATTCCAAATTATTATGTGTGAAGTCAGAGCTATAGAACTGTTGGTTGAAAATACCCAGCCAATTTTTTTGCAATAATTGAACAGTTTGACTTGCTGTATGAGGTTGAACATTATAGTGTAAAAGTACAATCCCACTGGATAGCAAGCCACATCTTTTGTTATTTATGGCTCGTCTAAGTTTAAACAGGGTTTCATAGTGTCAGGATTAGTAGTCATTCTATGTTCCATTAAATCAAACAATAAGATGCCGTTCTGATCTCAAGGGCAACCGATGATCTCTTTGATATAAACTATTATTCATAAGTTTCTAAATAAAGGACACTATTGGTCTAACTTCACTTTAACTTATAATATCAGACCCATAATAAACCTCATCAAGTTGCCTATAAATATTCAGTTAAAAAATTTTTTTTTAAATCAAATAACACAAACTTCACATTTGGGAGGATTATTTATTGTAGCTTGTAGCGCCCACTTAAAATCACTCATACTACCAACAATTGTTTATTAAATGTTGACAAAATATCCAACAGTTGGTTATTCTGTCGTAGTAAAACACAGTATATGCACAATTCCGTTTCATTGCTACAGTCGGCAGTAATTTCAAAATGATCCTTAACAGGTTAGCTACCAGTGTTAAAAAAATAGTTGTCTAAAATATCCCTGTTGACTCATGTCTGCGTCACCCAGTCTGCCTCCAAATATGAACCTGACGGTTCCATAAAAATAAACTGATGGCATATATTTCCGGTGGTGTCAACCAAACTCTACGGTCAATTGTGAAGTACTGGTCTATTTTGCTTGAAACTTTTGTAGCGGTTTATAGGGATACTGGCTCATATATGGGGTGCCTAATGTCTAGCTTTGTCGATATTTGTTACCATATCAGTGTTGTAAAGTTGGTACCACACATATACTGATTTCTGTAAAATTGTTTTTATTTTTTTCGTTTTTTACAATCTCTATAATTTGTATAATAAATATTTTTATCTAAAATTGTGTTATTTTAGTACACTTTCCATACAATATGTGTAATTCAGCTAATTTATGGGTGGTTTATAATATATGAGACAGCTGGTTTACAGTATAACAAATATTATTTTTATTACTATAGACTGGACGGCACATATAAAAATGCTATAACATATTTTTGAAATGTTTATTTATAATTTAGATATTATTTATGATAAAAAAACTATTATTCTGCTGATGATGTATCTTTTAGTGCTGGTCTGTGGAAATGAATTGCCCAGATCATATATGAGCAACTTTGAAGCGAACATGTTAATTTAAAATGTGCTCCATATTATCAAGTACCTTCTAAAATAATATATATATATTTTTTTACAGGATCGGAATGAAAGATTATTTTTCCGATTGTTATCAGAAAATGTAGAAACACTAATGCCAATAGTGTATACACCAACTGTAGGCCTTGCTTGCCAGAAATTTGGGCTTATCTATCGCAGACCAAGAGGTTTATTTGTCACGATTTATGACAAAGGCCACTGCTATGATATTCTTAAAAATTGGTAAGTTATTTAATTTTGTTTAAACAAATACTTGTTTTATTGTAGCGTAGTATGTGTTTTAATACAATTTCTAAAACATTGAGAAGTAAAACATAAATAAGGATTTATATAATTGTTTATTTGATGATGAAACTTCAAATAATCAAATGAAAGAAAACACAATTTTTTCCACAATTAACACTTTACATGTACAATAAAATACAAGTTGACTACTATAAGTTGTCATCTTGTCTATGTCTTGGGGTTGTAGTTCTGTGCTAGGAGGATTTGTGTGCATTTGACAACTAAGGATGATGACTTAGTCATTGAAACATCATCTTGTATTACATTGTACAAATAAAGTGTTTATTATATAGTCTTTCATTTGTTGAAGCACATATTTCCAAAGTATGCTTTTTATACTACTTTTTGACATACTTTTCGCAGTTTTTGATGCACTTGTCATAGCATGGAACCAGATGTATCTCTTCATCATAGAAAAATCCCACTTGTGATGCATGCAACATGTTAATGTATTGTTTGACCCCATTTTCTTCACGGATCAGTTTGTCAGTACGAAAAGATTTTGAACGTTAAAAACAGATGCATTCGTTTGATGCGAGATCTGGTTTGTAAGGGAACTTATTGAATTGTTTTTAAAGTTAGTTTGTTAGGAAATGTAACATTTTGGTTGGAGTGTGTGGGTTAATCACCACAACTCCCAAGGTAAGCATGCCTTGTTGCTTATTCTGAAACATATATTTCAGTTTCTTATGTGTTTTTCATTAGACAAATGCACTTATTGTGAAACTTGAATCAAAAGATCTACAAAGAAATTTCTTCATCTGTTTCAAAAAGTTGTGCATATGATATTGTTATAAAATCGTCTGCTTGAATTTCATCTTTGGTGGTCATGAAGTTTGTAACTACTACATGGGGTGTGACTTAGATTCAGGGATTGTATGCAACACCTATGTCTTGTCCCCAGTGACTATACAACTCAAGAAGACCTCAGCTTATTTACTGTATTATGTCAAAAAGGACATTCCACTGATTTGTCATTTCACTTTGTGTTGTTCCATAACCATCTTTGACAATGATTTCTGATACTCTAGTTACCTGGAGTCCTCTCTAATCTCTTCACCTGCATACATAAAATCTTCAATCAGCAAAGACGCATGGTCAACACATTTTTATCCTTCATTAAAAAAAATCTTGTCCATCTTCATACTATTGAATCAACCATTGCTTGTTCTTTATAAATGTTAAAAATTGTACACTGAATTGCTGGTTTAATGTTCCTACCAATTAAGAAATGGATCACAGACTATAATTTACATGTGGTAAATTTACATCTTGATTTTTTAAACATTATAAACACACATCATGATGCATATGCTTGAATATCTGAAAATAACGTCTGTGCCTTGCCAACAAATCATTTAACTCGGCATGTATGCTCAACGTTATAACATAGTAGTTTTGCAGCAGCAATATTAAGTAATTTTGCTTATCTACCTCATAGTAATATCTGAAAAGTTCTGGATGTTTTTTTGAAATTTGTTACAAAATAGAATAGCAATAGAAATAGTAAAACTTAGCTCTAGGTTCTGTTGTAGTGTGTAGTATATAATATTGATATAAATCTAAAATGAATTACATTAACATAGGTTAGCACTTAATAGATATATTGTGTTCATCATTAATTTTTATTATTTTGTCATACATTTTTTCAAGAACAGGTGATCCTATTGACTCAAAATATTGAAATTTGATGTGGGAATGAATTTTGAATTTAGTGGTATGAGGTAAAAATTTTGAATTTACATATTGGAGGTAAAAATAGGCTCCATGTTTATGAAAATTTTGTATTATTTTGAAATTCGTAATATTTATCAAGTTTGTAAATCTGATTTTGAATGTGACATTGATATGTACGTACTAGATACTTAGATTCTCAAAAATTCCAAATATTCATACTAATAATTAAAAAATAAATAAATTGATTTTAATGATGATAAAATTTAAATTATTTAAAAATGAGTTCAAATTTATCAATGTGGTTTTACATAAGTGAATAGAAAGAAATAAGGAGTCCTCTTTAATTATTTAAGAGTTCAAATTGAAACTTGTAATACTGCAGGGTTCATTTACATCATGCTTTACACAGTATGGCTGGTGATAAAGGTAAACATTTTTTTTTTTTTTTGGCGTAAAAACTACTTGATACTAGTGACAAAATAGTGTATATTTAAGTGTTTTTTACTTTAACTGCTTCTCGGTTGAGTTTTTTGTAAAAATATACATTTTCAAGTCACATTTTTTTATCATTGAATTCTGTACTTTACAACAAACATTTAGCAATACTACTGTAATGTATTAAAAATAAAGTTCTGTGCTGTTTTGGCCCAATAAAAATTGTGTCGAGGATTAACTAGTTATATCGTTAAATTTTAACTTTATGTAAATTGTAGTAACATAAATTAAATTAGTTATCTACACTCAAAGGCATTTTTGTTATAAATAATTAAAATGTTAACATAATTTTTAAGCTTTTTGTCGTTAACCTTTGTTTGGGTACTTATATTATCCCGAAATAACTTGTGGGAATTGTATTGAGTTCAGTTGTAAATAATCATCATATAGCTAAATTCACATTTATTTCAGAAGAAAAAAGGTAAATGTTGTATATAAACTGTAAAATAAATAACATAACTATCTAGAATGCACAATGTAAGAGTGCACATGTATGGTGATCCATACACTACGAGACTAGCAGACATTGATGTCAATGTTACGAAGTAAATAATAGTAGAAACTTATAAACAGGTTTCCAATGAGTGCTGCACCTATGATGAGAAACGTGGAACTAGGCTTGAACGCGATACTTCGGTCCAATCTAAATGAGAACGGCTATTTCAATATTTCAATATTCAAAACATGAATAATTAAACCTTCCTTATCTTAATCAGTTTGTAAAGAAGATTAGTATAAAATTCTCAAAATAATGACAATAAACCAAAAACTTTAAATCTGTTAAAAACTTTGTTTTTATGGAATTTTTTGGATTAACGTGTACTTTTGTACTTTTGATCCAAATATAAACAAATGACCCGCTGTCAAGGTTGTTATTGGCTCCGATCCAAATGTGTTGTCGCCACACCCTTCAAGAATCGCTACAAGGCTTGTATTGAGCCTCGGGCGGAAAAAGTGCAAAAGTACGCACAGTTGGCGGAGGAGCTCCGTGGACAGGGTTACGATGTGACCCTGGACGGCTTTGTGGTAGGAGCTCTCGGTTCCTGGGACAAGAAAAACGAGGGGGTCATCAAGAAATTGAAGATTTCCCCTCGTTATGTGAATGTCATGCGACGTCTTATGGTGTCAGACAATTCACTGGTCATGGGACATCTACGTGACTCATGTAATCAGCCACCAACAGTGGTGATTGCCTTTGGTGATTACCCTGGGTGACTTTTATTTCTTGTGTCTTATGCTATAAGCAATTACTTTTAGTATCTAACATTACTACACCACGATTATTTTGAATAATTCTTGTTGGAAACTTCTTGTAGATTGATGAGAATAATGTTACAATTAACAAAACATTCATGTGTAATTAAAACCATTTCAATTTTACTTATACAAGTACTGATTCCTGAAAAAAATTCTATAAATATCAATCCAAAAGTTTTAAAAGTAAAAATATTTAAGTATGCACTATTTTGTCACTAGTACCAAATATTTTATATATACTATTCGTATCTGTCAAATGTAGTCTTTATTTTTATTTTAACTTTACCTTCTATGTGGCTACATGTTTCGCTGCCACAGGCAGCATCATCAGGCCAGCTGTTATGTCCATCAAACACTTATAAATACACTATAGAAACACATTATAGTCCATATACCAAATTTCATCTTCCTATCTTAAATTTTGTGGCCACTTTAATAATAATTTAACAATTGTACTTACACGACAACAGATGGACGGAATACGGAAAATATCTTTTTTGGTTTCTTGAAATCACAAGACTTGAATATTAATACAAAAATGGGATAGAAATTTTGTGTGATTACCAAACTTATCTTATACTTCATACACTACACTGGGTATGTAAAATGTAATTCGTGGTAATTGACTACAACACCCAGAAGTTTATGCTACTCGTTATTGGGTGTGTTACATGTTACACATTAAGTGCTCATTTCATTTATTACTTTTGTTGTTGATACAATTTTTTGTGTATATACTAAGGTATTAAAATATCATTAAGACATTGGAAATAAATATACAGTTACACACAGTATAACATCTACAAATATAACAAATTCCAACAGAATAATTATAAATAAATTGAGTTTGATATAAAAAATAACAAATAACATAATTACAATAACAAACGAATATTTATTGGATATAGCAAGGGCATTGTCTCCTATCTATAGCTAATGAACAAAGCTCTTCCACAGAATATATATTTAATTATATTTATGCTTCCATTATATACTACTTAATTGTTACTATATTGTTCATTCTATTTTTTCATTTTACATGTATCATTTGTATTCTTAATCATCCCTGGTTTTCAATTCAATATAAATTGTTACTAAATGATAAGAATTTTTTTACAATAATTGTAACATTACAATGAAACTATGAGTCTTTAGAATGAATAATACAATTGCTTTTTTCCCTTTTTTTTTTTTTTATGAAACTCCAAGTTGTTAAGCAGTAATATAACAGTAAGATAATAAGGTGTGGTACGTAATGTATCCAATAACAAAAGGAGTAGTTGGTATCATAAATTTCTGGGTGTTGACAATAACCAAGAATTGTCACTTTTTTATCTGATAACTCTAAAAAAAAAAAAAAAAGAAACTCCATGGTTTTTTTGAAGTACCTAGCTAAATATTTTTTCTCTTGTACATTTTTTGTAAAGTATATAGTTTTTAAGATATTTCACATTTTAAATTTTTATAAACAGCTGTCATTGTACAAAAAAGAAGATATTTGGTTTGGTGTTTGGTATATTGGTAAAAAAAACCAACTAAATTCTGTACCTTAACAGTTCATGGAGCTTCTAGGCCTACTAGACAATTTTTCAGGAAAAATTAACACAAAAAAAAAAAAAAAAAAATCTGTGTATCAATTCTGAACTTAATATCATGCAATGTTCTTATTTTTTAAAACCAAACGTAAAGATACAGAGAGAAAATGAAGTATTTCTTGATATGTCTGTAGCAAAATTTTAATATAACAAACCTGCTCCCAAAGTTTGTCTGTGCTTTTTTAGACATTCTGTAGATGCACACAAAGTCCTCTTTAAAAAAAATACTAAGAAAGCAAACACAGTAAGACTTGTTTTAATTTAGTAATAATTCATAAATGTTAAACAGAAACCATTAAAATTTTTTATAATTTAATTTTTTGTTGTAGTTTCTATGTACAAACTATAGTAGAGAACAATTATATTGGCCACACATTAAGTGGTATTTCTTATATTTGATCTATTACTGAGCATAAATTATAATTGTCCTCTACTATAGTAAGTAGTTCTTGAAGTATAAGAATTGTTAGATTTTAATTTTTATATCATGTTGACGGTAAGTAAATGTTGATATTTTTTTAAATTAGTAGTAGAAAATGTGATGTAATGCTTTCAAACATGTTTAGTTAAAAAAATATAAAAATTGTATCTAAAGGAAGTATATACATCATTGTTTGGTCAACATGCAGCATATGTGACTACTTTTTATAGGCCTGAACCTGATGTGCGTGCAATTGTGGTAACAGATGGAGAACGTATCCTGGGTCTTGGAGATCTGGGAGCTTGTGGGATGGGTATTCCAGTGGGAAAGTTGGCCTTATACACTGCTCTCGCAGGCATCAAGCCACACCAATGTCTCCCCATCACCATTGATGTTGGCACTAATAACGAAGTAATTATTTCGTGGTAAAAAGCATCTCTTTGTAGTTGAATTTTTAGTGTTTTAAGAGAATTGTTACTCTCTGTTCTCCACTGCCAACTTAATATCTTCAAATATATCTGCACTAGTATATGTCTCTTTATGTGTGTGAATTTTGTGAGGTTATACTCATAAAAGTACATTTATATATCTTAAGTTCATTATCATGTTAACATCCATTAATTTTATTCACTTTTGAATTGCAGATAAGTTATCTGTTTATAAATACATTATTTTAAAATCTTTGTAATTCAATTGATCAGCGCTGCCAGCTTCCTCATGTGTATAGGCTCATAACAGGTAACTTTTTCAATTATAAGTTATTTTTTTATCAATACAATAAAAGTCATTTCTTTACCCCTAAAAGTAAATAACTTAAATTAATTAACTTTTCCCCCTTGTTTTTATTCACATTAGTTAATTCTCCCCCCCAGATTTAATTGTTACTTATTTTACTGTCAAGTCCCTATTTATCTTTCAATGTCTAGAATATGCTCTCGATTGGTGATAGCCTTTTGCGAGGACATTTTTCTGTTAGGTGAGGGTGATCTTTACTTGATCATTTCCTGCGAGAATATTGTGCTGCAATGAATTAATAGATGTTAAGTTGACTATCTTATTAAAAAATATTGGAAGAAACCAGAGCTGGTATACATAATTTTATTAAGCTCCTCAAATAAGCAAGATTTCTCAGTAGTAATTATAAGTACAATGCATAATTAAAAAAATAAAAAATAACTGGAAGGTAAGGCATTTGAAGAAGAGAAAACTGTGATTCAGTTAAGGAGACTGAGAAGATTAAAATTAAATTTGACAAATAGAAAAGAAGTCTCAACACCCAGTTCCTTGTTAAGAAAGACAAATAGAAAACAAAAATATTAATTTGTGATACATTAAAATTTACATCTCGATGACATTTTAACTTTTCATATACGTATAAGGACCCAAAGAAAATATATTGGTCACTATTTACAAAAAAATTCATTTTTGATATTTATCAGTATAAAACCAAAACATTGCCAAAGGATTGTTATGAAAATACTTAATTTCTCCAAATCGGCTCCACCGATTTATTTTAAATTTCAGTGAAGTGGAAAGAACTATGACCCAAACTTGTGTGACAAATCGCAAATAAAAATGAAAATGAACCTTGACTATTAAATGCTCATTTTTAATCATATAAAAAAATGATTAAAAACATGTGCTATGAACATGTTTATACACAAGCGAAGGAAGTCTTAAGCTCTTATTAAATATGTAAATATTTTTTCAAAGACTGCACCCATTATTAATTTTTACTTCTTTATTAATAACTACTAAAATGAGATTTTTGTGACAATTAGTTTTACTTTGGTTTTGGGGATTGATAAGTGAAAACGTTTGGCAATGTTTTTGTACAGCTTATTTTCTTTTTGTCAAAATTTTGTATGAATAGACCAAACTTCAACTAGATCAAAGTGAGATAGTGTTTGACTTGCAAATCATTAGTCATTGTAACAGTAACACTTTACAGTTACAGTTAATATGGCAGTTTTGATTCAACAGGTCATGATTTAATTGTATTCTCCTCTGAGTGTCAGGGCACAAAGGAGTAGAGGGATATGAATATGCAGACAAACTTGTGAGAATCGATGTCCAGCACCAAAAAACTCCTAGGAAATTAACTGGTGAAATTTAAGAGAATTCATCAGCTTTGATAAAAATAAGTAAAACCAATAAACAGGGTTCATATCAGGGAATTAAAGACTCGGGAAACATCTTGGGTCAGCGTAAAGAATGATGGTACCTGTATAGTCAGGGAAGAGCGTAAAGAAACCCTGTATTATTTTTAGTCGAATGTGGTGAAAGTGATGCACAAAATAGATAGAAGTATGGGATTGTACCGTATTGATATAGAATTGTTATCTATTCTTGAACTCCCTTTATGTGCTGCACTTCTTAAATAAATTTGGGCTGAAGAGACATCAATAAATGGGAATTTCCCCGTTGAATAGAAGTAGAGGGGAGGGGGATAAGATCTCTTGAGGTTGCTGTATAATTCACTCCCATATAACAACAACATTTTTTGGTTATGAAAAATTATCGAAAGTTATAGAAAATGATGTAAATCATCTATTTATTATGAAACATATTTATAGACAGAGAAATTATTTATAAATAGTTATGTTGGTAACACGTTTTTGGTACTAGTGTTAAGGTCTGCATGTGGCACTGAATAAAACTTAAACTAACAACAAAAAAGGTTAATGTATTAAACAATTTATAGCAGTAACATCAAAGTAGAATTCAGCTTGTATCTCATTTATCTGCCAGAAGCAGAACAATACATTGTATGGCTATATTGATGCATGATTTTTACTTGTTTAAAGAGTTTTTTGAATTTTCTTGTGTGTTTGTCCAATTCTATATGTTCTTTTGTGTTCAGCATTTATTTTTAAGTATTGATTCCTACATGTGAGGAAGCTGTCAGTGTTTGATGAAACAGGGGTGTTGTTGTAGTGTATTAAACAATAGAATTTCTTAATAAATAATGTAATTTATAAACTGATTTAATCCTTTAATTGAAGCTTCAATCATTTATTTCATATAACATGTATTTTAAAAAAAATTTCAGGATTTGTCAGAGTCTGCATAATTACATTCTTCTTAGAATTTTTATGTGCTGTAATAGTATTTATGTTATTGCTTGAGCACCTTATGTATCCATACACTAAAAAAAAAAAAAAAAAAAAAAAAAATTGGAATTTATAGTTTCAGACCTAAACAATTTCGTAAAATGGGTGCTCAGATATGTAGTATTAGAATGCTCAGATATATATATATATATATATATATATATATATATATATATATATATATAAATCTGTAGTAATATCTATAGACCAAACTGCTAAGTTTCATATATTCATCTCCATAGCTAGGATGGCTAAAATGATTTACTTTGGAATAGTCTCTTTTTTTAAAAAAAATTATCCACTTGTTTGCTATGGAGTCATATTTTAAATTTTGCATAAATTTATATTGGTTCAAATAGAACTGCCACATTTTTCATCGTTTAATATGGTTAATGAAAATGTTAGTTCAGTAGAGTGGTGATAAAGTAATCAAAATTATTTAATTTTAAATTTAGGTTCAAGTTTAATAGGGCATTAAGCCTATTAGTTTAGATTTTGTATGGATAGGAGACACAGCTTACTTTAGAAAGTGGTCCTTGATATTACCTAATAGTACACAAATAGGAAAACACATAAAAAAACCACTAAAGTTCTGAAATATTTCACTATCTCAATCAGTAGAGAGTAAAAAAGAAGACTGAATTGTTGTCTTTTCTGGTATAAAAGATGAGGATATTTAAAAATTAAAACTGTGTGTATAGATTAGATATGCGGTTAACTTATATTGATCTTCTTTGTAAAACTGTAACACTTTGGATGTAGCTAAAACAGAATATTC
This sequence comes from Aphrophora alni, assembly GCA_963513935.1. Taxonomy (NCBI): domain Eukaryota; kingdom Metazoa; phylum Arthropoda; class Insecta; order Hemiptera; family Aphrophoridae; genus Aphrophora; species Aphrophora alni. The sequence continues at coordinate 44,147,969 of OY740767.1, read as the reverse complement.
CTTGAAAATTTGTATAATTGATGGCTTATGTGATAAGGTATACCAGAAAGGGCAGGTTTCGGAGTCAATCCTGTTGGTGTAAAGCCTAGGTTTAAACATGCTTTTAAAAACAGTATGTGAGTATTTATTTTGGGCATGTTGAAAGTTAGTTTCTTCACAACAATTCAGTCTTTCTTTTTATACTCTACTGAGAAAGTGAACAGTGTTTTACGAAATATTTCAGAACTTTAGTGTTTTTTTTGTGTGTGCGATTTCCCATTTGTGTACAATTAGGTAATACCAAGGATTACTTTTCAATGTAAGCCTATGTCTCCTAGCAATACAAATTTAAATTAATTTTTAATTGGTGCTTCTTGAAAACAGATTTTTTTCCCTTCCAAAAACCTTAAAACTCATTTCTTTTTGTTCACTAATTTTGATGAATTGTGAATTTGTCACTAATTTTGGTGTTGAAATTTTAAAATGACATCTCTATAAATTTAAGCTTATGTGTTCTAACTATACACATAAAATAAAATTCCCACAAATTATATAATTTAGATATCCATGTGAAATAAGGAAAAAAACTTAAAAATTGGTTCTAAAAATTTTTCAAACATTTCATTCATCAAGACTAAACAAAACCATATTATTTGTTATCTCTTGAAAAATGTTGGTTTGGGAATAATTGATACTCCCAACCACTCCCAAAAGAAAACATTTAATGAGCTGTTATATACTATGAAAATCGGTTTTATTGATTTCTTTCAAGTTGAACAAAAACAACTGCAACACCCGTAAGAGCCAAGGGGAGATAAGTGTATCTAGTGATGATTTAATTTAGCAATGCAGTAGCATTCTGTTCTATTATGTATCAACTACTTAAAATGTTCTACGTGTTTTCATTTGTGCAATGTTTATACACTATTTATTATCATTAATTTAATTGACTTATGTTACTTTCTTTTCTTGCTTCAATAATACGTTAGGAATATCACGACCACAAACTTGTCAAATGGTTTAAGCACTGTTCAAACTTAAATGAAATGTTTTTATTTAACATATTTATGAATATATTTGTATTCTAACTGTCATATCTACTTTCATCTAACTGCTCGAAATGCTTGAAGTATGTCCCATTTTCAGAAGTATGTATCTATATTGATAGTTTTCCAAACTTGGTTTTTATATAGTGTCATGTTTTGTCCTATCTATTGTTTAACCTAGCTTAACACTATACAGGATAATTCATTGATATAGATGAGTATGTAAAGAAGTTTTACAATAGATGGAGAAGAACTCGTGACACTATACATTGAGGTCATTGATAGAGATGAGTATATAAAGAAGTTTTACAATAGATGGAGAACTCGTGACACTATACAGGGTAATTCATTATAGGAATGTAATATTTTAGCAGTGGATTCAGAGCATTAAAATAAAGAAAAAGAGTTCCAATAAATATGTGTTCTAAAATGCTTCATTCTTTGTTTGTTGGTCTGTGTTTTCCTAAACAAATTTATAACTTTGAATATGGATGAGACATTGAGTCAAGATTTTGTACATGGATTTTGTATGTGACTTTCCAATGTACCAAAAACCAAGTCTTTATTTTGTACAGTTCAAAATAGTGAACATTTAAAATAATAATTGCTGAACATCTCGAAAACTGTTAAATTTATTCAAAATAATTTGTTGTTTTAATGATAAATTCATCATTTTTATTGAAGGTCAAAGACTGAAAGATTTATTGAAAAAGATAAAAGGTAAATGTTTACTTTATCGATTATGAGATTCAATACAAAAATTTGACAAATTCATTTAGTACGGTACTACAAACCTTATTTTGAAAAGAAAAAAAAAATATAGCAGAGTACCGGTATTTCTTTTTCATTTTAAAAATTGAAAATTAAAAGTAACAAATTAATGTATACATAGGTTATCTCGGTATCACAAAGGGAAGAGGAAATTCAATATTCACTTTTAAAAGGGTTACTTTTATGGAACTGTGAAATTTTAACATAAAAAATTATGAAAAATATAACTTTTAACCGTTAAAGCATCAGTTGACAAAATCATGGTAATCTATGGGAGTTTGATTACATTTCAACCATCAATGTGAACAACATACAACACTTAATATTAAGAGTCCCATACAGTATCACACATGCGGATTTAAATGTCGTACGAGTTGAACACTAGTAATACGATTTTGATAATTTAATCTTCCCATCTTCGAATGTCATGGTCCAACCATCTGATACTCAGCTACTTTACAAAATGCATTATATCCTCCCTTTCAGTCAATTAGTGTTACCAATTATTATTATTATTATTAGTATTGGAAGCGGGATTTATCTCCTAGAGATAAGACTTTTTGTGAATTTCCTGATTCCTCTATCTAGTTTATTTCTAACCTTTGGTAAGGAATTTGTCTAGCTAGATCGCTTATCTTTCTGGAGTTCTATTTGGGCTGAAGATTGCTAGTCTTCTGCATCCTAATACTTCAGATTTCAGAAGTATGTGTTCTGGACTAACCCCATGGTATTCAAATGTTTCTTAAAAACGCTGTCCTGTCACGAAGGAAAAAATTTTCCTTTGATTTTGTTTGCTTTATACAGCGACAAATCTAGAGAGTTTTTGATCTGGCTGAGCCAGTGACTCATAGAACTTTTCTTTTGAGAGTTATTTCCAGCGAAATCTGGTATCTAATTTTATCCACTTTTCCAGACAATTCTTTACTGCAGCTTTACTTATGCCACACGCTAGTTTCGGTCGAATGAAATGTGTCATTGCTCCTTTTTTCGCCACTTCTTTCATTTTTTCATTGTCTTCGTATTTTCTGTGGCCATGTACCCACCTCAATTCCACCTGGTTCCAGGTCGATAGTTTAACTAAGGACTGGTGATAATCTCACACAAATGAAGAAGACTTTTTTGTGAATTTATGGCCTTCATACCAGTCTGACTATCTGTTCTAATGATGATGTGCTCACTGATAAATCCTCTCGTTGGGTACAATTGTATGCATTTTGATATTACCAGCATTTCTACCTGGAATATCACCACATACTTTCCTTTAGTTATACTTTGCTCTTCTTTTGTTGTTTTCCCACCTGCTCCAGTGGGAGTACGAAATCCATCTGTATAATATTCTGTATAGATGACCAATTTCTATAATGTCTTCTTTCTTTTGGATAATGACATCAAATGTTATAAGTCCATTAGAACTTTTCACTTACGTAATCATTTCTCATTGTTAATACATAATTATTTGATTCGTGTTTCCTAATGGTGCCATGTCCTTTACTCTAACGGCTAGCTCTCCACATACCAATTCTATTCCGTAGGCCACCAAATTTGCTCCAGCGATTATGCTGAGATCAAATAGGGTATTCCTAACAGAACTTCTATTGCTACTGTAGGTGTACTTCTAAAGACCCCTGAGATACACAGGCAGAGGAACCTTTGAAGTCTTAATAACCTGTGCTTGCTACCTATAGAAGAGTTTTCTTCACCACATCACATCAGGGCAGCATATTGTACTTGAGGTTTAATCAGCACCTAATAAAGTCACTGAGTCATAGCTGGACAGAGTCCACAGTTTTTACATAAGAGACTCTTACAGGCCATAAGTGATCTGGTTGATTTTCCTGTTTCCTGTTTTAGAATTGTATTTTACCCTTTGACTACTCATAAAAGTAAGTTCATTAATTATGAATGTCTTATTTATTTCATGGTGATGAAATTTACTGTGAGACATAATGTTTTGAAAAGTTGATGTGGGAAACTGTTATCCGAGGACCTATAGATTTGATAACTATATTAAAGTATATGCTTTATTTATATTAGGTTTTCTTTCGGATCGCTGATTTTAAACAATTAATGTGAGAAAACTATCATTTGGTAACTAGTACGTGTTTTTATTTTTGATATTTTAAAGTTCTAATTTAGAATAAAAATATATTTGTTCGATTTTCAAATAAACTGAACGTTTTAAAGTTGTAAGTTTTAGCAAGCAGAACTAAATGTCGAGTGTCATGAAAATGATGCCACTTATCATTCTCAAATGACTTATCTTTTATTTTTTTGGTATTTTTCTCGTTTTTAAGGGTCTAAAAAGTTCCGTCTTATTACTAGGTACGTTGTACATACCAAGTCTAAAGGATTATATAAAAAAATTGTAATTGAAGTATTCTTTTTTTCTATTGTCACATAAAACATAATCTCGTCTATTTTAAAATAAAACAGAACTAACAAAATTATTAAAATTAATCATACATCGTATATAAAAACATTGATATAAGTGTGTAAAAAGTTTCTTTTGAAAATCAGTATTCAAAACAATAGATTTTGAATTATAGTTGATCCTTATTCTGAGATTTTCACAGTTGTTTTTCATTTAATCAAACAAGTTATTTTCCTGATCATATATTTTGTATTACAGTTTTTTTTACATACCACAGTTATTCTTCCCGATTAGAGAACTCTTTACTTAACTTATTATACGTGTAAAACACTTTACTGTTTCTTGTAAGAAATAGTATAGCTCACAATCTTTATAAAAGTGTCTTTCCAAAACTCTTGCTCCTTCAGATCTCTCAATTACTCAACGGTTTGTATTCTCAGTTACTATGAGCGCACTACCGCTTTTGAAACAGTGAACCATCTAATAGAGTGAACGATATTTACTCTATGCTTGGAAAGTTAAAATATAGAAACATCTGGTTCCAGTGGGTTCCTGGACATTGTGGTTTACGAGGTAATGAGAAAGCATATAAAATAACTGGGATGGCTGATAATCTGGGCCCGATTCCATCAAGGAGTCTGTCGCTGAATGCCAGTCTCACTTTTTGTAATAAAGCTCTACAAGCAAGATGGATTAAAAAAATGGAATAATGAGGGAAAAGGTTGTCATTTGTACTCAATACAAAAAACCCCTGACGACTTAAAAATCTACAAGGGAATCCCTTGATCAGTGTCCACTTTTGCGTCCAGAGTAAGAACCGGGCATATTGTTATGCAGGCATACCTTTTCCGTTTGGAATTGCTGAATCCTACATCTGTTTGGTTATTTAGGAACTAGAAGAAACTCCAACATATTCTTCTGCAGTGCCCTGGTCCAGGAAATACTGCTAGAGAGATACTGAAAACTAAACTCAAAGAAGAGGGCACCCTCGGTAATGTACTGACGGGCAATACATTTTGGAAACTTGCTGCTCTTGTTTACGAGAGACACCGTGTGGTTGGTATCACCTGATACTAGATACACGAACAAGAAGTAAGAAGTAAGTAAGATCTCTCAACCAGACTCCTCTTCACTCTCTATGCTGGTGGATACCCAATAATTCTTCAACTGATACACAAGTCTGTTGTCTTCCATATTTTCACCTTCTTTCAGCTATATCTAGGTAAAAAACACTACACTGAATTAAGGACTCATTTAGTTTCTTATGTCTCATCTGTGGTCACACTAGGTCATAGAAACTAACTTATGTTCATAACACTTGCTTCTCTGTAAATGTTTCTCAGTGTTAGTAATGTTAGTTATGGTTTAAGATTATTTACCAAATGTTAAACTTAAATGACCTTGGATTTTTTAACTCTTCTTTATTAAGTTCAATTAGTTTTTTGTTAATGTTTATCTTTCATGTTTTTGTTTAAAACTTCTCTTTTTTAAAGTCTTTACACATGTTATCTCTATGTTTACAATTCATTTTAAAATATAAAGCTTAGCCTAGTTACACCTAAGTTGTCTTGGTATCTTAATAAGATGTCTTGCATCCCTCTTAGCAATGTTGCCACATTATTAGAGAAGGGCTCAATCACTTTCTACATCTCTTAACAGTTCTTTTAAGCAGACCATTCTAACTGCTTGTAGCTAGTCATTCTATTATTAATTATAATAATATTACATTTTTAACAATTACTGAAACAGACAGCATGATTAACTTCCTCACATTTCAACAATAGGAAGATTAATGCAACATGATATACAAGGTAATAGAAGCTCATTAGAGTCAGTTCTCGACACAAGTGAATCAGCTCATCCGAATTCCCAAAAGTTTTGATTTAAACATAAACAACGAGGAGGCAGGCAAAGACTGAGTTACCCTTGATGTGTCTAAACAATTTATGAATGTTGGATGTTTTTTTTGTGCATATGTATGTCGGGATAAGTTTGTTTAATATTTGTCCTCAATTTATATTTATTTTAATAATATGTATTATAAAGGATGTTGCTTAATTATGTTCCCAAACTGAAGGGCTTAGTTCCTTGGGTCAAAAATAAAGAAAGAAGTTCCTATAAACATATGTCGGTAAAGTTTAGTTTCCTGTTTTTCCACCATTTAATTTTTTAGACATTTTAAGATTGAATGTAGATAAGATATTGAGTTCAGATTTGGTATACACATTTTTGATGTTACACTTTACAAGTGCTCCAAAAACAAATATTTTGTTGTGTATATTTTCAAAATGGTTGCTGTTAAAATTTGTAATGTTGAATATCTAATATATATATATATATATATATATATATATATATATATATATATATAAGATCAAAAAGTTTCCTTTATTAATGAGAATTAAAACGTTGTATGTGTGTTTTTTCTGTAGATCAAGGGATAACTGTGTTATTGATTAAAAACTAAAAACAATTTTATGATACCAGTTATTTCTTATTATTATTGGATTTATTACGTGTTCTACCTTATAAATGAAGTAATCATTGTATTAGTGTGTATTTTTTCGTCATTTACTTCTAATTTTACCACATCTAACATTTTTGACAAAATGATAAACTGGAAACTATGTATTTTTGGCATATGTTTGTAGGAAGCTTGATCTTTAATTTGACCTAAGGAATAATGTCATAAAGTTTGGGAATGTAATTAAGCAACACCCTGTATATTTATATAATGATAATATTATTTAAATTTTCTTGAATTGAGAGAGTTTATAGCTAAAATGTGTCGAGCAAGAGTGGCATAACAAACCAAGGGAAGTGCAGTATAATTTTAATTTAACCTTCTCTAGAACAAATAAATTATCACAATTCACACTATAGAGGTGAATTTTGTTTACTGATAAATGAATTTAAATAAATAAATATAATTCATTATAATTGTGTTAAAATTAGAATATGAAAATATAGAGAAGTTGACATAATTTAAATTTTAAACTCTTAAATATATTGAAATTTAATGAAGTATTGGGTATTAATATCGCATCTTTGATATGTTTAGAAACTTCTTGAGGATCCATTATACATTGGATTAAGACAGAAACGTATTGTTGGACCTGAATATGATTCGTTTATTGATGAATTCATGGATGCTGTTGTCAAGCGTTATGGACAAAACACACTTATTCAGGTTATACTTCAGCTTTTAATCATTATTTAAATTTTAATAATGAAAAACCACTATATTAATGTTGGACTCGATATGATAAAATGGCCCTGTTAAAGGAGTCCACATGTCAAAGGGATTTTTCTCTTGTGAAAACAAATAATATAACAAAATTATTTTATTCACTGCTTACCTGTCTGAAGGAAAATTCGTGCATGCACCTTTTGGAACCAAAACATTGCTAATCTCAAATTTGAGGAACCAAGTACAACTGTAATCAGCGAAATATACAATGAAATTCATAAAATCTTTTAAAGTAATTTTTATTTTAGAATTTTAAATAAAAAAATTACAATTACAGTAGAACCCCTCTTAACCGGTCTAGTCGGGACTGACATCCGGGCCGGTTGCCCGTTTGGCCGGTTAATCAGAGGTTCCCCTGAAAAATCGGTTTTCGTTGAAAGAAAGCTTATTTAATCAGGTAGCGCTAAGAATTATGCAATTAAGATGTTATTGCAACTCATTTTATTGTACATAAATGTATCTTATATATTATGTTATGTATATTATACATCAAACATGAAAAAATTAAACACTACAAAGCTCGTTTACAGATTCCCCTCTGTCAAGTCTTTTGACACATTTAACCGCGTCTCAAACGAAACCAACACACGCTTCCGTTGTTTTCGTAACTCACTCATTTTTATTTACTGTAATATACCCGTCAAAGACAAGAAGAAAACTGAAAAGAAATGTTATATTTTTCATAATGTATACTAAAATGATTCGTGGAAAAAAAGCGGCCCATCAAACGTTTTTGTGGGTGTATGTCTGCTATACCGACGGGTGCCAATGCCGCAGTGTTTTTACGGTGCCGACAATGGGATACTGCTATCGACAAAGTCGTTTGATATCGCCGCCGCTTTGGTGCCGCGGTGATTTTACGCCGCCGACAATGTGGCTATCCACTAAGTCCTTTGATATCGCCGCCGTTTTGGTGTTTCAATTACAATTTATTTTCGGAAACTCTCATCCAACCAGTACACTACGATATAGGCCGGTTAATCCGAGGCTGGTTAACAGAGGTTCTACTGTATATTTAACCAAAAAATTTTTTTTAAATACAAAAAGTACATATTTGAAAAATATAGATGATGGTATTTTTTTTTTGGATGTCCAAACAAAATTTCATTTAATTATTTTTGAAAATTAGTCCCTTAGGGACTAGGAGCTTAAAAGTTAGCTCAACTCATTATTTTTGAAAATATATCTTAAAATACTTAAATTTATTATATTATAAAACATCACAATACATACCATAAATCAGACAGTTTTAAAATGATGTAGGAGAATTTAATCTTGCCCGTATATGTATTAAAGTAATATGCTTTATTATAGAGTAGGTTAATGAATATTAATTTACGAGGGGTGTTCAATAAGTAAAGAGACAAATCTTTTCAGCTTCAAAAACAATCACCTGGGAAATTTTATAACTATCAATATTGTGAGTTGGCAACAGTGCCAACATTCTAATACAGCTGTTTTGTCATTGTTGAATATTTGTTTATTTTTGCAACGTTTTGAAAATGGCAAGTTCTCTTGAGGATTACACTTTGGAAGAGCAACAAGCTGTTATTAGATTTTTGTTTTCTGAAGGAACAAAACATCTGAAATTTATTGATGAAATATATATATTGATTTCAAGAATGAAAAGACAATATAGGAAAATTTGTATAAACCGTGCAAACTTTTAAAAGTGGATAGATCGGTACAATTTGGGCGAACAAATGTGAGTGATGTACAGTGAACGTACAGGTTGACCGATTGAGGTTTTAGATGCTTTGATGGAAAACTGAATCAAACCTCTTATTCAGTAAGACCGAAGAATTTCAGTGGCTCAAAAAATAGCTGAAGCTTGTCATACAAGTGTAGGCACCGTCCACTCGATCATTCATGACAAGTTGAAATATCGCAAATATGCGCACGTTGGGTTCCAACACTGATGACAGACAACCACAAAAATGTCAGGCTTTAAATCTGCCAGGAACTGAAAAGACGTTATCAGGAAGAAGGAGAAGCTTTTTTAGAAAGAATTGTCACTTGTGATGAAATTTGGATACATCACTTTGAGCCCGAGTGCAAGCGCCAAAGCATGGAGTGGAAACATGTGTCTTCGCCTGTAAGGAAAAAAATTCAAAACCCAACCAAAAGCTGGAAAAGTCATGCTTACCATTTTTTGGGACTTTAGAGTCCAATTTTCTGTGACTACCTGGAAACTCAGCACACTGTTAATGGAGAGTACTACAGGGAAGAACTGGAAGCAAAAGTGAAGCCAGCAATTCTGAGTAAGAGACGGGGTTTGCATAGGAAGGGAGTGCTTTTTCTCCAAGACAATGCTCGCCTGCACAAAGCTTATGAAACACTGGTAAATATTTAAAGGTTGAATTGGGAAGTCCTACCCCACCCTCCTTATAGTCCTGATTTGGCTTCATCAGATATTCACTTGTTTGGACCTATGAAAGAATATTTGCGAGGTAAGAGATTTGAAAACAATGAAGATGTGAAAAAAGTGGTGCAAGTCTAGCTTCGACACCAAAGTAAAGAATTTTTTGCTGAAGGCATAAAAAAGCTGGTAAGACAATGGGATAGTGTATAAATATAAGGGGTATTATGTTGAAAAATAGAAAAAGTTTTACCTATATATAATAAAACAGTTTAACACTACTGTCTCTTTACTTTTTGACCTCTGAAAAGAAATCCTTATTTTAAAATACCACTTAGAAAACTTTAGCATGAGAATCATAGACAAGGTACTGCAGAATTGGAGGATTATAAGAAAACATGAATTTATCGGTAGCAACTAATATTATTAATGGATAGAATGGAATCTAATACATCTAAAAGGTTGATTAGAAAAAATACATAGGATTTACAAGTAATTCAGTTTAAATTAAAAACAAAACCAAGTCCCAAATAAACATGGCTGATTTCATATGTCTTCTCAGAAGATGAAATCAATAGACATGCCCACTTTTAAATCTCTTGTTCCAATTGGCGGAAGAAATTCTAATAAATATGACATAGGATTTTCAATACAATTTGTATTAATTAAAATAGGTAGATTAACTAGTAATATTTTAATGTACTAAAGAAGTTATTTGTTTGTTCATTAATCTAATGTAATTTATTTAGTATCCTAGAGTCCCATTCTTCCAAATTAAATAATTATAAACCTCAGAGAAACAATGAATAAATAACTGTCCAAAAATTTGTTAATTGTGTTTGTTAATTCTTAAAATATTTCGGTTAATCCTTTTAGGACTACAGTAAATTTGACTGTTTTCACAAGTTTTATAAAAATAATTGTAACTTATTTATTTATTAATATATGTCAATATTTATGAGTTTTTATTGTGTGAAAATTTTGTGTTTAAAGTGATATAGTGAGGCACCAAAATAAATTTTACTGTGGGAAGTGAGTTCTCATTAATCTCATTCTAGAAGGTGGTTTTCTTAATGTACACAAATTTTGTTTTTTAGGTAATTTCTATAGTTTTTATTTACTTAACAAATCTACAAAAATAATGTAAAATTGGTTTTCTGTGCAATTTGTTTCAAACTAACCTTTTCAACTTCCACTCGAGCCAACCAACGTTTCCGTTGCATATCCTCTCACCGCTATACCACAGTGAACCAAACAAAACAGAAATAACATTCAGTCTTAGTTGGGATTCAAACCCACAACTTTGGCACCAATTCTGTATCAAGGGATTGCCGCCTTAAGCCTCTCAATCACTAAGACACTTAGGTATAGTCAGTCATTTAACATCCCATGAATAATGTAGTCAGATTGTCTAATCTACCCCATAGTTTCACTAACAACCCCTAACATTCAATTGTTTGTCCTAGGAACAATTGTGCACTTCAATACTTTATAATAATAATAATAATTTCTAAGTTTTTACTATAATTAATGATGTTTAGTGATAGAATAACTACTTATACACTTTTGTAATATTTACAACTTGAAAACTAAACTAAGGGTTAAATAGCTAAAGAAGTAAAAGAATAGATGACCAACATGGTTTATTGGCTCCTAACCTAACTCTGAAATGGGTCATTAGAAATTCCTATAGTGGCTGGGTCATTTTGCTAATTTTTTAATATATTTTTTTTTTAAATTCACAAAAAATAGTAATTTTATCCAAAAACTAGTGAATAAAAAAATGTGTAGTAAAAAAAGGAAAAAAAAACTCTGAAAAGTGCTCATGACTACCATATAACCAAGTTTTTCTATTTTTTTTTTTGTTCAAGATATACACAAGTTTTTTAATTTACTTGTGAGTAGAAATTGGTAACATAACAAATATCATTTTTAATAAGTTACATTTTGAAAATACAATTTTTATGGAAAAAGTGATATAGGTAAAAAGTTGGGGTTATATTAAAACATTTACTAAAAATAGTAATATTATCCAAAACCCAACTTGTTATATATCATTTTCTTCAAAAGGGATCATAAAATTCATTTGTTTAATAATAAAAAAATTTGGAACTAAAAATTGTGGAGTTAGTATGTCAGAAATAAAAAAAGAAAATGAACACTAACCTCAGTTGAAACGTCACAAAAACTTTTATTTTTTTCCATTTATACAACAATTTTGTGATGTAGTTGTTGTGAATAAAAATTTGATTAAAAAAAATATCAATTTAAAAAATTTGTGTTTGTAAAAAATTATGAAAAAAGTAAAAACTACCTCAAAAGGTAGGCATTTCTTGAAAAATTCACCAAAATTAATTACTTTTTCAAAATGCAACTTGTAATATACCATTATTTACAGAAAAGTTCATAGAATTGACAATTGAACTGTGAATGTATAAATTCTTTAGAATTATATATTTTAGTCAGATAAAAACGAAAGAGAAAAATTGTCTTTACATCATCAAATTTGAAAAAAAAAATATCACCAACAAACTTCTATAAAATAGCAGATTTTAATTTATTTATTTTAATTAATTTTTTTTTTTTTTGCATATTATTCAAACACTTACAATAGTTATAGTTGAATATATAGTTAATATAGTTAAGTTTAGTCAAACACTTAATATAGTTGTGATGATAAATCTGTATAAACAGAATATAATAAATAAACCACTATAAATTAAAAATAAATAAATAAAATCACAAACATAACCTAACACTCAACTAACTTGGCTCGGCACCAGCATTCCTAGTGCACAAAGTGTCTATCTTAGACAATGCCAAAATAACAAGATTCTGTCTGGGGACCCCGATTTTGAAGGTCTGTGCAATCAAAATATTTACACTATAGAGATGTACAATATACCACAGGGCAGCTCTAAACTTTGTCTTTTTAACGATGTATAAATCATCAGAAAAATTGAAATATACTTATCGATATTTGACTTGTGCGATTGTTGTAAAAGACACAGTCATGGTTCATTTCGACATGACGTTTTAAAATGTCTGTATCTCACTAACTATGAGAGCGATGATAATTTAGAAGACACCATTCGAAAGAGGAAATAAAATACTATAAAATAGATATCTTTGGAAATTTGGACCTGTGACAAATAGACAAAGATGGCATAATTTTGCCTCCTGCTTTGACAACCCTTGACACATTTATTGCTAGTGACGAAATACAGTAACTTTAGCAATTTATTAAATTATTTTTCTTACTATTTATGAACTTTTCGTTAAAAGATTTTGTAAGTACAGATCATTAGCTTCACAATAGTACTTATATTATTACGAAGGATGATTTTTAGTGGGTGAAATATTGAATTGTAAAAAAAGTGATCTTACTTTGTTGATAGCCACTACAGAAATGAAAGTATGTGACAAAGTTTTGTCGTTAGCCAGTTCCAGGGTTGCATTTTTAAATTTTAAACTAATAAACATTGAAAACAACTCATCTTTATTCATGGGTTTTAATCTGAAATGGTAGCTTGACAAAAAATGGTTTGATTTTAGTTAGAGCAAACTATTATCTTGGATTGAATGGAGAAAAACTATTAGAGAAATTGGCATAATTATGTAATATTATATCGTCTTATCTGTAATTTTAAATATATAGTAAATTACAATCACCATTTTCACCAATCACCAATTCCAGTTTCACTATAAGTTTATTGTTTCTATAGAAAAAAAGTAATAAAAACAAAAAGATAAGTTAATAAAGAAATAATTGGATTTTTAGAATTTTTTTAAAAAACAGCATGTTGGTGGTATTATAGTTAAATAAATATCAATGTAAAATTTCTAATCATCTATCTTTTTATGCATTATGTCCTTAACTATATTTATTATTTTTATTTCTCTTTTTAAATATATCGATTGATTATATTTTCAGTTTGAGGACTTCGGTAATCATAATGCTTTTCGGTTTTTGGACAAATACCGTGACAGATATTGCACTTTCAATGATGATATTCAAGGTACAGCATCTGTCGCTGTGGCTGGATTGTTAGCTGCACGTCGTGTCACAGGAAAGCGTATTTCTGACAATAAGTTTGTCTTCCTTGGTGCAGGCGAGGTAAGGATTTCTGAAAAAAGTTTTAGTTTTGAATTAAATAATAATAAATAACAGAATGTTGGCTGTTTGGACAGATTTTCATGGAGTATTTGACTAATCTCTTGGTGGCATGGTTGTTTTAAAAAAATTGTTTATGTTCAAACTTGCATTCAAAACCATAGTAGTTAAATGATGAGTAAATGTTTGCAATGATATTTTCAATATCCATGTCGTCTAGTAGATCGTCTTGGGCTCCTAATCAGTTCTTCCTTCATCCGTGCTATGTTTAGAATCTGGAGACGTTTTATTCATAATGTTTCCAGTTGATCTAAAATGTTCAACCCATCTAAAGATTGTGTTCAGGGTTAGAACGACCCCTCATTGATCAATGTTGACTTGATGTTGAAAACGTCGCTGTGATAGATTCATCACTTCAAACAAAACTGTCATACGTGAACTACCGATGATCAAAAGTCCACTGCTCCATTGCTGTTGAAATGGTGTCTTGTTAGGAAAAGAATTACCCTCAACATGTTCTTTTCCCCACATCCTTGCTTTCAGTACAACTGTTCAGTATTTATAAGCTGTTATCATGACAACATACTCAGTTGCCAATGGCACAAGCAACTCGTCCATTTTTTCAGTCTTTTCTAGAAATTAATGGAAGATAGACGTTCTGTTCTCTCATGCCGCTATACGCTATGTTTTATTAATGACGCCGCTGTATTATATTAAATTAAGATTCCATTGTAATTGTATAAACTTGAACTTAGTGTTTAATCTGTTCTTTTGTTGTTGTGGTTAAAAGAAATAATAGATTGTATAGTGATTGAACTATTAATGTCTTGTGTTTGGAAAAAGTTACTTGTTTACCAGCTCTGGTACCAGAAGCATTGTGTTGGATCTCTACATGCTGCCACTACACTCGAACTAGGAAAAATTAAAAGGTAACAAATCAGTCTATTTATAATCACAACACAATAGGAGAACACAATCATATTTGCAAATCTAGTGATCTTGACTCTGATAATGTTAATAGTCATTAGTCTTGACTCTGATTTAAGTCATTAGTTGTAGAGATTAATACACAGTCCATTATAAAATCATATGTCATATTAAACATTGGTCCTCTGATACCTGATTCTTGAATACACATTATGGATAATTAAGTCACAACTGTATATTGAAATTATTAACATTTGTAAACCTGAGTGATTTTTATTAATTTGTTCACATCAGTTGACGCCATATTGAATTGTGCATTATCGTCTACTTGTAACTTCACTCATGCATGCACGAGAAACTGCGCAAAAGCTGAAATTTGTCATATTACCTTGTGTTTATATATTATAATTAGATTTCATTGCTAAATGTTTTAAATAGAATCTTGTATAATGAGATTTATCACCTTTAAACGCCAATCTGACCTTATTGAAGGCAGATTACATAAAATATTCGAACATATTGATACAATTTTTGAAAATCAAACTGCTGATACTTTAACTGGAGTACGGTAAATCATAAAAAAATAGAACAATACAATGCGACAATTTCAAAATGTATTAACGAATTTGAAACAATAGTAAATAGACTAGCTTCAAATGACTTAACCTCGGAGTCTAATATTTCAGAAGTTTTAGAAATACAAGATACAATTGATGAATTGTCATTGCAATTAAAGACTAAAATTGAATTATTAATTCCTAACATTAATTCTACTAATGAAAGTGACTTAAATACATCTGACATGTCAAAGCATTCAGACACCCATAAAAATGTTTTGAAACTCCCGAGATTGCAATTGCCTATTTTTTCTGGAAACTTATCAGAATAGTATATATTTTTTTACCACATGTTTGATACCATTCTTCATCAAATAAGTTCATTGCCAGCTATTGAAAAATTCACTTATTTGTTGTCAAGTCTAGAAGGGGGAACCTTTAAATTTAATTAAAGGTCTACCGTTAAGTCCATTAAGTTACAATGTTGCATGGAACACTTTACTAGAACGCTATCAAAATATTCGATGCTTGGTTAGTCTCCATAATAATAAAATTATCGACTTACCTACAATGACAAATAACACTTTAAAAACCATACGCTGTTTCTTAGATGGCTATTCAGAAAATGCTCAAGCGCTAAAAGCACTCAATTATGACATTAGTTGGGTGCTTTCATGACTAGCTATGCTTTTGCGAAAATTGGATCAACACACTCATCAATGTTTTGAAAAAAACTGTGACACGCATCATATGGATCCTACAGTTTGTGAACTAATAAAGTTTTTGCAAAATAAATGTACTCATTTGGAAGAAGCACAATTAAACGTTAAATATACTAAACTTTATGTAACTCCCATTCCACAACTCAACTACAAACCTAAATGTAATAAATGTCAAGAGAAATTAAAATTTGAAAAATCTAGGCATTTTTTCCATGTAAACCATTCGAATGCTGTTCATTTTGTAATAAAAACACCCATAAAATATATAATGTGATTAATTTCAGAAACAATTTTCTCATGATATTAGAATTTGTTCAAAAAAGTAAACATTGCATAAATCTATAAAACTATTGATTGTAAATTAACTACTACATGCCAAATTTGTAATAAACACCGTCACACCTGGTTATATTTAAATATCGCAGAAAAACATGTGAGGACTCCAATTACACCACCGATCTGACATCCGTTTGACAGCGTAAATCAAAAAAAGGAATTTTCAACATTTGTCCCTATACAATTATCTCAATCTGTTGACAATAAAAAATCTCTTGCTTTAACAAATACCTTTCCTTCATATATTAAAAACTCTGTCGTCATTTTAGCTACTGCTAAGGTACAAATTAGTACTAATCACCAAACCTCTAAAATTATAACTGCAATTCTGGACTCAGGCAGTCAAACTACACTTTTATCCTTTGATTGTGCTAAGATTTTAGGCTTAATAATAAAGGCGACCGATCTACATGTAAATGGGATTGGTGAAACACCCACTCAAGTAAAGGTTTGAACAAAATCCAACATACATTTAACTAATGGTGAGTTATTTTTGTCTAATCATAATGTAATTGTAGTGGAAAAAATCGCTTCAGGACTTTCCTATGTTACAAAAACCTATAGCTCTAGCAAATAAAATAAAAATGTTGATACATTCTGATTAAAATAGACTTAGTAATCGGTGCAGATCTTTGGTCAAACAATAACTGCCGCAAAAATAGATTTACATTCTGGACTGCCTACGGCCATAGAAACAGTTTTTGGCTGTATTCTTATTGGTCCTATAGATATAAATGTTAACTCGTTTGTTCTAAAAACACTCTCACTTCTCACTATTAATGACCTAAATCTTAACAAATGCCTACACAAATTTTGGATACTTTAAGAGCCTTCTATGTAGAAGGAACTTTCACATGAAGACCTCCAATGAGAAGACTATTACAAGATTACTGTTTCATACGAACAAGATGGACGTTACATCACTAGGCCACATTATAAGGACTAATCCTTCTAATTTGGGTAATTCCATGGAAAGTGCCAAACACAGATTTTTATATAATGAGTAATAAATTATTTATATTACCTTTATAGTTCCGTCATGTGACTTTGCGTTTGTCTTAATTACAAAGACGCGTTTCGGAGTCGTAGCTCCATCTTCAGTTATTTCACCCCGTAGCTGTCGTTAAAACATTAACCACAACAAAAACATTAACACTATACACACAAATAAATAAATACGTGTGTGCGCGTGTTATATGTAACCTTTCATTTGCATTTTTGAATACTAGTTTTACTTATAAACAAAAATTATAAAATAATCATATAATTAATAAATGCATTCATACATGTTACTTTTCAGTTTTTTACAACATAATTTAAGGCATTTTCTAAAGTGTAAAAATGGAGTTCAGCAAGTAACATAAATCTAACTCTTTATTTTCATTTAGAAACTACAAGGTTAGATATATAAAATGATATAGGTTAGCCTATAAAACTTTTTTTTTATCCTTATTTTTTTCTTCAAAACCATAGAAAATGCCCAGGTTTCTAGGCCAATTATATTGATGGGAGGTCAGGCCTGAACGTGTTAATAAGTGCTACTAATCTTTTTTGGTCCCTATAATATGGAAATAATAAATTTGGAGTTATAAATGAAGACCTGTTGACCACTGTTATTTATTATTAATTTAGTTATTGTTTATGTGTTATTTAATTACATGTGTGAGAGAAAGATAGTATAATGTTTTTGCAAAATTGCTCTCATTTTTGTTACTTTAAAATTGTCTACATTGTCACATAATTATTATCATAGATAGAAATCCATTGTAAGTTATTAATCAAACAATATTTGTTATAGGCTGCTTTAGGTATTGCTAACCTCTGTGTACGAGCCATGCAAACTGAAGGATGTAGTGTTCATGATGCAAGAGAGAAAATCTGGATGATGGATATTGATGGACTTTTAGCTAAAGGCAGACCAGAAGGTAACTTGGAAGGTAAGAATCCATCTAGTGCATATTTGATGACTAGTTGACACCGTGTAGAAATGTTCATTAATTTTTAGAATGTTATTCTCTTGTAACATGAGCTCATCCAGTAAGTAAGAACTGTTGTTATTTTAAAACAAATCTCAAATAAATTCAAATTACCAATCAGAATTATATTAAAAAAACACACACACACACACACACACACACACACACACACACACACACATATATATATATATATATATATATATATATATATATATATATATATATATATATATATATACTAGAATCTGGTTCATTTTTATGTTTTAAACTAAAAGATATGGAATTGACATTTTAGTGAATACTTTTGTTTAGGTTAGCTTTGGTTTTATGGATGAGTGTTTGGGAAAGTTTATGCAATGTTTTAGCACTGTTTATATCTATAATTAATTTTTTTTTTAAATTTTGTCACAGGTCATAAGCAATTGTACGCCAAAGATCATGCTGTAGTAAAGGACCTTGAGACAGTAGTCAAAGAAATTAAACCATCAATTTTGATTGGTAAGAAATGATTTAGTTCACTATTATTATTATTATTTATTTATATACTCCTATTAAAGTTTACCTAAGTTTCTTCCTTTATAGGTCTTGTTTATATAAACTAAGTTATAACCTAATACAGTTTAGTAAAAAAAATAAAAATAAAAGCAGTCTGTCATCCTAGTTTAATTATTCATTAATCAAAGCGCTCTGTAAAACTTTTTGAAATTTTTTGCTAAACTATCACAAAATTAATCAATTATCGGGTCTAATTTTTTGATTAGTTGTGAAGTTCTATTTAAGTCGGAATTGGAATGGTGAACTATTACTGCTATTGAAAATAATGAAAAAATGTCTACGTAGCAGTATGGAAAATTGTATACATTAATTAGGACATTTGGAATATGATAAAAACTGTTTTAAATTTTGATTAAAAGTAGAAAAAAAACCAATGAAGAGAACTCGTACCCGTTTTTAATGACACTGTATTAAACATGGACTGTAGCAAATTTATAGAAAAAAACAAGAGAAAAAGAAGTATTAAATTGTTTCAGTACAAGAAGCGAAGAAAAGTATTTTGTATTATTTCAATCATTAATATCAGTTTATTGATATGGGCACCAAATTATTGTATATTCTACTTTTGAACATACTAAGACAAAACCTAATGTCTTAATATAAACATCAGTGGAAAACTTTAAATTCCTAATAACGAATCTCATCGATTCAATATGAATACCAAGATCTGGAATGCTTTTTACTATTTTTAACTTCTTGCCTAATCTAACTACAATTGGCTGGTTTTAGTACTTTAACATTTAACTCCAGCTTGTTTTTAAAACACAATTTGTATAATTCACTCAGGTTTTTTTTTTTTTTTTTTTTTTTTTTTTTTTAAAAAAAAGCAAATTGTCCATCACCTACCATACCATTTTATAAATTTTTAATGTCATCAGCATATAATAGATTTTTTGAATGATTAATTACTATTTATAGTAATCTGAGTTATAAGTATTAAAATAAAAGTGGACCTGAATTGGTTACCTGTGGCACACCTGATATACTGTAACTTATCTTACCTCTTAATAAATATTCTAATATGTATGTATAAGATGTAGCTAAATAATAACTATCTTTTGTTTGTATAAATAGGAGCTTCAGCTGCAGGTGGAGCTTTCAAACCTGAGATTTTACGAGAAATGGCAAACAATAATGAAAGACCAGTGATATTTGCTTTAAGTAATCCTACTAGCAAAGCCGAGTGTACAGCTGAGCAAGCATACACCAACACAGATGTAAGTTCAGACATATCTAGTACAGGCTCTTAATCAATTTCAAATTAAAGAAATGTCGTTTAAAATTAAATTTCAAATTTGTTCAATTTGTCAATGTTATGTTTGTTTAAGTTTCCATTTCAAACATTCAATTTAAAAAGTTTTGGTTTGAAAATTGAACTTCTTTAAATTTTCATTTTAAACTTATTAGAGTTAAAATTTGTTTCAGGTTTCTGATTTTTATTTTTCCACATAAACATAGTATGAGGAAAGTTTTGTGATAGCTCGACAAATCGATGTCAAATTTATTGCTATTATATCTGTTTTAACGTCCCCTGAGTCAAAAAATGTGGTTTTTGGAATTATGTCTGTCTTGTATGTGGAATGCTCTACAGCCGTAGCAGCCTTAAAATAACCGCTAAATTATTGTTTTTCAAACTCCTCTGTCATCATCACCAAAAAGAGGAAAAGAACATAAAATAAATTCCTATCCCTCGATACTCTAATAACAACAGGCATCGGAATAGAACCTTTGAGCGTTGATCAAGAGTAGCCTGATCAAGATTACAAAGACTCCATGAAGAAGAGTGGAAATCCAGCTAGGGACCTCAGGATTGCCACACCTGTACTCATACTATAAGTGAATCCCTGAGGAGCTTAAATTTCCAAAGAAAACCAATTCAAATAATCAACATTTAAAACCATTCATGCAATAACTAATCATAAGATGAAACAAAGTGCATTGATAAGTGGGAGGCGTAATCACACAATATGTAAGACAAATTTTGCATATGGGTGAATCTAGTGCACAGGAAGTTTTGATAATAGAGTTATTCTGGAGTGCTTCAACTCAAGAAGATGTTAAGATAAAACAAAATATGGCAGAATATTCAACCTAATGTAATCATGTAATCATGGCAGAAATATAATATTGTTCTTGTTTCTAATGACTCAATCTTGACTTATGCCATTCTTGAACTAGCTCCCCCAAAAAAAACTAGGTATGTTTTTTCTATTCTGTTTCTCTGCATCCAATTTTTTGCAGACCAGGTGGTCCTTCCATTCTGCTACCAGAGCATTTGCAAAGTGTTCACAACTCAGAAAGCTAGGGTATTTAACCTGCAAAAATGCTGCTTCACACAATCGTGTTTAGTGGCCATGCAAAAGACGGCAACCAATAATTTCCTTGAAAGTTCTTTGTTCTGAGTGTAGAGGCTTGGTATGTTTGGTTATGGTTTTTCATTCAAGTTTTCTTTCATTCTATGGTAGAAGGAACTTTGATATTGCTTTAATCCTTTCATATATTGTACTGAATCTTGAAGGCTTCTGTTTTATAGAGATGTCTGTTTTAGCCAACTTGTCCGCCGCTTCATTCCTTTCCAATCCCCTGTACCCACTACATTAATTCTGCAAATGTTATTTTTAACTGCTTTATACTTATCTCTGATAAATTGTATAATACACTTTTTTTTTGAAGTGAGTTGTTATTTGCAATGGCCTGTATAGCTGATTTCAAATCTTTTAGAATCACAGATCATTTCTGAGCAATGGTCTTATTAACAGCTGCTTCAAGCCTTCATCAATTGTGAATAATTTGCCCTCAAACACTGTAGAATATGAATTTAGTGTAAAATAGTGGGATAAATGTTCACTGTGGATGAAGTGCTCCTGTCTCACCTTTTAGCTTTAATACATCTGTGTAAATTCTAGTGGTGGTAGTTTTTTGCTTATATTGATTTCTTTGAGTAATAAAAGTTTGAAGCTTTTATATGTTTTTAATGTTTGTGTTTAAAAAGAAAAAATCACATAAATGGTGGAAAACCATTATTAATGTTTGTTCATATTTATATCTAGGGACGATGTGTGTTTTCAAGTGGATCTCCTTTCCCTCCAGTAAAGTTTGGGGATAAAACATTCTATCCTGGACAAGGAAACAATGCTTATATCTTCCCTGGAGTTGCCCTTGGTGTTATAGCAACAGGTATTCATCATATAACGGAAGAAATATTTCTTATTGCTGCACAAGTAAGTACTTTAATTATTTTATTATACAGTGTGTCCTTATTACACACAAAGCGTTCAGTCACTAATGAAACTGTATGAAAATATAGGAACAAATTTTCTATGAAAACCTGTTCGAAAATGTGCTTAAAACTAGATATTTCAAAAACGTCAGTTCACAAGACTTTGAAAATATAAATTTCAGTTATTGCAAGCTTTACGATCAGGAGTATGAGTTTACTAAGTATGAGACGATCAGCTTACCGATTAATCGTAATCATGATTATTACTATGATAATCGGCAATTACAATTAATCGCCTTTTCATATTTCTCTTACCGATTTTAGTTTAACGATTAGAGTTCACCAAAATAAAAAAAAGATATAATAGAGACCCCTCCCTCTCGATGTCAACACACATCCTTCCTTACACACACGTGCGCGCGCGCACACACACACACACTGCCACGCTCTAAGGTTCTGATTATTTGACTTGGGTTCGATGTCGGGCCCAACACTCTTGGGTGTTACTTGCTACGCTCTAAGGATGTGTTTAAAATTGACTTTTCTCCTACGTCGAAACCCCACGCTCTTGGGTGCCACTTACGACGGACAGACGTAATCCTACTTTTGGCTTTTACGCGGAAAAGCCCTTTTCTTAGTCAACTAACTTATCCCGAACGTTCGCAAGAATTTAACAAGTGAGTAAGGTAGAGGAGGATTTGTCTCTTCGTTGTCCATACCCTAACACCCCTATCAAAAACTTAAAATATAGTACACCAATAATACTAATATATTGATTGAATTCTTATGCTAATACATTTACACAAATATCTATCTTACCTTTATTTATATTTCTTTAGACTCTGTCTCAAAGGTGTGCCTTTTGGAGCTCTTGTTATCTCATCAGATTAAAATTCTATTTTATTTTACTTTTAACTTTTTCTTTAGAGCACTTACTTTCTTTTTAAATTTTGGAATTTACTTATTAAGGATATTTCAAGAACAGAGAACAAAGTTGAATAATAACAAATTTATTACTTCTGGAACAAATTTTAACGGAAGGTTGAACACTACTTGACTTTATGAGTTAAAATCATTACAACTATCATTAGTTGCCTTATTCGAACATATGAGTTTAATATGTTACTTCCATAAACAATCTGATACAAACTTACTTCTATGCTTATCCTATAATCTTAAAATATAAACAATATACATCTTATTTTAATAATCATGAAAATTTGACTTCCTACTCTAATATTTGACCAATCTGTTTGCTTTAAAATAGATTTGAAGTTTTAATTATGACAATGACTCTAATTGAATTAATAGTTTCTTTTCGCTTATTTGTTTTTAATTATTATTTATTCCCGATTTAATTTATAATTTTGAATTTTAGATTTTTCAAGTTTTAAAAGATTTTGTATATTAAAATTCTTGATTTATGCAGTACCTTCTTTTATTTGAGTAGTGCAGGTCTTTTCTCCCTCCGATTTTAGATTGTTGTGGTCCCTGAAAAACTCGCCCAGTGATGTCTTCTTCCAGGGAATCTTCAGAAGTCCGACTTCCTTCTAAACTTCTTCTTGGCGGCGATAACGACAAATATTAATTTAATATTTGCCGGAGTTCGTATTAAAGTTAACTTCGGCAAGCTGAATCTGGATGTAGTGCTGTCTTCTGTTATCATAATTAACCTCGAGAAGTACTGAACACTAACGATTTTTCTTTACGACGATTCCTCTTCAGACTTACTAGAAGCGTGGTTTCCTCCTGGATGTTAATACGAGACTGTCGATCTGACCGTTTACAAATCAGTTTGTCAAAAATTTTACTATACACTATAGCCAATATATCATATTTGATACTTTCTTTATTCTTCATATTATTTTGGTTTTTTAATTTTAATTAGTACATTTTTGAACTCCCTTTGGCTTATTTAATTATTTTGTCACTATCTCTATAGTTTTTTATGTATTATTTCTGTTATTTTAGTTAATTTTAATAGTTAGATTTACTTGTATTTTGCATGACTGGTAGTAGGCCTTACCCCACTACTTGTGACAACCTTTGTCATTGCTCGACCTTGATTTCTTGTTATAACAAAAGCTGTATTTCCTACCCTCGATTTCTTCAACTCGTCATAACTCCCGTTCGATTCGCTCAATCTTCTTTTGGATAGGCTCGTTTTAAGCCCTTTTCTTCCTGGTTCTGTCCAAACTTTATTTGAACCTGTGCGACCTTTCTTTCTTGCGTTATGAAGACTTGAAGATTTCATAAATTTTCCAATTCTACTTTCCTTAATTTTGGAAAACTTATAAATTTTCTTTTTGAATACTGTTCCTCCTATTCCAAAAGTCTCAAAACTGTTCCCCTCTTCTTCCTGGCTTCTTTGGTTCTCAAGTTATGACACTTCCTTCCTATTTGGTTTTTATTATCCTTTTTATTTTATTAGGTTTAATTAATTTTTAATTTAGGTTAATGATTATTATTTATTGGTCTTATGAACATATCACTCTATTATTAGTTTGTTAATTAATTTCGATTTACAAAAGTTTTTTGTTTTACACCTCTTTCTTTCAACTATAACTTTTTAAATATTTACTTTACAAGTTTATTTTATTATTAATAATTGTTCTATTTTAATTACTCTACAAGATGACATGATTTTTATAATTAATTTTGAATTTCGAAATTTTAACATGTACTCTTATGTGGTTTTTCATGTTGTAACCAAAAAGCTTGATTATTCCTGTACATACAATCTGACATCATCTTAGCCTTGGCTAGTTACATTAACTTTCCCTATACTTAATCTAATTATTATTCTTACTTCTACTATTTTCGGTTTATTTGATTGAAATTTTGGAATTTTAAAGTTTTCAAAATTCTTCCTTGAGATTGGTTTTTTGGACTGTCTCCACACACACGCACACACACTCGCACTCACACTCACACTCATACTCATACTCATACTCACACTCACACTCGTGGAGTTTCATTTATAGGTGTATGTTAAACAAATTTCTATACTGAAAGGATTCGGAACATTGAACATTGGAGACATTCAAGAAACAATAACATCAATAATTCCAGATATTGTAAGTCAAGTGTGGGAAGAGCTATATAATCGCTTGGATGTAACTGGAAATGAAAGAACTTTTATTAACATAAACTATCATTTATATAGGAGGGCTATCCAGATAGTAGATTAAATTTTGGAATTAAAAATAAATAAAGTATTGGAAAGTCACGGTAAGGCGTGGCACTTATTGTTTTGGGATTACATATTTCTGTTATTCTGAAGGTTTGTGTATACAAATTGTATATACATTGTGTATACAAGTTACAATATATGTGTTTTTATTTCTAAAGTTTATTTTTTTGAGTGAAGTTCTAGTTTTTGAATGGTTTATATTTGGGCTAACCTAGAAAAGTTACAAGCCTAGGCATAAAAGCATTTTTTCTTATATACAAATTGTATATACATTGTGTATACAAGTTACAATATATGTGTTTTTATTTCTAAAGTTTATTTTTTTGAGTGAAGTTCTAGTTTTTGAATGGTTTATATTTGGGCTAACCTAGAAAAGTTACAAGCCTAGGCATAAAAGCATTTTTTCTTATATGGAGTGTTTTATTTGATTATACAAGTGTATATGTATGTTATTCTTTGTAAAGTTTATTGTTTTAGTAAAATCTAGTGATTTTGTCTTAGGCCTAGCTTTAGATAGTTACTAGTTAGGCCTAAGTTGTTGAGGTTACAAACCTAACCTAACTTATGTTGATTTCCACTTTTACGGGAAAACATTATTTTTATTTTGAAAATTTTAGAATTTGATTTTTTTTTACCAATTGTTATTCACATTTATACTAGAAAATGTTTGTAATACTTGAAAAAAAATGTAAAACAAAATTTTCTATGCTCAATAATTGGACTTTGAAGTGAAATTTGGCCTTCGATTTTTGTGTATTTTTTTTATTCTTTGCCATATTGACTCCAAAATTATTTTTTCATTAAATTCACTATTAAAAAAAAACACACTATTAAATTCTATGAACCTTTCTGATTATAATGATATATAGAAGTTGTTTTCCATAAATATTGCTATTTTTGGTAAATTTTTGAAAATAAATTTAACAAATTCCCTTTATTCGTAAACCTATTTTTGTTTTTTTGAAAATGTAACAAATTAATTTTTTTTCTCTCAATATATTCACAAATATATTACAAATCTCTAGCAATACTTGAAAAAATTCAAAAAAAATTTTGTATGGTATATATAGCTTTTTCTGTGAAATTTTTGTCTACGTTACTTTCCGATTTTTTGCTATTTTACATAGTAACTCTAAATTTTTTACACCTAACATTTTTTTTCACTACACAGTTAAATTCTATGCACCTTTCTGAATATAATGTTATATAGAAGTTGTGCTTTCCATAAATATAACTATTTTTGGTGAATTTTTGAAAATAAGCGTCACAAATTCCCTTTTTTTGTAATTTTTTTTTAATTTTAAAAATGTAACAAATTTTATTTTTTTTCTCTAAATATATTCACAAATATTATACAAAACTTTTGTATATCTTGAAAAAAGGTGGTAAGCTATTGATTTTGGATAATACAGGTTTTTCTGAAAAATGTTAACATCATTTTTTGAAATCTAACATACTTACTCCAAAACCGTTTCAAAAAAAAAAAAAAAATATATATATATATATATTACATCTTAGATGAATTCTATGTATCTTTCTGAGAAAAATGATATCTTAGGTTAGGTTTTGTATAAAAATAATATTTTTTATTGATTTTTTAAGAAAACAAAACTTTTACAAAACCTTTAACATACGCCGGTTGCAGGGTTAAAGAAATTGGTACAGCATTACGAAAAGTCATTAGAACTGTATGGGGAAAATGAAGTAGATATGTAGTAAATTAAAATTGTCAATAAAAACCTTTTCTCATGAGTTAATTTTTTTAATGACCATAGGCCTCTTACTTTATGAATATGCCTTTTATTTTATCAGTATGACTTTTGGAGACAGAAGGAAAAAAAAAACAGTTAAAATTTTGCGTATATATATGGTTATTGAATGTAAGCTAAGGATGAATAATATGTGAAGTGGATTTAAATGATTATGAATAAGATTTTGCTCCATTTAAACTATGGATTTATTATTTTTTCAGACCATAGCTGACTTCGTGACAGACAATGACATTGAACGAGGCAGTTTATATCCACCTCTCAACATGATAAGAGAATGTTCCATTCAAATTGCTGTTAAAGTTGCACAACATGCATATGAAAAAGGTATGTTATCTTAGAATATGATTTAATCCATGAAACATTATGTGATATGATTTTGGATATAATGCAAAGTGGGAAGTAATATTTTTAGAATTTCTGTTAGTAGGGGAGAGAGAGGTGTTGACCTTATTTCAAACAGCTGTAACACTTTTAATTTACATTGTATATGTATTGTAATACACTCATTACATATTAAAATCATCTTGTAATATAATACTCACTACTAGATATAATTATGTTTACTTTTTTAATGATATTTAAAAAAAGTAAAATATTGTCATGCGTACTTAGTGGGGTAATGGTGGTGTACAACATGCAATTTAAGGTGAAAATAGCTATACAAATTACAGGAAAAATATTTATTACAACTGGTATAGCTTACTTTGCAGTAAGAAAATGCAACAAAAACAAATTTAATCGAATAGATAAGCAAGGTTAAATAATAATAAAGTTGAATATTGTAATAGTGGTTGAAACATATAAAATCAAAATATTAGAAGCAATTATTAACAACTAAGAAACTGTAAAAATACTTCTGAGCTATTTAAAAAATATAACTAAGTAATTAGGCTTAGGCCTAAAAATTCTACTTTGTTAAACAAAACAGTAGCAAATAAAATTGAACGCAGATTCTACACCACTTGCCTCGGAGTGTACCCAACCTGAACATATAACACATCAGTACCAGAGTTCTTTGTCTTGTCCGAACTCGCCACAGAAAAGATATGTCGTAAGGGTTATTAAGTCTAGACTTAATTTCTGACAAGGCAGCTTGGTCAATCACATCGTCATCACTAGAAACAAGCTGATTGTTGTCTATGTAATCATCATTTTCAGAGGAACTATCTTAGAAGAGTTTCCTTCTTTTTTATCTTTTACGAATATTTTGCAATTTTTTTCCTTTTGCGGTGATTTGCTTAAGTTTTTCTTCTTTCTTTTTTTTCCGTTACTTCCAGTAATTTTTTTCGGGGTGTTGCAGTTAAAATTTCGGAATGTTGTTTTGGTCTTGTATTTTTTTTCTTATGTTGACCTGAAGACGAAGTTAAGGCAGGAAGTGGAGAAATTTGTGCAAAGGTGATGTTACTACGCCCTGCTTCACGGTTGTCAATCATTACAGGAATATTCCCTTGACAGTCGCCATTGATAGATCTGCTGGAACATGCTGCCTCTTTTTGAACATCAACCGGAATATCTCTATTGTCCAAAATTTCTGTCATTGTTTCTTCATCAATACCAAGGTCTTTTGAAACTATTTTGCTGGCAGGAACAAAGTCTTCGTCTGAAAAAACATCAGGATTCAAGGGAAATATTCCCGTTTTCACAAAACCCTGATACAGCTTTACTTACACTGGCAACTTTTTCAAATGCATTTTTAAATATTTTTGGAATATCTTCTTTGTCAATCTTTGTATAGGGATGGTTTCTCATGAACAGTGCACACTCTCTATGGTAAGCAGTCTTCAGTGGGCCATAGAACGACATGTCTATGGGTTGCAGTTAATGGGATGTGTGCGGAGGAAAGGAAAGAACTATTATTCCATTGCTTTTACAAAAATTGTAGGCAGTTAAAGATGTATGACTGGAATGATTGTCTAGAAGGAGTAAATGTAGGATTGTTAGGTGTTGAATTTGTGTACTGTAAAAAATGTTTGAGCCATTCCACAAATACATCTTCATTCATCCAACTAGACTTATAGACACTTCCTAGAGATCCCCTCGACTTAGTCCAGCAGGCATTCTTGCTCCGGGATACACAAACATAGGAGGAATAAATAAGCCTGTTACACTCATAGCACAACACACTGTGTGACATTTCTTCCTCTTTCTAAACTTGTTGCAGCCGCCACCTGTTTTTGACCTTTAGGAGCAATGACAGAGGATGGTCTCTGGACGGTTGTTACTCCCGTTTAATCGAAGTTAAAAATATGATGTGGTTGAAATTTATATTTGTTGTACAGTTGTGTGAGGTTATTAAAAAATCTGTCTACTTCACACTTATTGAAACCAAGGATCCTACTTAAAGAGGTAGGTTCTGGCTATCTTACACTTAAGGTTTGGTTTCTTCTCATGAAACCTTGTGCCCAGTCTTTCCTAGCTAATT
Organism: Aphrophora alni; assembly: GCA_963513935.1. NCBI lineage: Eukaryota > Metazoa > Arthropoda > Insecta > Hemiptera > Aphrophoridae > Aphrophora > Aphrophora alni. Next base: position 44,118,396 of record OY740767.1, on the reverse strand, counting down.
TAGTAGTCTCTTTAAAATTGTGCTTGATTTTGTTTTTAACTGCATACTCGAAAGCAATTCTACGCAGCTCTACCATAATAAAGTTTAGATAAACATAAAAGGTGGGAACATAAAAAGTCTTTTCTTGGTCAATGCTTAGTACAGGTTTTTTTCCCATTGTAGGACCATACAACAATCCTTTTTTAATTCGTTTCCTGATTGTAGCTTTGTGTATTCCATACTTATGGCCAGCTGTTCTAATGCTTGTGCCACTCTTTATTGAAGCTATGGTTGCAGCCAAAGTCTCCTCTATCCATTCTGCTTTGTTCGTAGTTCGGGTATGTGAGTGAACCATCTAGCAACACAAAACAGGTGGTTTTAGATGACAATACAAAATCCTCATTTTAAATTAGCATTGAGAAATTATAAATTAAATAATTTTAACAAGTTTCACCTAGAAGAAAAAGATACAAAACTGGTAGTTTTAGATGACAACGCAAAATGCTCATTTTAAATTTGATTGAACATCATAAATTAAACATTGCAAAAAAGTTTTATCATAGCAGTAAATATGTTTTAACCAAAACATTACACCCAGTGTAATGGTACACATCTATGGGGTATTCGGACGCAGCCATGTGTACCATTACACCACAAAACACCATTATTAAAAATAGTTATTTACAGCTCAAGTACGATTGGAAACTAATTAATAAGTTATGGACATATACTTAAAAAGTAACTTATTAACACAACACACTTTGTTGAACTATTGGAACAATAAGTTGTGAGTAATCTCAAGCTAATATACAGTAAATATAATGACAAATTATGAAGAGAATTAAAATACACTTACTGTAATATCCACATCCGATGAAAGGTACTTTATCACTGTAGTCTAGTTAACAATATCTCCACATGGGTGTAGCACTGTACTCCTAATAGCTTCTAGCCGTTGATAGATGCAAAAAATCTACATGTGTCCCAATATCTGCTGTGTTCCAATACCCCTTTCTCCCCTAGGAGGGGCAGTTAGGTCAACCAATACTTCACCTAAGTGAAGTACTGTATGTGTATACTTGAGTTATAGATACTTAAACTCTTGTCTCCGGCCTACTATTTACACAGTAGCACTTATACAAGGTGATTAAAAATTGCAAGGGAATATTTCGGGAGCCAGTTAGTTTTCTGTGTAAAAAATGGGCATGGAAATCGAGAGGTTAATATTTTAAATTTAAAATGAAAACACAGCTGCTAGTCACTAAATTTAGTAGAAATGCTTTGTGTACATAGTAGATTAAATGGAATCTATGTTATTGAATGGCATTGCCATGATTAGTTGTTAAATAGTTGACAAAAACACAAATTAAAATTTGTGAGATTCCTTTGCTGCTATATTTTTACATAATTAAATAATTTGTTAATAATATAAGCTGTAGCTATATAATAACTGAACTGAATTTTATTTCTTGCTTTTATGTGGCCTTGGTAACAGTGAGAAATGTAGTACACTCCCCTCCTGTTATCATTAAATTTCGAAGCTGATCCAACCAACAGTTCAGTAGTAATATATATATTTGTTCAAAGTGTCTCACTATCTGAGGTCGGTCAGTGTGTCCAAGCATTAACTTGGAGCAATGTGTCAGTATAAAGTTCTCTATAAACATACCATTTGTTGAAAGTATGGTGATGAGTATCTATAATGTACTCAAATTTTGATTTTTTAAAAAAGTTTAGAGGGAAGGTTTGTATTTGAAGATGATTGGTAAACTGGTTGTTCTCACATACAACAAATGCCCATGTTTCAAGTCAAACAGCCTAAATAGGTTTTTTCACAAAGGTTTAAAGAGAAATGGCCAATTAATAAATATTAAATGTAACACCACAAGATTGAGTTGTGCAGAATACCTAACAAACAACTGCCATTTATTATACAGATGTGAATGCTGACATGAACATAAATATAAGTCCACAAGATTGAGTTATGCAGAACATCTAACAAACAGCTGCCATTCTTATAAAGATGTGAACGCTGACATGAACATAAATGTAACGCCACAAGATTGAGTTGTGCAGAACATCTAACAAACAACTGCCATTCTTATACAGATGTGAACGCTGACACGAACATAAATATAACTCCACAAGATTGAGATGTGCAGAACATCTAACAAACAACTGCCATTCTTATACAGATGTGAACGCTGACACGAACATAAATATAACTCCACAAGATTGAGTTGTGCAGAACATCTAACAAACAACTCCCATTCTTATACAGATGTGAATGCTGACATGAACATTATGCTTGTCTGTAGAAAGGGAAGTTATATGAGTTCACTAGAAGAATTTAAAATTTATAAAACCACCCGAGAAGAATATTGAAGTTTATTAAATGGGCCACTTTCATTCCATTCAAACATATATATGACACAATAATCAAAACAAAAAAAAATGTGAAACAAAGTCCAATGGGAATATTTTGGCTATGTTTAGGGACTTTTTTTTCGATAACTCAAAATTTGGTTCAACAAATATTACGATTCAGGAATAATTGGTGAAAAACAAAAGTTAACCATAATCGCTATCATTAATAATAAAATACGATATACACTATGGTACACATTTATGGCACAAGTGAAGCAAGTTTTGTGCCGAGTGTACATATTTTGTTTCAAAGATGGCGATCATGCCATGGTTCATTTTCACTTTTTGACAATCTATTAACTGATATTTTATGGTGGAAAATAGTTTTGGTTGATTTTTATTTGATTTTGGGTGTGAAAGTCTGTGGAATGTTTTTGCACTATTTATTTTTAAAATATTAGTCTAGTTAATTTATAACCACAATTTACATTTGTTTGGTTTTTTTCTTTAGATTCTGAGAATATCCATTATCCAGAACCTGTGGACAAGAAAGCCTTTATTAAATCCTTTATGTATAGTCATGATTATGACAACCTTTTACCTGCACAATATCCCTGGCCTGAAAAACATGTTGATACTACGCGTAATCAACCGTTCGACTCTTCAGACCAGCTGGCGCATTAATTTTAAAATTATTATACAATTTGTAATGTATGCCTATTTCATTTATAAATATTTAATTTTGTTTATTGAACTTTAGACATAGAAATATTTCTATTTCTAGAGAATCAATCATTCATTATATGAAATGGTATAACATTAACTTTAATGTAATAGCAGATATTTCTTGTTGAAACTCCATATTCACGGATAAAATAAAGCAAAAGCTTAAAGTTTCAAATATTTAATAGTATAAATGAGCTACAATTGTTTCGCCTTGCGGCATCGTCGGGCAACTGATAATTTACAGGTATAGACAACTATTGAAACATAAGTACAGGAAACTGAAATACAATAGAGAAATCGGGAAAGGTAGGGGGATGACCTAGCAGGTAGATAAAGGTTAATGAACTATGTTACGGATGGGTTTTAGAAGAGGTGACAAATTTAATACAATTTGGTCATTTAAGTTGAGAATAGGCCTAAGTGAAATAGATCTATTTATTTCTAAACATTCTAAATTATTTAATCTATTGCTTTTATTTTCTATATGTAACAGTTTAACATTCAATTTCGGATCAAAACTATGACCCGAGTCCAAAAGGTGGTTAGCAAAGTTAGAGTCTCTATAGCCATGTTTCCAGCTATTTACATGTTCTTTAATTCTAACTTTTATAGATCTACCTGTTTGACCTATGTACTCAGAGTCACAATCTTGACAAGATATTTTATAAACTCCACTATTTTCTAACATTTCTTTTTTATCTTTATTATTAACCAACATTTTCCTTAGATTTTTTGTACAATAAAAGGCAACTTTACGATTACATGTAGTTGAAATAAGGTTATTTCCCTTATTTTCCCCTACCTTTCCCGATTTCTCTATTATATTTTAGTTTCCTGTACTTATGTTTAAATAGTTGTCTATACCTGTAAATTATCAGTTGCCCGACGATGCCGCAAGGCGAAACAATTGTAGCTCATTTATACTATTAAATATTTGAAACTTTAAGCTTTTGCTTTATTTTATCCTTGGTATAACATTTATGGTTTCTTATCTAATCTATTAAAAAAGCAAATTAATCTTAATGTCTTAGAAATTATAAAAAATAAGATTTTGATGAACTTATATAGATTTAATGTAGAACATGTCCATAATGTCATGGTGGGGTTTTGAATCTAATATATACACCTTGTGCTACTAATTCATTTATACAAATTCTAACCTACTTCCAAATGAATTTTTAGCCTATAACCAATAGGAAAATTCCAAAAAGTTGAATTTTAAATTTTTACTAAAAAACAACAAAAATTTAAAATGGCAGATGAATTTAAGGAGGTGTAGACTTTTTTTGAATGTTTATTGTGGCTAAATCATAAGACCTATCGAGAAACAGATTGAACTAGCAATAACAGATTTGGCGAGATCTACAAGTTTATTTCTATGACTTTTCCGTATTCATCGATTATATTTTAGATAGAGGTAGATTTTTGATTTTAGGTAAATTTTGTACATTTTCCACAAATTATTTAATCTTTTAACAAACATCATCAAACAGCTACAATCATCAAATTTGGTACGATTATGGCAGTTAGATGTGCTAGTATACCTGCCAAATTTGGTGATTCTAGATGTCCTATAAGTATGTAAAAAAATGAAATTTTGTGGGAAAATTATTAAATTTTGATCTTCAACTTCGATCCAATATCAAACCCACTGGAGTTTGGGGCGAAGCCCTGGGAGTTAGAGGGATAAGCCCTTAACAAGCAAAGCAAATAAATATATACACAAACAATGATTTAAAAAACTGAATGAAATGAAATAACAGATCCAATAGTTTTTTTCTTGTTTTTCTGAGTATTATGTTGGTCCTGTGCAGGACAAAGGCCTTCCTTACCTCTAGTCATTCCTTACATGTGGGTATTACCACTGGGTTTTGAGTAGGAATTTTTCATCTTCATTTGGTCAGAGTTAATGTCCATTGTGCAGTTTTCATTATTATTGATATAATTGTTCTAGAACATTAGCATTAGGGATGCATTTAATTTTACATTGTGAATATATTTAACATGGTTTTGTAAATTCTTAACTATTTCTCTTTGCCTCGCAGGTACTGCTTCAACATATCCGGAACCTACAAATAAAAGAGACTTTATTGAATCACAAATGTACGATTACAACTACGACTGTCCACTGCCTGCTACCTATTCATGGCCTGAGCAAGAAGAACCTGCAACACCTATTACAAAAATTTCGGGTGATCATTTAAAACATTAATCAAGATATTTTATAATAAATACAAATCTAGTCAGATAGCTGTATCTGATATTTACAAATTATATACGCTATCAATGTCTTTCTGGTTTTATACATTGTTTTACAGCAAACCATTGAAATTATACAAAATTTTACATGTTGTTTTTAATGAAATTTGTTTTATTTGTAAAGATCAAATAGAAATTAATAAAATTTTATATCTTTATACATATATATATTTATTTTGGGAGTTATTATTATTATTATTATTTGTATACGAATCATCAGTATTTTTGTGTATATATAATATACAATTCTGAATAACAAACTAATAAATCGAAGCAATTTTTTTTGTATTCTTGTTATGTATGTAGTGGATTTATATCAGATTTTACATCTCTTTCTGTAAGATGACATATGTTGTATCAAATATAAAAAGCAATAGTGGTTAGTGATTTAAAAAAAATTCTGTAGTTATTTTTAATTTATGTATTACGTTACTTAATTACCATTTTGTTGACGTAGGCTGTGAATCAGTGTACATAAATGTATTGTGTAACATTTTTTTAGCTTTTAAATCAAATTCCTTGTATCACAAAAAAAGACGTTTTAATATAACCAATACTGTTTAGAACGTACTACAAGAATTCAAAAGACCTAACTGTTCAAATTTATATTTTTTAAATATTTGTTTTAAAGTTGACTTCAAAATAGTAATAATGAATGATTTGTGTTTTTTACTCAAGTAAGGGTGCTTACCTTTGAACTTTGTTTTAATATTTGTATTTAGATCATATCTACTTATTTTTTAATTTGTGCTTGTTATAATTTTACTTTGTTTACCAGCTTAATCAAGTTAAACTTGAATTTTATTTGATTCCTAAAGTGAGACGACACTTTAAACCTCAAAAATCTATTTGTAGACTAATATGATTTTGACTCATTTATTATACTCATAATTAGTTATATTTAATTACGACTATTTTTTTCAAATATAGCCTATAATTTATTTTTCAGTATTAATTGTAAGATACAGTATTTTTGTGTTTTATGTAAATGTAACATAATGTTAATAAATTACGTATGGAAAGTGTACGAAGCATTACAAGTAAATTGTGTTTGCTTTCATTATGCATTCTTATTTCCTGATAGTTTAAGAAACAATAAATATTAAAAATAATTGTTTCTGTTGGTCATTATTTCTTTCCTTGATATAATCAAAAGTGTGTTAATTTGTGGTTAATTTATTTAGCTTAGCTCCAGATTGGTGTAGAGGCTAGTATTCTTGATTGGTTTGTAAGTTTCAAGTTCAATTCTCGATGGAGTTTAATAAGTTTTGGTGTAATAAGTTATAACATCATGAGTTGTAGTGAAAATCTTTCGATGGGAACTCAATGCGATTGACTATACACAGTGTCTCAAAAGTAGATGATAATTACCAGTCTGAGGACAATTAATTATTGCATAATAATTACACAATATTGTACAATAACAATGAAATATTGTGCAATAATGATGCATTAGTATGCAATACCATAATTAGCAAGTCATTATTACATAATTTTGTACAATATTGTACAACGAATACGCAATAATGAATATTGCACAATAATGACTCAATATATCTTAATATGCATCTCATTAGGCCTGTTTGCCCTTGGAAGAGGTTTTATTATTTCTGGGTTCGCCATGTGTACATTTTTCTGAATCCATCTTTATGACACTAAGTGACGGTGAATGATGTGCAGTGTTTATCGAGACAAAACCACGTTTTTGCATTTCAACATTTTGCCCACTTAGGATTATCCTACCGCAATAAATTTAATACCATTGTAAAGCTAATTTTCCAAAGCTGCATATTCATGTAAAAAAAATACTATAAAACTTTATAAATAACATTGAATTAATTGGTAAAGTTTGTGTATTCCGCTGCAAATGTCTTTCGCAATAACTGCACAGTTTTGAAACACAAATTTACATCTTTCTTTCCCTAATTTTCACAAATCCATATTTTGTCTAACAAATCTACCACAACACTGTTCTATAGATCAATCTTTGTCTTTCGATTTATGCTTTCCAAATCTTTCTTTTATAGTTTTTAATCTATGAAAATTAAACAAAATCAAGAATTTTAATACAGTATAAAAATTACATTTTTTTTTTTCAATTTAACTTTGAGCCTAGTAAATATTATTTTATCAAAATGTGAAATATATCATTGTAAAGGTAATGTTACAATCTTTCATAATCATGCAACCTTATATCCTTCACATGAAACATAAAAATTCAAGAATTCAATGAATTCATGTTTTTCCATGAGATTTAAGCATGTCTCGGAACATCATAATATAAGAAAATGTGAACTTATTGGTCATATAATTTTTGTAAATGGTAATTTTTGTCCAAATACCAGAAGTTGACAATATCTTATAGTATTGTTCTTCCTCTTTTGAACTACGTATTCAAAATTTTGTGTCTCATAGTTTACGAGATATATACAAAGTGCTCCTAAAATAAACTTTTCCTTTTTATGTAAAGTGGTGCATAGCGATGATTATTTGATCTTTTAGTTTGATATTTTCCTGATACTACTGCAAAGAATGAATTTAGATCTACAAGTTGGTATAAAGATCTAGTTCATAGGCGTAATATTACTTTGGCAGTGAATATTGTAAAGTAGTATTTACTAACTAAGCGGAAACTGTCTTGATTTGGCTTACTTGCTTGTTCTTTGCCATCTTCTGTGTGAGTTAGCGTATTTCTATTATTGTGAAGTTATTTTGTTATTTAGAGTAATTTATTTATACGAGTTATAATATATGTGTTAAATGTTTCTAGAGTGTATTTTTTAAAGTGAATTTAAATATTTTCAGTCTATTTGTTACAGCCTAACCTTGGTGCAAAACTTTTGTTGGTTAGTACAAAGAAAATTTATGTTTTATATTTATTGATTTTTGTTTTTACTAACATTTATGCACAAATATAGTACTAATACTTTCTATATAAAAAAAATAAAATAAAATAAAATTATGGTATATATAGGTTTTCATGAAGAACTTTGACTTTGGTTTTTGTAAGAATTTTTGATTTCTGACATACTAACTCCAAATTTTTGACATCTAAATTTATTTTATTCTATGCACCTTCCTGAGAAAATAACAAAAATAATTGTTTAAAATCTAAATATAAAAAAAATGTATTAATGAATGTAAATTTATAATTATTTAGATATAAGTTGTAATGTAAATGGGTTGGGGTTAGTTCCGATTACTTTTTAGTTATTATTATTATTAAAATTTTTAAAGAAGTTAAAAAAATGAATTTGGAATATTTATTGGTGGGTTTTAAGACGAAAAACCCTTCACCACATTGAAGATTAAAAAAAATGCTCCAAATGAAAGTACAGCAAAAATCCCTCTTAATTGGACCTCGTTAAAACCAGAACCCGAGTTAACCGGAACGGCCTAAAATAAACGAATAATTACTAGCAGAGAGGAAAAACCCAGCGTATGACTCATGAGAGACCGCCCGCAGTGGTCACTGAACTAAGGGGTTGATCCACCGCGAGGGGGTGGGGGTAGACCTATACTACATTCCGCATTCCCATATCGTACTAAATAATCAGTGTACCGTGGAACTCGCACACCTGCATTGTGGGTGATAACGCAGTTGCTGTTGTTGTTTTGTAGTGACATTTGCTGAATTTAAAGGTGTATACATAGTGTATTCGGAGAACGATTTTCGCGATGTCTACTAAGAGAAAACATATTATAATAGTGAATATTAGTGATAAGTTGGAAGCCATCAGACGTATAGAAAATGGAGATATTTTGAGGAAGGTAACAGCAGATTTCAATGTAGCTACGTCACAGTTGGTGATTGGGTTAAAAATAAGGAACAGATTTTTAAATTCTCCACAACAGGTCCTAATCGGAAAGCAATGAAAACTTCCGATTTCGAACAAGTTAATGAATCTTTGTTTTTGTGGTTCACTCAGACAAAAAGAGAAAGGAGTCCCGATAACTGGTACTGTTCTTCAAGAAAAGGCAAAGCTCTTATCTTAAATGCTTGGAGACGATGGAAAAGATTTCACTGCAAGCAACGGATGGCTTGATAGATTTAAAACCCGATACGGGATCCGTCAGTGGAATTTGTGTGGCGAAAAAATGTCAGCAGATGAAAATGCAGTTTATGTATTTAAAACAGAATTTGAAGACATGATCAAAGGCTACACAAAGGACCAAATTTTTAATGCTGACGAAACAGGGTTGAATTTTAAGATGTTACCTGAAAAGTCTTTGGCATGCATAAAAGAGGCTTCTGCTCCTGGTCATAAAATACAAAAAGAAAGAATCACACTTTTAACTGTAGCAAACGCATCAGGTACACTCAGACTTCCATTAATATGCATAGGAAAGTCAGTCAAGCCTAGGGCACTAAAAAATATTGCTCTCAACGCACTTCCAGTTTACTACAGAGCCCAAAAAAATGCATAGATGTCATCTGATCTTTTTGGAGAATGGTTTCACAAACAGTTTGTGCCAAAAGTCAAGTGATTTTTAAAGGAATAAGGTCTGCCTTTAAAACCAATCTTGTTGATTGACAATGCTTCAACACATCAGGACCTTCTGAAGAACGTTGACATTATTGTTCAATTCCTGCCACCAAACGTCACTAGTCTAATCCAACCAATGGACTAGGGAGTGATTGAGACCCTGAAGCGGCATTATAGAGGGTTTATGTTGCGACACATTCTTCAGGAAAGTGACAGTGGCCGAAAAAGTTTGCCAGAGGCTCTAAAATCTGTGATAATGAAAGAAGTGGTGTAATGGAGTGCTCAATTCTGGGAAAAAGTAAAATCGACCACTTTGCAGAAAGCATGGAACAAACTGTATGATGGTGTGTCGTCAACTGATGGTTGGGAGGACGAAGATTTTGAAAGAAGATTTGTCAGAATTGCTGACGAAAGAGACAGGATGAGAAAACATGGAAGAAAATGATGTCATAGAGTGGGTTCAAGGAGACGAATATGGAAAAATGGGTTATCCGGAACGATCCCGCCCCCATTATTCCGGTTAATCGGGGTTTTACTCTAAAAACAACATACAACTCTTATTAACTCCCCACCAAGAACCGCTAAGAACACGTAACATGTCAAGTATATGTAATTCAAGAGAGTCTTCGATCAAATAATAGCCTAAAAATTTAGCAGTTTGATTTTTGTTCTAATACGAAATAATGAAGGCTGATGGTTCAGAACATTGACTAAAAGCAATACATTGCATATATAGCAAAATCTTCAATCAATAGAGAACAGTGGACATGGCACTACAAATTAGTGGTAATGCCTGCAACCAGCATCTGACGCAATAAGAAGACATATTGTATGGCAGACTCTAGAGAAACCAACATATATGTAGATGATCGGCCCTGCATAAAGCCGCATTGGTAATTACAAAGCAGCTGGTTACTTTCGTGATACCAAACAAGACGCCGATTGACTATTGTCTCTACTAGCTTGCAGAGCACACTAGTGAGAGAAATGGGACGGTAATTTCCTGGTTCAGTTTTTACTTTACCTGGTTTGAGAAGAAGAATTACTGTACCATCCAACAAACATCAAGAAAGCAATGCTCATCGAATATACGATTATATATTTTAAGGAGAATTTGCTTCTTCGAAGCTGGCAGGTGTTTAACTATAGAATTAACTATGTTGTCAGGGCCTGGAGTGGAATTCTGTAGCAGACTCTAATTGCTGTAAGGAATATGGGGTATTTAATGGCGATTCTTCCATCAGACCTATAGTGTAAGGTATTGTTTCTTGAGAAGTTTTATATAAACAAAAGGGATGGAGGGGATGGCTATAAGAATCAGTTGATGAAAAGTTAGCAAATGATGACTCCAAAACATTAGAAATGTCATAATTATCTGCAGTCAAAACTCCATCCCACTGGTTAAGTCCCAATAAAGGAGTAGAAGGAGGAGGACCACAGACTTTAATTATTCCATATCATTGACGTGGTTATGGTTTTTGATATTGTGTATACTTTAATTATTCTTTCCTACTCTGCCTAAACAACAGTAAATTAATAAAACTTGAATTCATTTGTGAAATTAAGAACAAAGAAATTTAACATGTAAAAATGTGACATATATGATGGTTACAAATGTGCCATACATTTGGTGCAGAGTCTGAAGGTTCTAACTGCCTGATGCGTCCTTTTGGTGTGAAAGTTCCTTACACGACATAATTATATATATATATATATATATATATATATATATATATATATATGTCCACAATTATTTCACCACAATGTCACAATAAGAAAATAGTACATAATTGAGTACAAGAAAGAATAAAATAAAAAACAGTTGTATGTTTGATCACTAACAAATATATGTCTTTTGCGTTGAGCTTGCGTTTGTTCATAAGACAAAGAGCAGCATGAAGCTGGAAGCAAACGAAAGTTAATTTTTTGCGTTGTTGCACAGCGAGCGACAAAGACAATGGAATAGTGCATGTACACAGTGAACAACTAACATAAGTCGTGAAACATGATTAACCATAAAATGAATTAATCGAGCATTCTCTAAAAGAGAAAACTAACGAATGCCACAAGAGTGGGCACGCCAAGCATCGTAGTTAGTTGCCAAGCCAAGACCAGACTAGCTCGCCTTGTGGGCAAAGGAAAGCGTCCCTTAGCCAGGAGTGGGTGTTGGTTAGCGGTATTTTGATGCTTGTTAATCAAGTGTGGCATCTCCGGTCGTTTATTGGTGGAATAATTAGGGTGCGGATAGCAACCCGATGGACGATGCCGTGTTCAACGGAAAACTTTGACCATAGAATGGAAAAGTCCCGTTGTAACTAAATATTCCATTTTTAAACAGACGACGAGAGTTGTACCTCCGAAAGCGCTTGATTTGAATTGACAAATAGGTCAGAAATTGAATTGGTTGACATTACCAAACAATACCCTATGTACCCTATGTAGTAAGAGACTTTCAAAGTAGGGTCGAACAATTTTCTACATTGCCTAAAAGCCGAGGTAATAAATAATAAACATGTGATTTTTTGCTTAAAATGGTTTTTCTAAATTTTGTGAATTATCTACATATTATTATATTCTACAAGTTCATGATCATTGCTCATTTGATGATCTTCAGTTCCAAATTTACCATGACAGCAGTAATTACTGTATTTCCAAACAAAACTAGTTAATAAATCATACATACTCAAAAGAAATTTTTGCAAACTTGAACCAATATTTGTTAAGTACATTATATTAAATCATAAATCACAAATTTTGACTGACTCCACCTTCTGGAAATTGGCCTGTTTGGTATACGAGAGACACCGTGCGGTTGGCATTACTTGATGCTAGATGCATGTACCAAGAAGTAAGAAGTAAGTAAGTTAAATCATAGCTTAATTCCTGAGCCAATCTATATAATGACAAAGTTATAATTGATGTTCCTGCTGTAAGGTAGACTAAGTGTTAGGCACTCTAATGTAATGACAAATTGAAAGCTTTAAAATTATGATAAATACTTTACTGTTCTACTTGCGTAATAGTTTCCGGAATTAGGTAAGCTATATTTCAGTTTTGTTGCAACAAATATAGGTATACGATTAGTGATTTTTTATTCAAAAACTTCTATCTGACGGATATAAATTTGCAGCAAAGAGAGGGAACAAAACATTATATTTTATAGTCTTTTGAAGAAGCTGAAAATAATATATTCTCAAAATTAACAAGAGGAGTTACTCAATTTAATAAATTACTCAAATTAACAAGGATCCCTTACTCATTTCCTCATTGTAAAAATTTGAAATGGAGTCTTTCATCTTATCTTGAACAAAGCAGTTGCACTGAATTCTATGTTAATTAAAAATGTAATTAATTTGGCTTTGATTAAGTCAGCAGTTACTGATGAATCAAGGAACTACAAGTTAGTGATCTTTGCCATTTAAGACCAGATTCTATCTGCTACATTCCATTTGACACAATGTCTGTGACCTGAGTTACAATAGTAATTAGTGTTTCCTTTACGTATATACAGCTTATGTATTTATTACATTATACATATCAAGCAACAGGTTGACTATCTTCACAGAATTAAGATTTGAGGAGTGCAATTTAAGAGAAATTAGAACTGATGATTTAATTTCCGAGCAATTTATATATATTTCATGTTCACTTGTGTCTTCATTGTTGTAGTGTGCACATAGGGGAACAAGGATGCTTGAAACAGGACAGTCCATTGACCAATCCAACACAATACAGTAAGCTTCAAGAAGACGATGACTTTTTGAGATGTACAGCCACTTTTAGGGGCAAGAAGTAGGTGCCCCATGGAAGTTTTGAATCAAAACATGACAAAGGTACTACAACGAAAAAAACTCAACTTTTTTACAAGCTACACCTTATGCTTCCCCTATCTTATTTACTAAGCGCACTAGTCTCGAATCCTGAAATTTTTTCGTCCAGGATTCGTTTCTGCGTAACAAAGAACGAATTATTCCATCCCCTGGAGTGTAGGCTTCTGTATTTTGTCTGGCCTGGATTGAGTAACCCCTTCAACAGTTTAGGTTACCCCAAACTGCTGGTACCCCCTTTTTATTTAATTACTTCCAGTTACTGTATTTAATTTACCCTTATGCTCAGGGAGAAGACAATTTTACTTTTTTATTCCCTAGGGAGCGTGTTCTTGAGAATACCTTGTAAATATACTACATCTTACCTTTATTCAAATAGCTGTAAACATAACCAAGATATGTGGATGATTATAAAAGACTACACATTATTTATGATATTACCTGAAACTTATTTATTCTATTTAATTTGAAAGAAACAAAACTCAATTTTTCTCAATAACCAAGAACAAAATTATTTATAAAAGAAAGCTACAAAAATTATTTTTTTCATCATTGAAAATATTCTCATACAATTTATTACATTATTACTTTTATCTTTAGGTAGCAGATAGGCAATTATTTTAATTTAGAGGAAAATTTCTTACTTTATATTATTACTGTATGTTAACAAAGAATTTCCTATTATTAATCTCTGAACACTAATTTCTAAGTTTTAAATCTAATTAGTTGTTCAGGATTAATTATGAAAAAGAAATATCCACACACAAGTATTATATCTTAACCTACACAATTTTTAATTGATTATCTTAAATTTATATCCCAGGAAAATCAGTTTGACTCTAAATTTAATTTTTGGCCAATTTTACCTTAACAAGAAAAAGAATAGTTTGAATAGCTTTTCAGACCTTGACCACCGTCTGGAATATCCTGATCTCGATGTTCCTGGTCGGTGGGTTGATTTTAATACTCTGGTGTCTGGTTTTTGTTGAAGTTTACAGTTGATCCATGTGTCCTTAGCGAAGTCCCTGTGGTGTGTTAATTTTCATTAACTCTGGATGTTTAAGATTTTCCACTTTTTCGGATCTCACTGCAGATTCGCTAGTTTAACATTTCACTTCTCACTTCAACTTATTTCCTTTACGTTTTGATCTTTAGCACTGATACAACATTTTAACTTTTTTATAACTTTTTCGAAATAGCTTTGGGCATAGTAACACCTTACACTTGTTTCAAGACATTTCTTATGAGAGAACGCTCGGGCATAGTAACCTCTTACACCTGCTTTATCAATTTTTTTAATAGAGAGCGATGAAGTCTCGTGAACTGTATTTATAGACTAAAACTATCGTATTCCCATACCAATTTCTTTCCCTCGCAGGGATAATACGATTGTTCTTTATTTTCATATTTCTTACGTAACTCTTCCCCTTTATACGTCACGAAGTCCTGGAGTTTGGAACCCTACATCTTCAAACTTGCTACTGTAAAATTCCCTATTGTTTCTTCTTTATTCTCTTCTAATGGTTTTCCTATTTGAGTTTTCTTTTTTTTTTTACCAACATTTTGTACGTCTTCATTTCAGCTTTCACGAGAAGTTCGCGTGGTGTTTTTTGGTCCGCTCGTTCATCTGCAAGTCGTTATGCAATAATCGGCATATTTTTCAGTTTTTGTTTTTCACATCTGTCACTTTAGAGATTTGAAACTTCACCAGTTTGTTTAGTTCCATTAATAAACGCACTAGCCGCTAGCCGCAGCGAAGATTCTGTCTGACCCTCAGATCTTGGTTATTTTTACACTCTGTTTCACACTTCTTTGTTTGGGGGTTATTATTTACTGATTACCCTGGGACTTACAGATTCTTTAGTGTATTTGATTTTAAACAGGTTTTCTTAATTTTGAATTTTTAACTTTATCCATTTCCACACAAAGGTGTGAAAACCATATCTTTTCTATTTTACTTAACTTTTTATTTTTTACTTTAATTAATCGTTAAACTTTACTCTATTATTATACCTATACAATACATTCTCAAAATTTACATTTATTTAGGTGTTATTTAGCTTTCAAATTATATCATTTCTCTTAACTTTTTTAATATTAACTTTTTCAAAATTTGTCCAAGAATATTTTATTCTTAGAATTATTTACCAATCACAGAAATATCAAGGTATTTTGATTTTGAAAAAAATTTAATTCTTCATTTATATCTGCTGCAGCAAATGTTAATTTTTATGAAATAACCGTAACTGATCTGTATTGCGTACAACTTGTACTACAATTACACACCCTTTAACATTATTATTTCATATTTTCATAATTCATCAAATACGAATTTTTTATTCAAAATCTACCGACATACGATTTTACTGTCAAAACGGGTAGGCGAAAGTTGATTTTAGATCGAGTCATAGGTCAGTTTCACCGACTCGCCCTGTGCAGCAAAGTTGGTTACAAATCAGCCAAACCTTGTATTAGGATTAAATTTTGATTTTTCTCATTTTTGACCAAAATATAATCCCATACAACGAATTTCCGTTGTAGTACATTTGATCACCATCAAGTATAAAGTTCAAGCGGACATTTTCGATTCGGAAGAACATGGAAATCAAGACTTCACAACTCAACAGAGTTGTCTATTATAATACACTGAAAAAATTGCACTGTGTAATCCAATATAAGGGGTGTGACATGCTTACCCACGGTTTTGTGCTGATCTATTATTATGTCAGCCTACACACTACCTTTGACTGGGAACAATTTTATTATGCTCACGATATCTCATATATAGGTTCTGGGCTAATTTTCAACTTCAAAAAAATAAATGGAAAAAAAGGGAGCCATAGAAATACTACAGAAATGATCTTTAGGCCTATAGATATGAACGTTCTAAGCACAGGGCACAGACTAATTGAAATTTAAACGCTGTGCATGTGCACCGCTAAAAATAATATAAAGACACTGAGAGCAAGGCAGAAAACACTCCTAGTCAAGCTTCCACCGAGAGAAGATTGAGATACGTTCATAGAAGTTTTGGTTGGACACATTAGGTAAGTAATATTCATAAATTATTATACACTGGTAGGGGAAGGCGGGGTAAGATGACGGATGGGGAAAGATGACGAATTCAGTATTTCTCACTATAAATCACAGATAGCAGCACGTCCTAGTCAGCATAAGTTTTGTGTAGTAGTGGACTATGTAACGTGCTAGTATTAACAAGGTTGTGTGTATTTTGAGTTAAGCTGTGACCAAAAGTTCAGATACAGGATACTTTGAAGTAATTTTCTAGTCTCAATACGCAAAGAATCAGCTGTCTAAGGTACGTTTTTCAACTTTCTCACAAAAATATTCTGAATATACAACTCAATACCTACAAACTCATAGGAGACGCATATCTTTTACAATAGTTGTAGTTACTGATAAATGTTAGTTTTGTCAAAATGGCGTACTGGGGAAAGATGACGCATAATTTATTTTGATTCGTCATCTTACCCCATGTTGTTTTTTTAATGTATATGTCTTTTAATTCAATAATTTTTAATCTGTTCAATTTCATAATACGTTTTAATGTCTTAATATATTTATTAAATAAATAAATATATTTCTATAATTTATTCTCCATCCTAAATATTTGTTTTTATTTCTAGGCTTGAGACGACTCTTCGAGTATTAACATGCCACGAAAATATCAGCGAACTAGTGATAGGAAAAAGTGGCAAAATAAGGACATGGAGGCAGCTATATCAGATGTTTTAAGCAAGGTTTCAAGTATGAATGCTGCAGCAATAAAGTACAAAATACCTGAGCCTACACTAAGAAGATATTTAAAAAAAAGAGTTCGTCCTTCAGAAGGAGAAGAAATTGAAGTGGAATTCCCCCAAAATTTAGGGAGGTTCAGAAAAACTTTTTCTGCAGCACAATTGGAAGAGCTTAAGCAATATGTGATAGAAATTGACAAACGGGCCTTTGGTTTATCACGCAAACAATTGTCTAATATTTGTTTTGACTATGCTGAAAAAAATGGGGTTAGCCATAGATTTAACGTAGAAAAAAAAAACTGCTGGTGAAGGTTTCATCAGGGAGTTTATGAAAGATTGCGGACTGACATTGAGAAAACCTGAGTCCATATCAGTTGCTAGGCTCATGGCATTTAACCGATTCAACGTTGGGAATTTTTTCGAGTTGCTTAGGGATGTTAGATTAAAATACTCATTCACACCTGATAAAATCTATAACGTTGATGAGACAGGATTTTCCACCGTGGCAACAAAAACTCCAAATGTCATCAGCCCTGTTGGTGCCCGCCGAGTGATAAAAATTTCGTCAGCTGAACGCGGGGTCACGGTGACATGTGTATGCGCCATGAGTGCCACTGGAAATTTCATTCCTCCTTTTTTTATATATCCCAGGGTTAGGATGAATCCAAAATTTTTAGAAGGTGCACCTCCGGGCTCAGCAGCTGTTCCGCATATTTCAGGATGGATGACAGCTCCCAATTTTGTAAATTATTTAAAACATTTTTCCTCCCACGCTCGCCCGAGTATTCAACACCCAATTTTACTCTTCATGGACAATCATGCCTCCCATGTCACCCTTGAAGCAATTCAGTTTTGCAGAGAGAATGGAATAGTAATGCTTGGATTCCCGCCTCACACTAGTCACCGGTTGCAGCCCCTGGATGTGGGGTTTTATGGCCCGTTGAAGACAGCCTACAGTCAAGCGAGTGACGATTTTCTTGTGTCCAACCCAGGAGTTTGCATAACAATAGCCCATGTTCCAAAATTTTTTTTGTAAGGCATACCTTAAGGTGACTACGCTCCAAACTGCTATCAATGCATTCAGAGCAACAGGGATTGAGCCTTTTGATAGTAACATTTTTAGGGATGAAGATTTTCAGCCATCATTGACTACTGACTTACAAACTGATGAATTGACTGCTCCTGCTTTAGAACGTCGGCCAGAATCATCACCTGATAATTTTGACTCTGCATTACAATCATCTGCGAATGACTCTTCTGCAGACCAACACAGTCAGCCTCAGCATATGGTAACCCAAACTCTCTCAAAATCTATGGATCCTAAGCCATCTACTTCTTCAGCCCTTCCTCCACTTCCAGTGGCAAGTAAAGAGTCTACCAGAAAACCAAGAAAGAAATTGCCGTCGTTTCTACTATCAGGAACTCCTGTAAAAGAAGCCTTAGAACAGAAAAGGAAACAGCAAGAGGAGAAAGAGCTGAAAAGACAGAAAAGATTGACGGAGAAGGCAAACAAAAAGAAAGCAGCTAAGAAAAAGAAACCACGACGTCAACTGGTCTTCTCTTCATCTTCTGACGACGAACCATCTCATCCTGTACCCTACATTGACACTTATGATGATATGGACGGTCTGAATTTCGAAGAGGATAAATTCTGTATCATATGCTTGGAGGAAGGCAAGGATGAGCTGTGGTATCAGTGCTCCAAGTGCTTCAAGTGGGCTCATTCTGAGTGTTCCGGGTGGGACCAGAGAGACGCCAGTCACAGAGCCTATAAATGTGACTTCTGCATTTAAACAAATTTTAATTTTTGTATGTTTTACCAGTTTGTAGTTCCTTTCACCATTTTGTACTTCTTTTTTACGTTATATGGTAATAAAGTTTGATAGAAATGCTTGTTTAAATTGTTTGTTATGATGTTTTAAAATCCCTGGTATTTTCGTCATCTTACCCCAACCCATTCGTCATCTTACCCCATAGCTGGGGTAAGATGACGAAAATGACAATTTTTGGGAAAAGGCATGTTTCATCCCTTTGAAAACGAAAGAATCAATTGAAAAAATTCATGGTATTAGGTAAGATATTGAAGAAGTCCTCATAAAAATTTCAGTTCTTAAAATCATTCACAGTGGCCAGGAAAAATTACAAAAGCTTAACCTCGTCATCTTACCCCACCTTCCCCTACGTAAGCTTAGAATACTAAATAAAGAATTAGTATCGACCTATAGTGAAATTGTTAGAATTACATTGTCAGGGATAAGTAAGAAGAGTACCCCTAGAGCTCCAAAAAGGATTTCGGGATTTTCTCTTAATGTACAGATAGCTTGTGATTTGAATATCTACCTCGTTGCTCCCTGCTGGAGAATATTTAGCCTCCATGCTCCTAGGTGGAGAATATTCTGCCTCCCCGTTCCTAGCTAAAGAATATTCAGCGTCCACGTTCCTAGCTGGAGAATATTCAGCCTCCTTGATCCCCGCTGAAGAATATTCAGACTCCCTGTTCCTAGCTAGAGACTATTCATCCTACCCGTTCCTAACTGGAGAATATTGAGCCTTTTTCTTGCCATGGGCCCATAGATATACAGGCCGTTTACGTTAGGATAGTTTCCAATAGATAGGGAGGCAGTTTATGATAGGATAGTTTCCAGTAGACTCAATCTTTTGCATCTGAAATCAGGACGATTAGTATCTATAGGGTTAGAACCTCTTTCACCCCCAACCTCCCTGGAAAGAACCTTTTGGCCATGATGAACTATTAAGGGCAGAGTGTAAACCTCTGGTTCACTCCTAAACACCCTGAAACTGAGCCAAGAACCTTTCCAAAAACCTATCCTCCCATTCATATCTTGCTGGACCCCTGGAACGTCTTCGATTCTGGCTAGAGTGAATCCGAAAAAAAAAAAAAAAAAAAAAAAATCTGACTTACGTGAGAACACAATCATGACATTTTGCATCAACAGATTTTATGTAATCTCAACATATATGAAATCCTTCCTTTGTGGTCATTGGTACCATGAAAACGAAGTCATGTGATTTCCATTAGAACAACAGTTTTCAATTATGAAGAATCACAACTCTTGAAACAACATTATAAATGATCAACATGACAAAGTGTAAGTTAAAATTGAGGTAAAAAGTGTACAACAAATTGCAATAAAAACAGTTTTGAGGTATAATCTAGTTTTTCCAATAGTATACCGAAATTACTTTCTGTATATCGCTCATATTCACATGGATTTGAATGAATACTCAAAACCTACTATAGCAAGACGGATATGTACAGAGCTCATTTGATAGTCTAGTATACCAAGTTTGTAATGAGAGTGACTCTTATAGCTTTACAGGTCACCATAAAATATACTCTGATTGAAATATATCCTGATTTTGGAACATTGAATGACAGATATATTACTAATTCCAAGGGTTCAGATAAAATACCACTACACTTTCTTGTTATGTTAAATACATTGTTTATACAACACTTGTGACAAAAATTAACACATTGTGAGAGTGGATTAGGCGTGATATGTGTAGAAAGAGTATGAATAGCCTCTAGATATTTTCCACCACTAGAACCAGACATGTTGAAGTTTATTAAAATTATATGGTAAGATTATGTTAGGTTAGGTAGGTTAGGGTAAGTTAGGTTACATTAGCTTACAATGTGTAGATTTAGTATAAAGAGGCTCTGAATATTTTCCACCACTAGAAGCACACATGTGATTATTTATTAAAATTATATGGTGTGGTTAGATTAGGTTGTGTTAGGTTACAATGTATGGAGAGAGTATGAACAGCCTCTGGATATGTTCCATGTCACTAGAGGTACACATGTCGAAAATCTTGTGATATAGTTAGGTTAGGTTAGATTAGATTAAATTAGGTTAGGTTAAATTATGTTACAATGTGTATGTAGAAAGAGTATGCATATTTTTCATTTCATTAGAAGGTAATATGTCGAAATTGATTAAAATTATATGGCATTGTTAAGAACTTTCATTTTTTATGTATGTTTCTATACAAACAAAACTCGATATAACATCATACAAGAGATTTTTGCAAACTAGATCAGATATTTATAATCTACTTGGCATTAAATGACAGCTTAATTGCAGATCCTATCTAATTAATGAGAAAGTTATAATTGGTTTTCCTGCAGTAAGGTAGACTATTTAATGACAAATTGAAAGATTTACAATTAGGATACTGCAATTACTTTTCTATTGTCTAATTTAATAGTTTCCGGGTTTAGCCAAACTTTGTTCTAGTTTCTTTGGCACAGATATTTACGATTTGTGAATTGTTATCAACAAACTTCCATATCGTAGTATGAATTTACAGAAGAGTGAACAAAAATTGTAATTTAGAGTCTTATGGATGGACAACCAGGTTGAAAATAATCCAGGTAGAAGTCGAAAATTGTTATTCCTTATTTTCCATGTAATCGGCAGAAACATTTTTCATAAACATTGATATTTATGTATATGGAAGTAATATAAATAATATCACAAAGTTACAAGGAGAATTATTTATCTCTGATTTCCTTCTTGGCCCTTAAATTAACTCAGCTCTAGAAAGTAAAACAAAGGTTAGAAAATAAGTTTAACTAATTAAAGAAACTCTAAAAGTAAAATAAATCTAAAAGACTAACGGTGTTAAAATATTAGGAAAGTTTTCAAAACGTCATGATGAAGGTAAAAATTTATATTAAGAGTGGTTCCTTATTTAACTAACTTTGTTTCTTTAGTTTTGGAAAAAAAACACAATAAGAGTTATTATAACTTTACTTTTCTTAATAAATATGTGACAACTTACATCTTGCCATTTTAAAATTTAGCTTCGAAAACCTCTTTACTAAAGTTATTCACAGAGTATGTATAAATTGTAGTCCCTTTTACGAGATGTTCTGAAAAAAAAATAGAAAAAATAATTTATTTTAAGTTGTATAATGTAAACATATCAATACTCCAATGCAATACTTATAGAAGTGCGTCTAACAATAAAAAAGAAAACGTTACTACTAGACTATATTTAAAATAAAAGTAAAGCTTTATGATTTAATGAATTTCTTGTTTAGGAATACTTGAATAGGATTAAAGTTTAGTTAAATTCTGTAAGTGAGTTAGTCAAACAGCTTTCAAAAGCTGCATTCAATTTTACATCGATTACAGAGTACTTATGTGCTACAGATGGTAATCAGATTAAAGGGAAGATCCAATTTAATAAATACACAATATATAAAAAAACACATATTATTTACTAATTAAATCCAACTGATGTAGTACTAAATTGATGATATTTGAAATAATTCTTATCAAATACACACTAAAGACTAAGAGTTTATTAAGGAATTATTGTTGTATGGTATTAATAGAGGAAGGCTTATCATGGCAGAAGACAAGGACGGATTTTTCTCCTTCTGTACATTCTAAGTTAGCCCATATAGTTAATTTATGCAGCTCAGTGTACTGATCATATATGAGGTATGTTTTTTTTAAGTAACCTTCATTATGAAATTATAGCTAACTGTGGCACTGAAACCAACTGTGATGCATTGCGCTGTATGTTACCATGGTCACAGATGTGATACACTGCCGAAAATTAGACAATTTTTAGAAAGCTAAAGGCAAGGCGGATTGTGTTTTTGTGTGATAATACTCAACCTTATGCAACAAGTCAAACTGTTTACATTATTGCAAACATTTTACCGAGAAATTTTCAACCACCCGCCAGAAGTAAGCTAGCTCGATTTACACCTTTTTCGCCTAGTCTTGGGTTAGATTTCTCTCTTTCATCTTTCCTATCAGGTTTCTCTTGACCAACTCTTGTTCTCTGTTAGAGTTTTCGAAGGGTAGGGGGTCTTTATTTTAAGTTATATATATATATATATATATATATATTTTTTTAATGGCTAAGATGAATGAGAGATCTTTGCTGCAAAAAAAAACAGGAAAAAATCTAAAGAGACCAAAACTATTGATTATTCCGGTGGGAAATGAGCCAGCAAAGCTTCTAGTGGAATGCGAGTTACTAGAGTACACTGGAGAAGGAGACTTGCAGTAGGCAATAAACCTCTGTTTGTCGTGAACAAAGCCTTTAGCTTCCATATCTCCAAGTATCAAACCATCGAGCCATATCAATTTGGAAAGATAGGCATGATTAATAAACTTTGACCTTAACGAGCATGCATAATATTTAACCAAAACCCATATCTAAAAAACACACTTTTGAGGTAGTCTTCATAGTTATTCAATATCATTCTACATATTAATGGGTGTAATTCAAGTAAATGACCACAATGAACATTGGTATAAAATATACCCTTGACAAAGTTTCCTGAACTAAATATTAATATTGCTTCTGTCGGTAAAGTTTGTTTTGTACTTAAGTATTATTGCTATGGCAGTGTACAAGAGATTCATCCAATAAAGTTTTATATTTAAATAACAGCCACCAAAGTTAATATGTTTTAGATATTTCAACTGTTAAAGTTGATGGGATTAAAAATTGCTCGTTATTTTCTCTGCCTGAAATAGCAGAAACACTTAAAGTTCTCAAATTTACATATACAGAAAAACTTTAATTTTAGTTTATAATTTATTTTATAATTTTATCACTGTCATAACGGTTTCATATTAAGTAAGCTATTTGTTTTTAGTCTTTACAATTACAGTTCACAGATTTTGAACTATTAATTTTGTTGAGAGAGAGAGAAAAAAAAGATCTTTATATTTACATAAACATTTTTTTAATGAATGATATTAACAACCATGTATTTTAATATTTATTACACTACTCCATTTTGTGTATCATCTATAAGTACAAATTCTCTACCAAATTTCATAAATCAAGATTAAAGTTCAAGATGCTTGTGGCATGAGTTGAGAGGTTAGTTAGATAACTATTTATTTTATAACTTTGTTTAATGTAACCCTCAGGGGTTCACTTTACTAAGTACCGGGTTGGAAATCGCAAGGGAGCCCAGCTGGATTCACATATTTTACATGTAGTCTAGGGTTAGATTCTACTCTTTCATCTTTTTTATCAGGTTTCTTGATCAGCTCTGGTTCTTTTCCGATCCTAAGCGATCAGAATATTTTAGGGCTAGGGGTGGGTTATTTTATGTTATTTTTCCTTTAATACAAGGCGTTTGTTGACGATCAAGAGGTTTTCATCATAGTTTTAATTTCAAAAATAGTATAGAGGAAGTTATATGATGGTAATATTCTTTACAAGAATATATGGATCTTATAAATTTGATCGCTTATTGAATTGGTGATTATATTATAATTAAATAAAAATTATTTTGTACCTTGTTGTAGTCAAAGCAATTCGTCATTTCATGTGAAACTCTACAGTGCTGTTTCGCCGATCACAGTCGGCTTCATCAGGTGTAGGACTCAAAACTTAAATGAAATATATCACAACACTAAACCCACACAAAGAACACAAATGCATTATAAAATTATCCGTTAAATATTTCAACAAATGTATAACATGACTGGAGACTGAAGTATTTATGTTGTTTGTAAACTAAAATACTGTTGGTTAAGTTTGCTTTGTTTGTTTAAAGATTGGATATTGCATCATAAAAAATGGGATTGGGTGCAAAGTTCAATTTGTCACAACACGAGCATAGCGAGCTCCTTCACAAAATATGCAGTTTTTAAGACACTCACACGAGCAAAATAAGTGGAGACTTTTTAACAGGTACACATCTAGGAGGTTCGCTGTAGCCTCGCCAATGATATTAAGAAAGTAGCAAGAAAATTTGAGTAACAACAGTTATTGGTTAAAACCTTTTAATGTACCAATACAATTTAATATTTCCAACTTTGGCATACGAAACCAAATTTTTTGCATTACGTTTGAACGATCTACTTGAATTACATTGTATGGCGAGGCTGGGTAAGTACCATGATGACACTTATCAATTTGTTTATATTAATTTATTGAAATTATCATTATGTTTCCATATTATATTTTTTTTTCAAAAGGTATTACTATCGTTTTATCAACTTTAATGACATGGTATTGCCATTAGCAACATAACAAAGTTTATTCCAAACATGATGGTTTCCCAAGTAAGGGTAATTTAGAGTCTGATATGCAGAGTTAGGGATTACCTAACCACCCCAAACCCACACCTAATATCATATAACATAATCTGGGGTTTTCAAATGAACTACAGGTTAACAAAATCGGGTTTGAAAGTTCAAACATCTTAAAATATTTTTTTAAAAAAATATAAGCGAATATCAGGGGCGATTAAATATAATAGCAAATGCGGAAGAGATTCAGAAAGCGCTGCAAATTAAACTCAGTAATATCTATTTGATGTATCTGTGTATTTATATTTTCCTTGCAGTTTCGAGGCGAGAGAGTTCTAGGTCATCATCGTACCATATAAAAGTAAAGAACGTAAAATAAAGATCCTAGACCTAGAATCTTCTAATAGCATCGGGGTCGAAAGAGAACACGAGTTGAGCAAGAGAGGCCTAATAGGTTCTCTTATATAAGAGAAGGATAAAATCCAAAACTACATGGCGAAAAAGTTGTAGATCCAGCTGGGCTCCTTCGGGTTGCCACTCCTGCTCTCACAATAAGTGAGTCTTCTTTGAAGGAAACTCAGTAATATACAATAGTTTTATCTCCGACAACCTTGTAAGTTCTTCTACTCTGAAGAGAAGTACATTTGGTGGAGTATATCAACTGCAGGAGAAACGTCATCCACTGCCATGTCAGTACAATCTTAGAAAATAAGATCTAAGGGGTTATTGCATAGTTGGCTCTATTAAACTGCAGTGACAAGAGTTTATAATTCCCACAACATCCTTTTCCTAGTTCAATCTAAAAAACAAAGTTTTAATATTATAACAAAAGTTGGTAAAACACCTTATGTGATTAGGGTTTTACATACAACCTGTGGTTACGGGAATTTACTACATAAATAAAATGTGATTTCTGAGAAGACGACGACAAAATAAATGTTCAATACTGATAGAAGGTATCAAGGGAGGATATTTAATCAACTAATAATGATCAATTTA
Source organism: Aphrophora alni (assembly GCA_963513935.1). Taxonomy (NCBI): domain Eukaryota; kingdom Metazoa; phylum Arthropoda; class Insecta; order Hemiptera; family Aphrophoridae; genus Aphrophora; species Aphrophora alni. The sequence continues at coordinate 44,091,946 of OY740767.1, read as the reverse complement.
ATGTCTGTCAATAAATTTGATTTTAATGAATGAGGTAGATAAAATAAACAAGAGTTTTGTAAGAAGACAGAAGAGTGAAAATCGAGATTACTGATCTAATTAACTATTAAAGCATTAACTAATTAACATTATTTCATTCAAAGCTGTTTTATTATGATTAAGTTGAAGTTACTTTAGTCAAAGTTTTAAAACTTTAAACTTGTTCTGTTAATTTTGAGTAAAGTGTATTTTTGTAATAAATTCAAAAACCAATCTTTAAAGAATCATTATATTAGTGGTAATAAAAAAAGATATTAAGTTTAGGTAATATTGGATAATAGAAGTTGTAACAAAGCAAGATTTTCTCTCGCCTCTTTTAAGCAACATTAAAGTAGTTTCTGATAGTATTACAAATTTGTTTTTCCTTAAATTTGTACATGTGTGTGAAATAGCATGTACATACATAATAAATAACAAACTTAGCAAAAATACCGCATACTTTCTCACACACCTCACACAATACTACTAAATACAAATCAATTAAAACTAGTAATCGAAAAAATAAGCTATTTAGGTAACTTTCAAATCATATTTATGTTTTTAAATAGACCTTATATTAGTGAATTCTCTTGTGCTATAAACTCAAATGTTAGGTAACGGATTCTCAAATCTAATTGTTCCATTCGACGGGTTTGTTCTTTCCTATGCCCAACTCTTCTGTGCAGAATTTAATGACGCCAATTCTTTGGATTAGCATAGAAGAAGCGAACAGCTGTTAACGACGACAAGCGGCTACCAACAAACCAAGTGCCAGTAAGTATATTTTTTCCTTGCACACTTTGACAGTGCACTTCCAAAAGACCTCTCGGCCGAAATAGAGCTTCATCTCACGATTATTCTCACAAATTCGATTATTCAGCAAAAAGCGCGCGCGCGTCACGTTCGAAATTGTGTGCTTTTGTGTTGTCAGATAACCCAAATTTAGAGTTATTGAAAAAACCAGAAAAAAATCTTCAGATATGGTCTATCCATATAGCAAATCATAATCGCTCTACTCGTTTGGGCTGTGCAAGCCGACAGCAAATTGACTCAAGTTAACTGAAAAAGTTGGAGGGAAAAAGTATTCCAAAGAAGTAGACACACTGGAATAGTGACATATTTATATTCTTAATTAAATTTATGTCCTTATTGTTTAATAGAAAAAGCAACAACAAAACAAACAAATTACCTCAATACTCTACTTGCAACAGATTTGGAAAAAAAACACAAAACAAAAGAACCCTGATAGGAAAGATGAAAGAGACGGATATAATCCAAAATCACAAGAAAAAAGGTGAAGATCCAGCTGGGGGACCCTCGTATTCCTAACCAAAAGAAATTGTGTAGTCTCATTGCATATGCAACAACTTAAAACTATTAATTACATGTTTTGCCATATTGTGTCCCGGGGAATCGTTCATTAAGTGTTCGCATACACAAACGTTCGACTTAATATTTTAAAAGATTAAATCTTCACAAATAGCTGAAAACCAAATTATAAATAAGAAATAAGGGATAAAAACATAGTGTAATATTAGGGTTTAGTAAGCATTTCTCTCTATGAAAGTGGAGTTAATGTTATGGTATGTTCTCAGCACAATTAACAACATCCCTGAGTGTATTTGTTGCTGAGCAGTTTTATTTTAGAATAGCGACTCACTAGAGAGTACTTGAAAGCACAAATCGTATGAGCAGTTAAGTAGTTGCACTTTGTATTTCACATGGCTAAAGTAATCTCACAATGGCTTTATTACGACATTAAACTTTAACGGTAGAAGTTTATTGCCTGTGATAAAGTTGATTTCGTTTCAGTATTTTAAGCGCATTTTTAGATATTGCAATTTCTTTCATACGTCTATACCCTAGCTTTAGACTTTGTAATACACAATAATTCAACAGAAAAATACCCAAATTATACAGTAATTTATCCTTAGGCCTACTGGACGTCTATAAATATGTTTTGTGTCATTATTATCAAGGTATTATATTTGGAGATGTGGCTAAATTGTATTGTTGCTGTTATGCTGTTATATACATGAGGAATTGACCTACGTTTTTAAAACCATTTGTACATAAAATTGTGTACCTGTAAAGCAACTGAAGGCTATAACCTAATATTGACGCAGTTTATTGGGACTTTTGTTATTATTATAAACATTAAACTATACGAATTTTGAAATTATTGGTTAATTTTTCTTAAGTTAAAAACTAAGAACATGAAAAACATGCAACATAACTTAGGACAATGTTGAAAACTAAAACTAAAATTAGTAATATTAAAAAGAAACCCAAGGGGGTAAAATGAGGTCTGTGAAGTCAAAATAACTAAGAGTACCTAATGTAGAGTATCCTTAAGGTAAGAATATGTCTGGGGTGGAGAGGAAAAGAGGGGCCACCACACTTTGTTGCATTTACTTTCAGCGGTACAACCTCAATAAAAAAATATAGACCTCAAATAGTTCTGTGTAAACGTGTACCCTACTTTCGTTTCTTTTATATGTGTAAATAAAAATAAAACGTTAAAAAAATCTGTCACGAAGTTTTAACTTTAGAAATTAAATGTAGCTAAGCAGTAATTTGTATACCTAATTTTCTTGGAATGGGTTGTACCGTCAAGTCAAGCTAGGGAAGCAAGTAGAAGGGAGGACACGCCCCTTAAACCAGGCACAATGCTATTCTGTTAGGCTACTGTACAAATGTTATCAGGAAAAAAAACTTTATGTTAACACCAGAAATAACACATACTAAAAAATCGGTCATATGAATCATTACAATAATGTAAACATAACCTATACAAGTTGATGACGCCATATTAATACTTATTAAGGCCCATCATATTGTAATACTGTATAAGCAGTGTTTTAAATAAATAAAAGTATTTTTAATTTTAACAACTATTTTAATATAACCTTACTAAAACTAGCCTCTTACAATAATTTCAATTTATTATTTTATCAAAGTTAACATATTATTTTTAAAACAATACAAAAACATATTATTCACATATGTTACATATATCTCTCTTTATATTAACAAATTAACATATTTATGCATTGCTTAGTAAGAACGAAAAGCTCTGAACTATGAAATTGTAATATTTTTCAAGATTGAATCTTTTTGGGATATTTATGTATATCCCACTTCTTGTGATGCCTATCACCTGTCTTATTGCCAAGCTCTATCATATCCTGGATCTGATTGGGAAGTCTTCTTAAATGTATCGAGTTTAGATATATCCTCCAGCTTACTGATAATAGTAGCTTCTTTCCAACACTTATTATTTACATCTTGTAATAATACCTTCACCGCTTTTGTAAATTCTGTTTCCATGTTTAAGGATATCTGTTGAAAAATGTTCTTTGTTTTTCTTGATCTTTAATCATCTTCCGAAAAACAGTTTTAGGAACAAGTTTTGGCTCAAACTCTTGTAACCGTACTGGTAACTTTGTTTATAATAACCCGCTATTTAAAAGCTGTGACGGTGAATATGGTAAACTAGCTTCTGGTGACATTCTATAGTTTAGCAAATAGAACTCTAACTCTAAATTATTTTCACTTGATTTTTTTAAACATAAATTTTACAACGCTTTCAATGGTAGGATCAGTGTCTCGGTCCTTACAGTCCTTAAAGCTGTTCATATGTACTAAGTGACTTTCGGCTTAATTTAATACAGTAGCCTAAATCTCAGGACAAACAATAGTTTCATGATATTCAGAAATAATATGCATTAATATCACTAAGTGATATCTTAAGGTATAAGAGTACAGGTGCTTAAATACAAATATTACAAGGGAGACCAAGTGGAAATTATTATAGGGTCACTATTAATATGGTTTATTCGAACATTATTTGTATGTATAAAAATTAATACACGAGATTGTGAGAGTATAAATCAACTTCCGTTCAAAGTGAACGTTGGACATAAAAAGAGATTATAAGATCATTCAATATAGGTTAGTATCCTAGAGCCGTGTTTGAAACTAAAACTAAAACCATAACCTAAGAAAAAACCCGGGTAAACTAGACCTGAGTAATCAAAGCTAAGAGTAAACTTGGTTCGCCGTAACTCTGGATTTAGTTTTGTCGAGATTAGTCGAATATTCTGTGGAATTAACTTCGGCAACATCGCCCAGCCGGCTAAGCCGCTTACTCACAGCTTATGGAGTTTTAATTAAAATATCGAATGATATTTATTGTTATTAGCGAGATATTTTAAGAGTGACAATGTTAGCTAAAAGAAGACAATAAACTGACATTTTAAAATTGAAATTAGACTATTTTTGAGACTGTAAGTGCTTGATCGAATGATTATTTAAAACGTATAAAAGAACAGGTTAATTTTGTTTTATAGAATTTTTGAAGCATTTATGTAAAACCAACGAAAGATTGAATGATAACCTGTACCCTGGGTAGAGTTAAGAGTTACAACAGGTGTAATCACCTGTTACAACAGTTGTAACAGGTGCCATCGTGGGAAGGAACAACTGAGTTAGAAATGATATTATTTTTATAAATAATATTTCTATTAAAATTCGTTTTTCCAAGTCATTAGTGGTCTGATCAATATGATTTTTAGATATAAATTATCAAGAAAAATTGCTGATTAGGACGCCATTTTTACATTTAATTTTCGGGTAGTTTAAAAAAAGAAGAAAAGCCTACTCGCCAACTGAGCCGAAAATATCAAAATATTTTTGTGAATCTAATTAAAGAATGATAATAAAAACCAAGAATATTTTAATGAAATAATGTGGTCTTAGGGTGTACATAGCCTACATATCATGGAGAACTTTTACGTAGATCTTAAGGGCTAGACAATGAAACAACTGACAATATAATCTTTGATAGTGTACTTCTTATTGGCAAGAGGCTCGAGTTCAATCTCGCTTACCTCTCAACTGAAGAACTATTTATAGCAGCCTCAAAGTTTCGTGGCGGCTGAGAGCTACGTTTCGTGACGGCTGAAGTACGTTTGGTCGGGCTTCACTACCCCAATTAGCCCTCGCCCGGCCGCTCCGAGTTCTAGTTAATAGTCACCAACTGGCTTATAGGTACAGCCAGAACAACTTTTTACAATTCGAAGTATATAGTCATACAAATATTATTTTCGTAATCTGCATCATATCACAAGAAAATCAAGCCCAAGAACCACTCAGTTATGATAATATTAAGTACTGTATTCAGATTATTATTAAATGTAAAGATGGTTAAACAAAATTGAAAGTTATATTTTTACAGGTTTGTTAGTAAACGTATTTAAATCTTTTAATATCTTTGGTAAGAAGTAGTTAGTTGTCCATGCTGATGTGAGATGGGCATAAGATGTGTTTACGATACAATTTGTATGCAGATTTATATTATTTATAATAATGTACAAACATCTATAATACGAATAACTTATTTGTTTTTGGCTAATACAATTAAATACATTTATGTCTTAAATTAATTAGGCCTAGTTAAATCCCTATAACCATAAACATGTCTTTAGGTGAACTTTATGCATTTGTAGAGCTTTATGTAGAAGACATCGCTGTTTTACACAATTTTACTGGCCTAAATATCTAGTTTAAAAACAACTAGGTCTACATAGTGCACTATTGGACTCGTTGAAAAAACAAATATACAAAAAAAAAGATGTTAGCTTAGTTCATTCAGTTGCAATAATAGACTCTATTAAACCGAGATTCAGTGGGATTTAAATCCCCCTACTGAACCATTTTATTTTGTAAAATATATGTTGTAAGAGAAAGTTCCGTGATACAGCAAAACAACGTTGAGGTTTTGATGGAAATACACGTATTGTAAGGGCATCTGAATTACAAAATGGTTTTTGGAATAATGTCTGTCTGTCTATATTGTTCTGCACTACAGCATGAGCGGGTTCACAATACGATAAATAGTGGTAAATACTTACGGTAATGCATTTCGAGACGGTTTTGTCATTTTCGGACAAACTCAAAATTTGTGGTTTGAAATTTCTAGGCTTAAACACAAAACGTCTCTCACATCATCTCAAAACGTCATCTTCCCAAAATGTTGTTCGGGAATTATCGGTACAAAATCAGAACAACACATACGGCGTTGTTATAAAAGGTTTAATTTATGAGATACAATATATTATTAGATTTTGATAAAATGTTATCTATAGTCTGATTTAAACTGGAAAGGGATTCTATGGAAGTAAAAGCGGATATGGTGTGAAGGACTCGTAGTCTTCTGGATGAATGGCTTTGTTTTAGTAGCGGTCCCATGTTGCAAATTCTACGGGAGTGAAAAAATATGCTTGGGTAAAGGTCAGTAATTAAACACTGAAGTGAACATGGAATAAATTATCTGAAATTAAATTTAAACGGAAATTATTTTAAAATCATTACTCATATTACTAAGAATTCATAAAAATAATGAAATTTGATTTGGCAACACCGTTCTCCCGCCACACCACAACCCTAGTCCATTTCCACTTTTATTCGAACTATAATGTGAAGACTAATCCCGTAAACAATCTTCCAAGCCTCAACTAAAAGAAAATTACTATTCAGGAATATAGTAAAACAAGTTAATATCAACTTACCTAGCCCCATCTTACAATATAATAAAATCTGATTCTATAAATGTAATGCCCAAAAGTTGGTTTGTTGGGTCTAGTAGGGTATGGTAAATTGTATTGGTGGATCATAGGGTCATCTCCAGTAAGGTATGTTTGTTTAAAACAGATGTTTGCTGAACCTCCTATCTGTGTATATCACTACTTTCGTGACTTCGGGTAGGCTCAAATCGAAATTCGCTTCGCTCGTGTCAGTGTCTCGGCCCTGGTGGGCTCGAAGCGATACTTATGTGAAGGAGCCTCAACTCACTACTCTCGTGTCGACTATAGTTCATTCGGTGAGTGTTGAGAGTGAAGCGCCGTCCATCCCATAACGGGACACAGGGCTCCAGCCAATACCGGGAAAGGACGTCACGTGGCGAGTGTTGAGAGTGAAGCTCCGCCCATCTCCTAACGGGATAAAGGGCTCCAGCCAATACCGTGAAATGACGTCACGTGGAATGTGTCATTCGGTGAGTGTTGAGAGTGAAGCGCCACCCATCCCCTAACGGGACAAAGGGCTCTAGCCAATACCGTAAGATGACGTCACGTGGAATGTGCCCTAATTCAAGTCATACCCCAGCCCACAGCCAGTTCTCGAGTGCTGTATTTCGTTCGTTGAGTTAGGAGTCCGATTTTGTGTATATTATAGTGCAAAATATCCTAGTGTCATTATTATTTTAATTGTTTTAAAAGTTTATAGTAATGTTGTTATGTGTATTGTCGTTTCGGTAATGTTATTTTTTCAGTTACAATTTAATTATATCTGTAGAGACGCTTAATTTTTAAATATGGACTAAAAACAAACACGGTGAGCTCTTAAATATAGTGGTAAGAGGCAGAGCAATAAAAATATTTATAAGACAGTCTTAAGCGAAAACCCGGGAATTTTGAAAGATAGTACGGTGCAAAAGGTATCTGACACAAAGGAGTTGGAAAAGTAGAATATACAAATTACAAGAACTATCGTGATTTGACGCTAAAATCAAAGAAATTCATAGAGAAGTGTTTTTAAACCATTTTCGAAGCGTTTTGCCAAAGCTGGAAGACCATTGCGTAATAGTGATTGACAACGCACCATACTATTCAACTAAACTAGAGAATCTTCCAACAACTTTTTGTAATAAAAATAAATTAGTTCAGTGGTTAACAGAAAAGCAAATTCCTGCTGACACGTCTCTACTGAAGATGGGACTCCTTCAACTAGCGAACAAGGATAAACCAAAATATAACAAATATGTGATTGACGAAGAAGCCAAACTCAGAATAAAACAGTTTTAAGGTTACTTCCATACCATTGTGAACTTAACCCAATTGAGCTGATTTGAGCGCAGGTAAAAGGTTATGTGGTTGCAAATAATAAAACTTTTAAATTAAATGAAGTTAAACGCCTCTCAGATGAAGGCTTTCTGGAAGTAACAAAAGAGAATCGGGCAAAGTGTGTCGAACATGTGAAGAAGGAAGAAAACAAACTATGGAGGCTGGGTGACAATTGAAAATATGGAAGAAGAAAATACACAATTTATTACAAACGTAGGGAATGGCAGTAGTGGCAGTGAGGACTCGGTAATGGCGGCGGAATTGCCATTGAGCGAGTAAAAGAATAAAGACAGATGGGTTTCTCCGTACCACAGGTTTATGTAACCTAGCCCTGTGGGAGCCTCTTTACCCTAAAAAAGAGTGACCCCCGATAAGGTGGAAGAGATTGACGTTTCTTCGGGGGCTTTTTACTAACATTCCACCGGTCATTAAACACAACAACCCCGTCGCGCGCATAAGGGCCGCTTGTGAATCGGCCTGACCCTGACGTCAGTGCCTTAGTGGGCGGCGCACTATCAACACTGACTGAATGGACTATTGGGCCTCGCCTGATCTCATAACTAAGAGAATACCACATTGCCTTGCAGGTCCAGGATTCGAAATTACATTTTAAAAATAACATCGCTATTTGTCATCGTAGAAATGCAGGGTTCGTACCATTTACTTGCAGTATTTAAATAAGACAATTTGTATCTAATGTAGGTAGTGGGTTATACGTTGAAGATTAGAGAGATGCACACACGAAATATGTACAAGAAACGGTTTAAAATGAGTGCTATTTTGATATTTTAAATTCAATTTGATTGAATTTAAATATTATTCTATGTAATAGTTTTCTATACCAAATTCATGTTCCTACTATCATTTTTGTATCGGCTAGAGTACGTAAGTACGGACGACAAAGACAACAAAGATGGACGGACGACACGTCAAAAACAACTTTATCGTTTCCTGAGGCTATGAAACGTAAAGATCAGACAAAAAACAGTTGTAATTTTGTAACGAGCACCAAACTTCTCCTCTACTTCATATACTGTGTATGTAAAAGGAAGACAAACTTTGGTTTTAGGTTGGGTATGTGAGAAAGTTTGTGCATTTACACTATTTACTTATAACCTTATTTTAAATCCGTAACAATCGACAATTTAAATAATGTCACGTATTTTAAGGAGTGTGATTTATGAGGTAGAGTTACTTGCAGTTAAATAAATTGAGAAAGGAAATGTTTAGGAAAGTTTAAAGTTTACAGTTTAAACGATTCTTTGCTGCAAGTTTTATTTAATGCCTTGTAAACTAGAAAACAGTTTCTAAGTTAATAGCGCTGACTGCTAACAGTTGTTTCAAGTGCTACTTATTTCATTCCATAAAACTTTTAGCACTTAATCTTTGGTAGAATTACAGTATAATGCAATGGCGGGAAAAATTACTAAACTTTAAATTGCATTCATTCTTTGAAGTTGTATATTTTTGTGTTTTTATACAGAAGTATTTCTTATAATTTTTTATTATTACTTAGCCAGATATACGAAGTATAAGGTAACTGGTTAATCAATAAAAATTTTCAACTCTGTCTTTTGACTGATCTCCATGATTCATGGGCTCTGGAAACAGAAAAGGAGATTTTCGTCATGTCCCTCCGTCGTCGTCGTCGTCTCTAAGTAAGCACGGTAGCGGCAACAAAACAAAGATAGAAACATGAATTTGGTTTAGGAGATTATAATAGTGTGCTCATATAAAAAACTCTATTGAAATTCAGACAAATAGAATGGAAAAAAGAGAAAATAGAGGCCTTTTAAAATAGTTATTTGTTGATATCTTATATGTTACTCAATTTATGTCACAGTAAATTAGATAAATATTTGGAAAATAAAATTTTATTCTGTATTTAATGGTACCCACTCCACCTCTATACGATGGCAAGTAGCAAATTTATTGTCAAAAACGTAATTTTGACCCTTGATCTCCTAAACAATTGTGTTATTAGTAGCCTATAGTTATACGAAGACCGCGTCATCTACAGAACGAGTGGATTCTTCTTCACATATGTACAGCTACGAAGACCACTAAAGCTAAGATACTGACACGAGCGAAGCGAGTGGAGACGTTTTAAATATATATATATATATATATATATATATATATATATATATATATATATATACCTACGAGGGCCTACCATAGTGAGTGCGGATGAATACCAGAGGACCATAGCTGGATATACACCTTTCTTCATGTAGTCTTGGGTTATATACCGCTCTTTCATCTTTCCTATCATGTCTGTCTTGACCAAATATTGGTCTCTTCCAACTCCGATGCTGTTAAAGTATTCAATGCCTAGGGGTCTTTATTTTAATCTTCTTCTTTTTTTAATAAGTCGATTAGAACTAATAGGTTTTTTGCCTCTAAACAAAAAGTTTATGAGATTTAAAAATCTTTGTAATAACTCTTTCAAACGTCCTTACCCTACTGGCTAGGACTCCTTGATCTACCAATACAATTTTAAAGTTCTTATAACGCCTAAGAAACCAAATTTTACATGTAGAAAATCTGCTTGTATTAAATCGTATGACGGGGCTTGGGAAATAAAATGATAGCACATATAAACTTGATTTTCGCTTGTTATAGTTGTGCAAAAAAAATGAGAGTATATAACTTGGTGTTACTTTGGGTCTATTATGTATGTAAATTCATTTCAATTAGTAAATTAATATATTGCAGAAAGCTCGTCCTGATATTACACATTCTTAAACCGCTGCACAACCGGCTGCTGGGTATCATAGCAGAACGATGAGAATTGCAGTGTATAATAAATATGTACCTTTGGAATGTATCCTACCCTCAGAGTCTCACTATAGTGAATACGGGCTTTGCATTCTCGAGGGACCTAGCTAGATTTACATTTTCCCCCTGTAGTCTTGGGTTAGATCCCTCTCTATCTTTCCTAGCAAGTCTTTATTTATCAACTCGAGTTCTTTTCCATCTCTGATACTATTAGAGTAATGGATAGTATATATATATATATATATATATATATATATATATATATATATATATATATATATACACTGTATATAAAGATTGATGTCCGAGAAGTTTTTAGCCTTTTAAACAAGAACAAAAAATGAAATGCATTTGAAATAATGTCTTGAGTTTGGAGATACCGGTTGGATATTTCTTCTAAGGATATTATGACTATATATCGCAGCATTTACTGTTACGTGAAATGAAGATTTGGCTCAGTGATGACTTAACCCATTTACGATACAGGTTAATGAATATATGACAGACCATCAATTGCATTTGGTAACTGAAGAGGTAGAAAACACCTATTGTGTTGCTTGAAAAGGCAATTGTGTTGATCACAAAGCGGTGAATTACTACTAGAACTTATCTGTTGGTGGCGGACAATCCAGTTTCTGTTAAAAGATTAGTGAAATACTTGAGGAGTAATAAAGTTTGAAGGATTAGGTTAGATACTTAGAAACGGTAATCAGGTGTATGTTAGGCTATAAGATTGTCGACTGCTTATGTCTTACGATGTTGCTATTGCACAGGGAAGAGATCTGGACAAACGCAATCAGAATTGAAAAATATAGAAGTATGAAATCGGTACAAAGAATTTTACCGATAAAATTCGAATTACCATTGATCGGGTAATGGTTCTAAGAGTTTTTTTTGTACATACCGAACAGTATAGGAAACAGCTATTGTAGTGACAGTGGGGATAATTAATATAGATCTGCTTGCATATGAGAGAAAGATAACACAGAAATTAGTGATAAATATTAGAACAAAGAAAGATTATGGCGCAGTAGTATGAAATATGGTTAAATTTCTCCAAGGAAAGGTGGACAGCCACAGTATAAAATATCGGGACAAGTAGAAGTCATAGTAAGATAAATTATTATCCACACAGTTTATTACTGGGCACGAACTATTCCAGAATTATCTCCTATACATGGGATAAGCAGGAGGGGATTAGGATATTGTCCACCACACGTTTCTAGTGACAAATACATTGTACCAGAGCGAGGAAAGTTTGTAGACACCATTTAAGAAATAGCTTATCATTACATCGTTGAACTGATATGATGCTACAAAGCAAAGACAACTGGAAAAGTCTACGAACGTGGAAGTTTTTAATATCTGCTGCCTTAAATGTTAATATTTACTAAATGTTAAACATTTCCCCTTTATACAGTATTGAAATTAATAAAAAAACTTTTTTCCTAAAATAGTTATAACAAACTTTAAAATGTGTTTCTTAATTACCGTTTTTCCTGAATCTAAAACATTGCTAACTTTAAAAGTATCATTGTGATGTTTGTGTAATTTTCTACACAGATATTTTAATAACTCTGTGTTTACATGTAAGGAAAAGGAAATAGCCTCTACTCGCTACCCTCGTGTCAGTGACTGAGCCCTCATTATTATACGAATATTATTTTCATGGGGAGGTCAGTTATTTGTGACAATAACTTTGCTATTTGTTATTTTAGCTTACGTGCAGACAACGATAACGGACGGACGTTATGTTAAAAATAATGTTTTCGGCTTCCTGACGTCATAAACATGAATATCAGTCAAAAACAGAGGTAAACATTTTGGCCAACGATTACCAAACCTACGCCATTTTGTATATTATATATATAAAAATGTTTAAGAGGTGATTAGTTAGTTGGTTTTGTGACGAACAAAATGAAGAAGTAGTTTCATGGTAAAGTGAACTCCAAGGTTAGTGGTTGGAAATTCTTTCTGAAATCAAGAAGTAATCAAATGAAGTATTCTAATAATGTACGCCATTACCCTCGGTATCGTATGTAACATCATCACCCAGAATGAGAACTTGGTGTCGGGATGGATTCATTCTAGGATCGGAGGTTGTAGGGGTAATCAGGATAAACCAGAAGTTCATAGACCGGGTATATGTTGACAGTGAAAAATGCACATTTAGAATTTGTCTCATTCTTGAAGAAACAATAATTACTTAGTTCAAATGAATATTTGGAAAGTTAAAATAATATTTTTTATAAATTATATGTGCCCGAAAACACTGCATACAATTTTTTCAACACCAAATGAAAACGACTCAACATAAAACCCCACCAAAAATATCAGGTAGGGTGTTGTGAGTCAATATACGAAAGTAAACTATGGACGCCTTGCTCGAAAAATTATTATTCATATAAAAGATAAAACTTGCGTAACCCCTCAAATATGTAACTCGTATTTGATTGAAATCGACCTTTCAATGGCGGCGGTTATAGTTCATAATGTATTTTTGGCAATTTTTCCTGAAGCATAATATTTATTTACTTTCAAAAAGATACGTATTTGGGTCAATAATGTTCAATTTTCACTGAAATTGGAACGAAATTGGTAGAATCGATTTTGAAATATTACGTTAATTTGTAAAAATCTCATGTCTGATTCTTTTAAAATCAATAACTCAGAAATCGACTTGGGGGGGGGGGGAAATGGCGACCATTACGTTTTGTATGAGTTTTGAAAGTCTGTTATCCGATTTTAGATTTTTTTTTTGGCACCTATACTCGAACAATACCTATATTCTAATGGTATGTACCTATATTCTAATGGCACTTATACTCTAATAACAAGTGAAAGAAACGACATAAATAAGGAAATATATGAACACGTGCCAATTTGATTGAAATCGGTCTACGCGTTTGTGCAGTAGAGCCTTGAGTTAACGCCAGACAGACGACCCAGACATCGTTCCAAAAAACAATTTTTAAAAATTGAAGACCTCAAAACGGACATATTGTGCAAATTAAACTCGACATAAATTTTTAAATCAAATAATTTTCTCTGTATTACTTAATGTGATGATAAAATGCCATTCAACAATTAACAACCTTGAAATATCAAACTTTGATAGTTTTTATAAATTAAAAACAACAAGCGGTATGATAAACTATCTAGGTTTGTTAAATATCTAAAATCTAGCGTTATTGTTTTACTCCAGGAACGGTTGTTTTCCCACCCAAATAACTTTACATTCTGCAGAATATTGCTTCTGTTAGATAGAATAATAATAAAGTTAAGTGCAAAACTGAGTTTGGTGGGTTGCAATTTATTTAATGTATCTGTTGGACTTGTGATTTTCAATTCCAAATTAGGATAAACTTCACGTAATATTTGAATTGTGATTAGAAATAGGAAAATTAAGGTAAAATTTGCAATTGGTGCTAAGACTTTTAAAATTTTATATAATTAAATGTTATTACATTTCTCGTATAAATCTGGAATTTTCGATGTATAAAGTAACTGATTTTAATTTGCGATTGTTTATGCGTTAGTAAAATAAATTATTAGGTTTTCCGTTGAACAAACTTATATTTAATCTACAAATATGGAACTGTATCAAAAATTTCCACACCCACCAAATTTTGAATACAAACAAATGTGTGTTTTGGGGAATATTTACAGGATCGAAGAAACTTACTTTTCGTATATGTGTTTTTTGGGAGGGGAGGTACGCAGAAAAGAAGAAAAATCTTTTGTAGACGAAGTACCTCATTCCTACAAAATGGGATATGCATAATAAATAAAAAAACCCAAAGCATTCGTTATCCAAATCTGTTCACTTCTTGAAGGAATTACTGTTAAAACTTGAACATTTCGAAGAGGCGCTCATACACCACCTTGGTCAACAACATAACAATCCTTCTGCTTCCTTCAACTTTCTATATATATATGAGCTATGGTGTCTTTATTTTATGGTTTGTCTCCTTTTTCTGTAAGATGATTATGACCGAGAGGTTTATATTCGCATTTAACAAAAGAGGGGAGCATTGAAAGAACAGCAAGATATATCTCTTTTGTTAAATGCGAAGATAAACCTCTCGGTCGTAATCATCTTACAGAAAAAGGAGACAAAACCATAAAATAAAGACACCATAGCTCTTAAACACTCTATTAACTTCAGAGTCTGAAGAGAACAAGAGATTGTCAAGAGAGACCTGATAGGAAAATTGAAAAAGAGGTATCCACACCTCCAGTCATTCTTTACTGTATTCTGTTCGTGAATTTATTTTCACCTTTTAAATGTCTTTTGTTGTTAGCCGAAACTACGATTAGTTGAACTAATCCTTTCGAATTATCTTTCTTTTTTATTATTATTTTAAATTATCATTTTAAATTTGTTAATTAACTTTTATTGTTTTTGATTTCTATCCCGGCACTCTTCCAGTTCTCGGCGACCCGTGACTTCGTTTCAATTTTTGACTTTAATTACTTTTCACCCTATAGAACTCCTTCTAACTTATTGTTGGTTTTTAAGACACAACAAGAAAATCAAAATTCTGACCTACAGCGTCACACCTTACATCCTTTTCAAAATTTTATAATCAAAGAGTATCTGAGTATCCTTATTTTCTTCCTCGCCGTACCATATTCTGTCTTTTCTATCCTTCTTTAAGTTCTAGAATTATTCCTTTTTCGTTCTTTTTCTCTTCAGTTTTATATTCAGTGATTGATTTATTATAAAATATTAATTTGATTTCTATCCTTAAACATTATTTATTTATGATTATTGGCTTTATTAAATTTATTTCCATAATTAGCCTTATTAGTGTGGTTTGGAGATTGTTGGCTCTCCTGCATGGACATTTTCATCGGTCTGCCGTTGCTTTGTGGCGAAATTGCCCTTTGTACATTCTTATACTTTTAGCCTATTATATTTCTTAAAACTCCCCTAACTTCTACCAGGAACATAGGATTTTCTCCAGAAGACGTTTTTCTTATTCTTTTCGCCTTGGTGTACTATTCTTCGCGGTGGGACTCTCTGTTCCCAAGAAAGTCGATTTTTTCTTACAACTTATTTTTCTAGGATCCGATTTTTACACCTTGAGAGTTTTATGTCTATTGGTCACTTTATTTTGGTGAATGTTCCGGACAAAGTTTCTACCCGCACTGCTGATCCCGTACGTATCTCGTTTTTATGATTTCGTATTGCGCCCTATTGTTTATTTAACACCTCTCTGGTTCTTTCTATAATTAAATTAAATTTCTCTAGTTTTCTCATTTTACAATCTCCTATATACTATTATGCTTCTATTGAGAGACTTTCATTTATCACGAGTTTTATCTCATCTTTATCAAACAATTAAAATTCAATATTTATTAACAAATTTCGATTTATTTAAGTTTAATGACTAACTTGTAATAGTTTATTCTAATATATATATATTTCCGCTCTAGAAGTTAACTTGTTTGAATCATTTTTTTAAATATGAGTTCTGTAACAAATTTTCATTCTTTATTTTTTCTTTCGATTATTGTGCATTTAAAATTTTTGTTGATTTTGAGAACTCTTGAAAAAGTTTTGGACTTGACCCTTGCGTATCTTTTAAACAATTCACGATAGAAAGAACATGAGTCAATTCAAAGTACATTCAGAGGAGCATACTTTTACAGTCTCGAAACCGGTTATTTCGTAAATTTAAATCCATCAAACTTGTTCCATTTATTGCTAAATATTCAAAGTCAGGAAGCAGGCTTGAACAGGTCACAGAGTCGAAGGTCACTTTCGTGATAAAATCCTACATCACAGAACCTAAAAAAAACAGAGTTGAATATTTCTAGCCACGTGTTTAAAAAATTCAATTTTCACAAAATCAAATTTTTCCAAATTTGTACATTGATCTAACTGTTCCACCGTGTAACAATGTTTTAAACAACCCTACCTCATACTACGTATACTGGGTAAGACCCCTTGATCTAATAACACAATTTTAGATTTCCTGCAATTGGTAATCATTTTCAGAGGATCTGCTTGTACATATTGTATGATGGGGCTGGGTTAAAACATACTATTTCCATTGGCTGTCAATTTAGATAAGGTAATGTAAGGACTTTCAATTCACGCAAATTTTTCTACTCCTTATTAAAAAAAAAGAAGTATCTCACCTTAAAGGTTAGATGATAAAATGTTAAAATAATAATTTTTGGGTAAGGTGAAATTGTTTCATGTGCTATAACTTTGCTTCTTTAACCTGAAATCCTACGAGGATTGTTGTTAGTACGAGTTTTTACTCTCTTCTTCAAAATTAAGACGAATGATTTAGGGGGAGACATCTTTGGGGCATCAAACGAATGAAATTACTTTCAGAGTCTAATTGGATTGTTTCACGAGGAAAGATATTGTCCAATGAAACATTAGAGTGCTGTAGAACTACTAACAAGATAAAAAAAAGAGTTATACTCCTCCACTAATTGTGCCACTTGTGTTCCACTCGTGCAAGAACCACGTGTCTTTGACTGTTACATTTTAACGAATTCCGTCAAGGGCTGGAGGGGGGGGGTACTAAGCCCTGGAGGATTGCAGAGGCAGGACATTATTTATCTTTTAATTTGATTTCTAACAGACTATGAAATAATAAATGGTGCAAAATCATTAACTATTGCACACACTCATTCACCAAATTAAATACTAACAAGAAATATTTATCACCCAACCCTCCATACTACTTTATTTATACGGGAGATTATACGGCGTTTTACCCAGCATAATGTGTTTTATCCAGGGGAAGTTTGGTAATCAAAAAATATGACTGATCTTTACTTTTAATGGCCTCAAGAAACCGAAAAAGTGATTTTCGGCATGCCGTCCGTCCGTCGTCGTCGACACTGTCGTCTGTAGACTACGTAAGAACAATAGCGACTACACAAATGGAGCTAGATATTTGGTACATGGGGAATCACATAGAACTATATTGAAATTTAATGTTGGTAATGGTAAACGGTATTTTGTTCATATCTCGTGTGTTATACTACAACTTATAACAGTCTAAATTTGATAGAAAATTGGATATTTATTTCTTCCAATGCAATGGTATCAACTCCACCTATCTGCGATGACAAATATAGTAATTATTATACAAATACAATTAAAGTAACCGGTACTTTAATAACGGGTCATTTCTATTTATACTTTTAACTGTTCATACTGCCACAGGGATAAAACTGTCACCGCGATCAGTCACAGGCACTCCAGATTACAATGCCTAGAAAATCGTCTTCCTGCACTTTCACTCTTACTTCTGATAACCTTACTTTAAGTTTTAAACACATGCATGTTATGGTAAATTTTGCAGAAAACTTTAATGTTTAATTTGTAGAAATTGGAAAATCATCAGGTTATTTTACATTTCAAACGGTTTCAGTTTAAAGTAGTATTTTAAAATTTTTTTTTTGGTATACAAATATCAATATTCTTCTTTTTTCTTTACTCTAATATTAAGTAATATTGATGATTTGATGATTATAACTAATGTTTCTACGAATGATACAGTATATGAACAAATTGCCACCTATTACATCAACTTATCTTTACATTTTAAAGTAGTGGATGGACATCATCATGGTACTTACCCAGCCCCAACATACAAAGCAGTTCCTCTAAATGTAATACCCAAAAGATTGTTTCTTGGGCCTTGTAGGACATGTTAAGTATTGATAGATCGAGGGTCGCTTCGGCCCTATTGGACCTTGAAACTGAACATATATGTGAAGAAGCTTCCACTAGCTAAGCTTGTGTTACAGCTATGGATCTCGTAACACTATGAATTGTCTTGGGAGATCAGGGTTCGATATTAATGATTTACCAATAAATTCATTATTTGTAAACGTAGAGACGTCGGGTTGACACCTTTAGCCTACATGCAGAATTGAATTGAAAATTTGTATCTGATTTAGTGTGTTATAAGTAGAATAACATACAAGATAAGAGTAAAAATACAGATTGAAACTTCCATCATTCTAAAATGTTTAATCAGATTTGTCTGCATTTCAATGGGATTCTATAACACACTCTAGTCTCCTATACTAAATATCATGTTCCCATATTAATTTGTGTGACCGCTATCGTGCTTATGTAGAGGACAACGACGACGCTATCGTGCTTATGTAGAAGACAATGACGACGGACGGACGACGCTATCGTGCTTATGTAGTAGACAATGACGACGGACGGACGACGCTACCGTGCTTATGTAGAGAACAACGACGACGGACGGACGACGCTACCGTGCTTATGTAGAGGACAACGACGACGCTATCGTGATTATGTAGTAGACAATGACGACGGACGGACGACGCTACCGTGCTTATGTAGAGAAAAACGACGACGGACGGATGACGCTATCGTGCTTATGTAGAAGACAATGACGACGGACGGACGACGCTATCGTGCTTATGTAGAGGACAACGACGACGGACGGACGACGATATCGTGCTTATGTAGAGGACAACGACGACGGACGGATGACGCTATCGTGCTTATGTAGAGGACAACGACGACGGACGGACGACGATATCGTGCTTATGTAGAGGACAACGACGACGGACGGATGACGCTATCGTGCTTATGTAGAAGACAATGACGACGGACGGACGACGCTATCGTGCTTATGTAGTAGACAATGACGACGGACGGACGACGCTACCGTGCTTATGTAGAGAACAACGACGACGGACGGACGACGCTACCGTGCTTATGTAGAAGACAATGACGACGGACGGACGACGCTATCGTGCTTATGTAGAGGACAACGACGACGGACGGACGACGCTACCGTGCTTATGTAGAGGACAACGACGACGCTATCGTGATTATGTAGTAGACAATGACGACGGACGGACGACGCTACCGTGCTTATGTAGAGAAAAACGACGACGGACGGATGACGCTATCGTGCTTATGTAGAGAACAACGACGACGGACGGACGACGCTACCGTGCTTATGTAGAGGACAACGACGACGCTATCGTGATTATGTAGTAGACAATGATGACGGACGGACGACGCTACCGTGCTTATGTAGAGAAAAACGACGACGGACGGATGACGCTATCGTGCTTATGTAGAAGACAATGACGACGGACGGACGACGCTATCGTGCTTATGTAGAGGACAACGACGACGGACGGACGACGATATCGTGCTTATGTAGAGGACAACGACGACGGACGGATGACGCTATCGTGCTTATGTAGAAGACAATGACGACGGACGGACGACGATACCGTGCTTATGTAGAGAAAAACGACGACGGACGGATGACGCTATCGTGCTTATGTAGAAGACAATGACGACGGACGGACGACGATACCGTGCTTATGTAGAGGACAACGACGACGGACGGACGACGATATCGTGCTTATGTAGAGGACAACGACGACGGACGGACGACGATATCGTGCTTATGTAGAGGACAACGACGACGGACGGACGACGATATCGTGCTTATGTAGAGGACAACGACGACGGACGGACGACGATATCGTGCTTATGTAGAAGACAATGACGACGGACGGACGACGCTACCGTGCTTATGTAGAAGACAATGACGACGGACGGATGACGCTATCGTGCTTATGTAGAGGACAACGACGACGGACGGATGACGCTATCGTGCTTATGTAGAAGACAATGACGACGGACGGACGACGCTACCGTGCTTATGTAGAGAAAAACGACGACGGACGGATGACGCTATCGTGCTTATGTAGAAGACAATGGCGACGGACGGACGACGATACCGTGCTTATGTAGAGGACAACGACGACGGACGGACGACGATATCGTGCTTATGTAGAGGACAACGACGACGGACGGACGACGATATCGTGCTTATGTAGAGGACAACGACGACGGACGGACGACGCTATCGTGCTTATGTAGAAGACAATGACGACGGACGGACGACGCTATTGTGCTTATGTAGAGGACAACGACGACAGACGGACGACGCTATTGTGCTCATGTAGAGGACAACGACGACGGACGGAACGCTATCGTGCTTATGTGGAGGACAACGACGACGGACGGACGACGCTATTGTGCTCATGTAGAGGACAACGACGACGGACGGACGACGGTATTGTGCTTATGTAGAGGACAACGACGACGGACGGACGACTTTTGTCGAAAATCACTTTGTCGGCTTCCTGAAGCCATGAAACATGAAGATCAGTTAAAAACGCAGGTTGACATTTTGATGATTACGAAACTTAACCTATACTTTGTTACTGTATAAATAAAAGGAAGTGGTAAGACTGGTAACATTGTCGCTCTGGTATTGGTCAACCTTAAAGAAATTCAAAATGGCTGTTACAGTGTTCAACTTTTTACTTTCCTTAATAATATTTTTTGACCCATCACATAACTTTGCTTGTACTGCATTATTAACTACTATATTATTTGCGTATTATAGGAAAAGCTATGTGGTATGGATAAAACAATCGATGTCAAGTTCTTCCCTTGAATACAAAAAGTGTTTCTTCGAATAGTGTCTGTCGTCTGTGTATGTCCAGCGCTCCACAGCCCAAACATTTTGACAGATTTTAATAACATTTTGTATTGGGGTATATTTTGGTCATATTTTGGAGGTTTTACAATCCATTTTTCGGGGGGTAGCTGACATAAAGAAACATTTAATTAGGATAACATCATAAAATTAGGATTTTATAATGATTTTGATTAAATTTCGGCTCAAGTGTAGCCTCTACGGATCTAATTAAAACGTATTGGTCGCCAACACTCCAAAAATGCCAGTTGGTGAGTTATCGGTAAAAAGAAAAAAAAAAAAAAGAAAAAAGTAATTAAATCGGCAATTTGTGCTGCTATAAAAACTTAATTTCTCAAAGCAAATTCGATAAAATTTTAGGGAATGTGAAGATTAATAATGACTCAAAATTGTGTGTAAGATAGCAAGTAAAATAATTTCATAATTTACAAATAATTGGCTAAAAGGAAAAAAACAACCTATAATCTAATAATAAAAATAATCCTTATTTTAATCAAATAATCAAAATCGTAGCAAGTTAAGGCTTATTTAAATATATTATTTTCCAAAATGGCTTCGATAGTTCATTTTTTTTCGACTGACAACTACCGAAATGACATTTTTCGTGATGATTAGTTTAGGTTTGTTTTTGTTTGGATTTGAGGATGGGTGGGTGGGAAAGTTTGTGCATTGTTTTGCACACATTCTAATTAATCACGTTAATCGCAGTCAGTTTTTCCAAAATTATTTGAAAACTGAAATTGATTTCGTTATTGATTTAACATTAAAATTTTTAAAATAACAACTTGTAAATTTGATGTTATTTTAGTTATTATGAACAATAAAATCATACGAAAAGCTGTTATTTTTTATTGCATGAACAAAGAAACAGTGTTAGGGAAACTATTTAACCACTCTTAATTTACCCTTTTACCTCCATCTTGTCGCTTTGAAAACTTTTCTAATATTTTAAGACGGTTAATCTTTTTGATTTATTTATGTTGTAGGGAGTGTTTTTAATTAGTTGAACTTATTTCTCATTTTACTTCCGGTTTTAAACCTACGTTCTTAGGGTGAAATAAAGGAATTGGACTCTAAATATTTCTTATCATAACTTTCTGACGCTATTTTTATTACTTTTTCATATACAGGGTGAGTAAGACCACCTGTCTCAAAGAGTAAAAGGTTTTACTGTACTAATTTGAATATGAAGAATTTAGAGGAAATATATTTGTAGAACTTCTAGATCTCAAAGGGGTATATATTGGGGCGAGGGTTAGTTTCTAGAAATTTTCAAATATAGACGTAGTTCATGCTATATATCATTTTAAAGGATATGCATATCTATATTTAGATGAGTCGATATTTACATCTCTTAGAAGTTGACTCATAACATATTGTGCTTCTATTATATCACAGTAAATATACATATGACTTGGTAGACCAAGTCCTACATTAGCCGGATATGATGATATGTTGTTTTTAATTAAATCAGTCTCCATTGAATCAAATCCTAACTGTAGTGCCAATGTTGGTGAAAATTCAATTTGAATTATATCATCTGATAAAGTTTCAAGTGATACAAGTTGAGATTGTTCATCAAAATTAAATTGTATATCTCTCCCAATTTTCCCATCATTGTTTAAAGCTTCAATAATATTCTTTTCACTTGTATAATTTCCTGGGGTAAGTTGAAATACCGATATTGCATTAAGTGGATCACTACGATAAATATATACTTAATACTTTCCTTCAACGACGGTGAGAAAAGAATTTGGATATTGTACTTCAGCTAAAGCAACTTCCCATTCGCCAACAAGTTTTATATTACGTGGTAGTTTTGTTGTAAATTTTGTAATGGTATTATCCGGAAAGTATGAGAATGAACTATTGCTCGGCAGTGTTAAATAGAATTGTTCATTCATTTTTGAACTTTAATTTCGGAAACATTTACCCAAGAGTTAAAGCTTGATGGATAACCTATCCAACTCACAAACACTTTCCTACTGACTCCTCTTCCTTTAGAATCCAGTATTTCATCAATTTTAAAAGTTTTGTTTTTGGTTATAATCACTTTTTGTAATTCAGGTTCATAAAAATTTCCATCTACTCAATCACCGTTTAAATCTTCAAGTGTGTAGAGTGGAATTGGAAATGGTAATACATCCCGTATACTAAATATCTCCTCACTCCATCCTGATTCATACCCTTTATCAAAATGACCTCTAGATTTTGTGATTCTAACATTATCACCAATTGAGTATATGGGCATATGATGTTTTATAGTTTTATTATATAAATTATTCAAAACTTTAAATCTATTTGATGCGGGGTTTGTAAAACGTTGTACATTTACAAAATTAAGTAAATGTGGAGATTTAATTGGACATCTCCATAGTGATATATTCAAACAAGAAAAGTTTCTACTAAACGGTGTTGAATTACGTCTTCGTTTGGTACGGACTAGGGACGGTTTCAGTCTTATGTCATCAGAATCTACACATAAAATAAATATAATAGAGGCAAATCTATTTGTTAGGAAAATGCGAATTAACCCATCTCTTCTTTTAGCTCATAGTAAAACACTTGAGATAAGTTCTGCAAAATATCCAATCACACGGGTTGAAGTAAAAGCACTCACCATACCTGCGGGTGTTCAAGGTAAAGCTTTAGATAATATTTTTCTAGGACTAGCAAAACGTGTGATTTTTGGACTAGTAAGCAATAAAGCATTCAATGGTGATTTTAAATAAAATCCATACAACTTTAATCATTACAAAACTAATTTCTTCTCTCTTTATATAAATGGACTCCAAATTCCTTCAAAACCGATTCAACCCGATTATGGAACCAACGGTTTATATGTCCGTGCTTACAACACATTGTTTTCTGGGACAGGAATACATTTTATGAATGAAGGTAATGATATATCAAGAGAAGATTATTCAAAAGGATATTGTTTGATGGCATTCGATTTGACAAGACCTCTCTGCGAATTTAATCTCATACGTCATGGTAGTCTACGTATTGAAATCAGATTCGAGTCTGAGTTGACGGAAACAGTAAACTCTATTGTATATGGAGAGTTTGATAACATTATTGAAGTTGATAAAAATAGGAATATTATTTCAGACTTTGGTGGATAAAAGATACAACCGACATATGCAAATCTAGTATAGTGTACGAAGCCAAATCGTCAAGTTATTTTTTTTTTTCAATTTCAAACAAAGTGTGTGTATTAATAAAATTCTTTCAATGAATAGTCTGTAGATACAGAAATGTTTAACCCATCTACCCATTTTAAATACTGGAGTATATGCATCAGACCAACTCCCATTACGTGCTGTACCGTGTTCGGGATTTGTTGTAAATACCGACCCACATACCCAACCGGGGTCACATTGGGTTGCAATATATATAACTTATGATGGACGAATGGATTATTTTGATAGTTATGGGATTTCACCAAGATTTCATCAGCATATGCGATTTATTCAAAATAATTCAACATCGTTTGTGTATAACAATCAGAAATTACAAAGTATTTATTCAACTGTGTGTGGAAAATATTGTGTACTTTTTTTAAATTTTCGTGCTTATGGATATACAATGGAAGACTTTATTTCACTATTTAATGAAAATGTTGTTTGTAATGATTTATTCATATGTGAATAATTGTTCAATTGTATATATACCTGAAATTAAAAAATGATTAAAATTTTTTGACTTTTATTTCACAGTATGACACATTATATTTGTAAAATATATCTTGATTATGTAATTATAGGTCCCATCACCGATTCAAAGGGCTTTGGACCTTCTTTATTGTACCAGAAATTAAAAAAACAATTTTACAACTTTAATTAAAAAACGAACAAACAAAAAAAATTTTAAAACAATTTCACAACTTTAATTTAAAAAATAAATAAAAAAATACTTAGAAAAATAAATTACTGTGGTACTTGGCTGGTTTAAACCTATAATTCATATTCAAGATATAAATAATAGGTGCATGATATAGTTATCATAAATAGATAAATTCTTGTACACTACTTCAAAGTAGTTGGTATTTTACCGTGTAGTAGTGTTTAACTTCACAAGTTAAATTCAAATCACTTTTTTGTACATTTTTGTTTTTAAACCATGGAAATACGGAATCTAACTTTTGCCACCGATATTTCTACAGGCAGTACTTGTGAGATGAAGCACTTATGAACACATATCTCCTATGGAAACTCAAAATGAAACATGGTTAATGTGTGTGGTTAAACAAGAAATTTATATATTTATTAACACAGAACATGACTTGTCTGTTGGAACTTTAGATTGCAGGCCTTGAAAAAAGCCATTAGTGTTCATTTGGTTAGCATAGTGAACTCACTCTCTTACTTCCAATTTTTCCATTTTTTTCCCCAGTGATTTAAAAATACAATTATCCAATTTGTCCTCTTTAAACTTTTGTTCAATAAAATAATGTGATGTGTGTGTGTGTGTGTGTGTGTGTGTGTGCGTGTGTGTGTGTGTGTGTGTGTGTGTGTGACTTATGGAACAGATACATTTTTCTTTAGTAGTTAATGAAATCATAATAAAATATTTAGAATGTTATTTATTAAATATTCATAATAATGTCAACTTTGTGTTGATGTTTAGTCAACTGTATTTCGAACTAATCTGTTGAAATCGCTTATGTACATGTAATGAGAATTCCCTTTTCCCGTTATGTACAATAGGTCCCGATGTTCGGCTTTTTGCTCATCAGAAACCTTAATCGGGTAGACATTTTCCTTTTCATCGATACCGAAAACGTTTATACTAATAGTGTTTACCTTTTCAAATTTATGAATATCTCCAATTTTAAATGGGAACTCGACACAATTCCAATTGTATTTGCAATCGAGTTCCGGTTTGTTAATGTTAGAACTCGTTAACAGATTATTAGAATTATTGTTTACAAAGGGAGTTAGGACAGCATGCTTGAATAAAAAATATCACTATTCTGTACATTTACGACACATTTTATATTTTTTTGGGGAGGTCTACCCCTCAAAGGGTTGTACTTATTCACCCTGACTTCAAATTTCTTTAAATGAAAAAAAAAAAAAAAAACGAAAATCCTGAACCCTTCAGTTCGCACTCCTCTTTTTCATTAAGTATATTCCGTAGTTCAGAATCACAAAATTCATCAAGGTTAGTGGAACGAAAGAGTGCAGCATTTTTCGTTTCGAAACAGCGCAAACACATTTCTTTTTTAATATTTACAAATTCACATTCGATGAATAAATTAACTTTCACACACTCATTAATTGATAAACATTTTTCTAAAACTTCTATAATACATGACTTCAATGTAGTAAAGAAGAAAAAGTGTAAATTCAATATCTGTTCCACAAATACGCTGGCTCTAAATGTTTTCAACCTATTCACAATAGCTGTCTCAATTTCTGTGAATATCTTTCGTGTATTATCTGTGTTCACCTCATCATCATCTTCTGGGTTGTTAGATGTATCTGGTGTATCTGGTCCAGTAATGTGAGTAGATGTGCTTGGACCACCATCTTGAATGATAGGCCTATGTGTGGGTTGTACTGTATTTTCACCTTTAATTGCGTGTAATTTTAAATGTTTTGTTAAATTATGTTTCATTTTAAACTGTTTACTACAAATGTTGCATTGGTGTGTTGCATGTATTGACATATGTCTGTTTAAATTGTATGCTGATGTGAATGACATTGAACATTGTGTACAGTTGTGATTTTCAGCATGTGTTAGTGTATGTATCTTTAAGTTATCTCTTCTATTGAAAGATTTATTGCATAAGTTACATTTAAATGACGTGTTGTTGTGTATTGTTTGTATATGTTTATTTAAAATTTGTTTATTTGAAACAATATTTTCACATGTAGGACATGAATTAGACATTTATATATATTTATAAATCTCTGGTTAAAAACAGATAGTAAACACTTACCAATTTGGAAGATCGAGCGAGAGAGAGAACTGTACTATGACACTTGTGGTTAGAATATTGAAACCACTCATATATATACACTCTGTGGAGGTGGAGGTTAGGAAACTTTCACTAATTATCATGAGCTTCAGAATCAAAATTAGAATCTAAATGTATCTCTCTTCAAGATTATAATTTTGTAATATATATATATATAGACATTTTTCGAAGGTTTCGAAAGTTGAAATAACAGGATGTTTTTCGTATAAAAAAATGTCAACATATTTCCCATACTGTAGGGTATATTTCAAGTACATATGTTGAAATTAGAATCTAATTTTGTAATATATACACATTTTTCGAAAGTTTCAAATATTAAAATAACAGGATTATTTGTAATAATATTTTCGAAAGTTTTGTCAACATATTTCACTTTCAGATCCGGTGTGGTGGAGTGGGAAAAGTGATGGGGTGGGGGTGGGGGAAAGGAGGGTAGGGATCCTGATTCTGAACAATCAGCTGGGGTGGGGGGATCCTGATTCTGAACAATCCCATAATTAGAATCTAAATGTATCTCTCTTCAAGGTTCTAATTTTGTAATAGGCTATATGTATATATAATAGACATTTTTCGAAAGTTAAAATAACAGTATGTTTTTTCTTTTATACTGAAATTAGAATCTAACGTTTGTTGAGGTGGAGGGATCCTGATTCTGAACAATGAGCTGGGGTGGGGGAAGGGGAGGGGGAAGATGAGGGGTGGGGGATCCTGGGGTCCTAGTTATGGTCTACACCGCAGAGTCGCCAATTCCCTACTACTGACGGGTATGGGATAGTACCATGATGACGTCCATCAACTTGTTTGTACTTTAGATAAAGGATTTTAATATAATCAAGATATAAAATATTTTCTGTTTCCACTTTAATTAAATTAAATTAAAAAGTCGTTTCGTATTTACATATATATACATATAATTTTTTTTTTCAAATTTCAAAGCCAAAGGGAAATGTAGTGTCATTAATGTTCAGAAACAGTAGGATTTACGCCTCAACCAAGTAAGTCCCTGACATCCTAATATCCAAACCCGAAGCAATTAAAACCGCTATATAGGTCCTACACTTTGCAATTTGCAGGGAATTTCCACTGCCATAAAACAAGATTAGAAGTGGATATGCCTGGCATTGGGTGAATAAACAACAAAGACAGTTTAAGGTATTATATCTTTATGACTGAAATAATAGTTATTGGATAGAATGGTAATACTAAATAGTGTTTATAGTATGTATGAAGTAACCTGTCTCCTGACCCTTCGACTACCTGGGACAGGCCCAGGTCATTCACTTGCACTCTGCGACATCCACAGCTGTTTTCCTAAATAGTCACCTTTTAGTTTCTCCACTAGCTTAAGTAACTTTTTTAGCCGAATCTTATATATATATATATAGTATTCTTTTTAATAATAATTGTTTTGCCTTAGAACTACTTTAATTAATTAACGTACCTTATTTCAAGTCGATAGTACTTCTTTATATTATAGTAATGGCTACATGTTTCGCTGCTATAGGCAGCATCATCAGGCCAACTAATAACATTTATGTTTGTTCACAAACACACATAAAAACCTCGGCCTGACACAAATAATTGTGCAGAAACGGCACTCTTTAGAAGTTAAAAAACAACAAAAACAATATTTAACGAGTATTTCTGTCAGGCCAAGATTTTTGTATGTTTGTGATGTGTATATGAACAAAAATGTTAATGTCATTATTTGGCCTGATGATGCTGCCTATGGCAGAGCCATTACTTTAATATAAAGAACTACTATCTACTTCAAATAAGGCATGTTAATTCTTTTTCAGTTTTAAGATTACAATGTACATGATTGTATTACAAAATAATATGGCTGTGATACAAATGAAACCATACTGTAATTCTTGTGAAGCAACGTTTTTACGATTAAAAAAAAAAAATTAAATAGGTCCCATAAATGTCTCCAGTAATTTTTTAGAAAACTGGTGTAAAATACAAAACAACTAATTGGATTCGAAACACAAGTATTTAGGTTTTGTGGAAAATATATTTATTTTAAATAAATTCATACAATTTTGAACGAAATTTGTAGAGAACTTAATTCTGAGAAAACTTTTGTAAATAAAGTCAATATAAACACACAAAAATGAAAGTTAAAAAAAAAATTGTTTACGAAGAACATATGAGCAGTAAGAAGATGGTTTCTGCCTCATTTTGGTTGGTTTTGTTTTTAATAAAAGACGAGTATCTGTAACTTGTATTTGTCAACTCACGTAACAAACCTTCTCAGTCCCCCGTTTCTTTTATAAATGTCTATTATTTTAAATTGCTATTTAATTACTTCGACATGCGTCCATTCATTGTCGTTAGGTACATTGTGAACACGTTGAACGTAGGTACAATGGCGGTCACAAAAATTAAGATAGAAACATGAAATATGATATAGAGGACTTTAGTGTGCTCTTATAACACTAATACAATTCTGAATTTTGATTTCAAATATCAATTTAGCGACCTGTATGAATTAAAAAAAAAATCGTGTTCATACGTATCTCGTGTGTTATAACACAACACATTAAGTTAGATACAAATTTGCAGATTTCAATTCTGTACGTAATGGTACTAACCCCATCTCTTTAAAAAATAAATAATCGAAGTTATTGTTAGAAATAATTTGCACCTTTTACCTTTCAAGAAAATATGATATTAGTATAGTTACGAGGGGCGAGTCACCTTCCCATATGTTCATTGACACATAACGAGGCCCCACGTTAAGAAAGTAGTGATCATACCATCGTTACAACTGTTTTAAAACAAAGTTCTCATATTAAGTATAGCCTACCTTGGTCTAGCAACACTATTTAATATATCCTACAAGGCCCAAGAAACCAACTTTTGGGCATTACATTTAGATGTACCATGATTGTGGCCATCAACTTATATCTTCATTTTAAATACATTTATAAATGTCTATTAATTTAAAACGGTTATTTTTATTGCTTCTAGTATTACTTATTATCAATTATTGTTGTCTGTTGCAGCTTGTACACATATTCAGACGAAAAATCTACGTGGAGCCTTTTTGTTGAGAAATATATCCTAATTGGTATGCATTTATTAAATTAAAAATAAAATTTGTTAAAAAGTCGTGTTCCCAGTAATTTTTATTTCATTAACATAATTTATTATTCTAAAACTAATCTAATAAAATAAAAAACTAAATGTTTAAAAACAGCTGCACCACTATATTAAAACAATGTTTTGTTTGTTACTAAAAAGAAGAAAAATAATAATGAAAAATAAATAAATAAATTGCAACTCTTTCCTTCCCACATTGTGTTTGCTTTGTAAAGATTAACACAATTAATACAAGGGACTTCTTTCACTTCTCAAACGATTCTATAATACAGTTAAACTTTGTTTTAAAAGTTTATTTTCTATTTTCATTGTTTGCAAGAATTTATGTTCACAGTACTTTATAATAAACTTTATTCTGTAGTATTTTGTTAAAACAGCTGTTTTAACTATATACTAAGTGTTGGCAGAAATATTGTAGCCAAACTTTTGAATATAAAATAAAAAAAAATATATATATGTTTTTACCCTTACACACTGGAAAAATATTCAGAATTTAATTTGTGCACAATATATAGAATTTTTAACTAACTTCTAAGAAAATAATATTTTATGTAGCTATGTACTTTTAATTATATGAAGTTCCCCCAACACACAGATTGTATACAAAATCCTAAACACGTAAGATCTTTGAAAGTTGTTTTACCAACTTTGTGATAATTTTAAAACTTTGTGTTCTAGATTAAATGAAGACATGAACGTTAAGGGAATTATAAACTCTTGCTACTGGAATCTAATAGAGCCTCTTATGCAAGTAATCTGCCACAACTTAGTTTACCAAATTTGTCTCCTTAACGACTTTAACTAGTTCTTTCAATAGATAAGTCACAGGAGAGAACTTCAAACAGTTTCAGCCTCTTGCAGTTAGAGATATACGTAGAGTCAAAGATTATATCCAGCGGTTTTATCATCTAGCCGGAATCTTTCCCTCTCTCCTCTTATGAAAGTTCATCCTAATTGTATGATGATGTTTCTGCAGTTGATATACTCCATCATATTTACTTATATTAAGAGTAGAAGAACATACAAGGTTGTCGGAGATAATTTAGTTTACCCCTATAGTTTTAGTTATCTTCATTCAATCCTTGGTAGATTTTATATGACTGAGTGCTCCTCAGAGACTCTATTGCGAGTACGGAGGATCTAGCTGGATCTACACCTGTAGTTTTGTGTTTCGATCCTTCTTTTTCATTCGTCCTATCTCATGATTTGTTTTCACATTTAAACGTGCTTGAATGTCACTTGTACTTACGTAGATTAATTTTTAGATTTTCTAACATTCGAAGCCATCTCTGATTTTGTCTATCGGTCAGTCATTTGAATACTACAGATTAGGCCGAGATTAAATTGTGGGTTTAAAGTGATTAGGTTTAAACTATTCTACCTCCAGTTCCATATTTATTTTCCTTGAGTATTATTCGTTAATTTACCCTGGCAGTTTAAATTGGTCTATTTAAGTTTGAGGTTGTGTTTTAGGCTACATACTTATTTCACGGGTTACTAAGGAAAACAGCTAAGGAAGAAATATGTCTTCCTAAGCAGAACTCCGTTTACACATGTACGGCATGAACAAAACTGAAGGCAGTTTGCTGCTGAACTCGATATACTAGACGCTAAATTCACCTTACCTATAAAACCATCACGTTTGGTATAAACTTATGGCATTAGTATGTCATTAAAGTCGATAAAAGGATTGTGATACATTTTGATAATCAATAATATGGATACATAATTGTAATAGAAATAAATACAGTAAACATAAAACAAGTTGATGGGTGTCAAAAAGTACTTACTCAGCCTCATCTTACAATGCAATACAAGATGTTCTAAATGTAATACTTAATATTTGGATTCTTAGGAGTTGTAGGAAACGATAAAATTGTTTTGGTAGATCAAGGGGTTTTATAAAGTAGGGCAACTTTGTTTACAAAAGTTGTTGTTACTTATATTTTATTACTACTTTATCGACTTCAGAGAGGTCAAAACGGACCTAGTAGATGTATACGTATTAAAATCTCCGCCACTCGTTTTGCTAGTGTTAGTTTCTTTGATCTATCGTACTTCGAAGCTCTACATATATGGAGGAACAACCTGTCTCTAAGGTCGTGTTGGTGATGCAGCCCTGGACCTTGTAACTACATTTGAGATCTAGTAATTAAATTTGACATGACGGTTTTGACAATAACTTAGCTATTTGTTATCGCAGAGCAGTGGGGTTAGTACCACTACACGCAGAATTAAAATATACAAATTTGTATCTAGTTATGGGTGTAAGGAAATTATTCTATAAGTACAGTTCTCCGGTAACAAATATTTCTCTAAATGTAAGTTTTCATTATAACAAATTTTCCTATATCAATAAGTCAGTTTCCACTGCAATAAAGATTCCTCTATAAATAAGGTTCTCTGTAAGTACAGTTAAAAAAAAAGAAGAAGTTTGCCCTATAAGGTATGTTCCTTTATTTTCAGGGTTTCGCTATGAGCAATGTTACTCTAAAAGATTGGATTCTCTACTAAATACTCGTCTAGTAAACCTTAGTAGTTTTGTTTTCAAGAGATATTCCAGTAGAATTTATTGGCTGTTCAAAATTTTCCCAATGATCACTTAATAGTTGAAATGTATCATTCATCGATTTTATTCTGGTGGAATATGTATTGGTATTTAAATTGGTCTTTTTCATTAATTATTTATGAATTAAGAAATTCCAGATGATTTTAAAAAAATATTGAAAGTTATATTCAAATGTTTTTAGTAAAATATCTTTACTGGGTTCTCTTTATATAAAAGAAAATATAATTGAGAATATGCATGAATCATAATCATGAATAAAACTTTCTATATTGACAACATGAAAATTACAAGTAAAAATATTTCAAAAATTGTTTTACAAATGGTAAGCAATTAGAGTGAACAAAATATTTGCTATTTAAATTGTAAAAACATCCCTTTAGTCCTTTAAAGCTTTGAAGTGCAAATGAAGGCGTTATGATGATATTCAATTCCTTTATGTTGTAAACTCTCGGGATTATGTCATACCTCTCTTAATTAAAACAAAATGTCTACTTAACACCAGTATAATTAAAATGCAGATGTGGTGACCTGAACATTCAGCTACAAACAAGTTGCTTAATTGTTTTCTCTTTTAGGAAACTCATAATATTTAAATACCAATCGTTACAATTACTCTCGTGGAAACACTGTCAATAAAATTTTCACCAATCCTACTATAAAATAATTTTATATCTTTTTATCTCATGTATTCAATTACAATATGTAGCAATTTCATTTACTAAATTAAATTAAGGAAAGAAACAATTTTCCACAACAAGCGTTTTATATTACCTACTTAACCATTACAGGGTGAGATTGGTAATCGCAAAAATTCTACCAACGTTTTTTAACTTTAACATTTTTATGTCCTCAGGAAACTGTAAAAACGATGTTTGATTGTTGGTTTACAAATATATTTATTTTAAGTTGAAAGTTATGAACGCGGATAATTCATCATTGTTCCTGATATATGACAGATTAAAAATTATATAATACTTAATAAAGAATTTTACAACAAAGATTGGTGGGGTGGGATGACTTTTTAATCTGTAATACCAAATCTTGCGTAAGTCAACAAAGGAAATTTGGATAAGAAATGCCTTATTAATTATTTGAATATCACAAACGCCATTTTTTCTCTCTAATTTCAAAATTGTCTTCAGATCTTTGTGCTTGGGTTGAAAGGAAAGATCCAACTCCACTAAATCATTATCACGCTCTCATATCCGCACCTTCTCCAGTTGTTACTTGGGATTAAACTAAACACAATTTTATACAAGTTGGTGTAGTATCAGTTTAGTATGAGGATTGTTTAAATAATCATGGTAAAAAGGATAACAATTAACAAAATAGTATATAGGTGCATTTATTTTGAAACCTCACAATTATATTTATATGACCTGCTTAAAAAAAAGACCTTTAGATTATGCCATGACTATGTGCTAAATGTTAATTTCTCTCAAGATATAAATTTTTTTTAAATGTTGTAGAGAAAATTGTTTAATTATTACACAATTATAAAATGATTGATTTTCTCAAGATACACAACCTTAATAAATAATAAAAATTCAAACTTTTTATACATTTATTACCGTTTTCCTTCTAGAAATACGACTTTTTTCTAACGTTATAAATATAACCTTATTACACATTTATTAAATATTTCTTTTTACAACACATGTTTGTATAAACCCAACTTTTGCACTGCACTGTATAAAGTGCGTCAATACAATACTTCAAAATGCAATACATTTTAGCTTTTATTAAACGTTACATTTTACAACGTATATTAACTTTAAACTTTATAATATTTTTCAAACGTTGTATAAAATAATATTAATTAGAAACTACCTCATCCAACCTTTATTAAACGATACATTTTATAACGTACAATAACATCAACTTTTATAATATTTTTTCAAACGTTGTATAAAATAATATTTATTAGAAACTACCTTTTCCAACCTTTATTAAACGTTACATTTTATAACGTACAATAACATCAACTTTTATAATATTTTTTCAAACGTTGTATAAAATAATATTTATTAGAAACTACCTCATCCAACCTTTATTAAACATTAAATTTTATAACGTACAATAACATCAACTTTTATAATATTTTTTCAAACGTTGTATAAAATAATATTTATTAGAAACTACCACATCCAAACTTTATTAAACGTTACATTTTATAACGTACAATAACTTTAACTTTTATAATATTTTTTCAAACGTTGTATAAAATAATATTTATTAAAAACTACCACATCCAACCTTTATTAAACGTTACATTTTATAACGTACAATAACATCAACTTTTATAATACTTTTTCAAACGTTGTATAAAATAATTTTTATTAAATCAAAGATTTTCTCAACCACGTAATTTTTTTTGAGTAGTTCAGGAAATCCTTGTTTTTCTTATTGTTAATATCGCCGCAGTGCTCCTTGGACATTTAAACATATTCTAAATCAATCATTTGATGTTAATTAAACGGTAATAAACTTTGAGTATTACGTGGTAGGCTTATTTTAATTTGCTATCTGCTGCTATTTTTTTATAAGAGCAACAGTTTATTCCATACACTTTTTCACTTTAAAATTATGTAACCATAATAATGTAAGCTGTTACTATTTTAAAATATTGGGTCTCTCTTCCTCCCCAAAATCGCATTTGTAGAGCTATAGCACTGTTTGCAAAAAGTTGGCTAGATTAGTTTCACAAAAGTTATAGGTTACCTAAAAGTGTCTTGTTCAATAATTAGAGTGCACTCCATTGTTTTGAAAATATGTATACACAAATCTTTTAATTTTCCTGCACATCTTGGATTTTCAAAAAACAACATTCTATTCTACTTTCACTCAGAAAAAATAGTTAAATAATGGAATTAATATACAGGCTGAAGAAAAATGACCCCTTCTCTAACTTGGTTGTTAATTAATATAGATAAACAAGTTTTGCAGCAAACTTTTTTGAGGGGAAGGGCTGGTTTTCTATTTTTGAATTAGGGGTATAAAGGGATTAAGTTAAAATTGTCAAATGAAACTTATTTTGATAACGTGATACGTCATTTTAAATGGGTTGATGATACAAGAATAATGACAGAGATGTTTTTTTAACCACGGTAACAAAAACGACAGCCTATATTGCATCTCCCTTTAACTTTGTTTTGAATCAAGATAACTAATTAAGTTTTGTCGCAATATCCTTTGTAGCAATAAGGTGTTGTTTTCAATTTTCGATTTAAAGATGAGGGCAGGGTTATATCAAACATTTCAAATGGGACGTTTTGAAGACAAACTGCTTGATGAGATAAAACAAATTATGTTATGAACATTTTTGAATTACAATAACTTAAACGGTTAATGCAATTTTATTAAGATTGCTGTTTATATTATACATCTCTTCCTTAATTATATTGTTTGATGAGATATTTTAATTGTTTTCGGAGTTCTTTTTAGGAAGCGACATCAACAATTTAATATAGTTTTATTTTATCAGTTCAAACCAAAATATTTTGTTCTGAAAACTATTTTTTACCTATCTTTTTCGGTGTCTCATTGAGTCTTTTAAAATTACTACATGACTATAATATATGTCTCATTTCAAAATTGTGATTTACCCATCCCTTGGGTTTAATATGAAAATTGTGGGGTCATCGAATCAGCCTCTACTACACAGAACATTGTCACAAACCGTGTTCAGATATTTAAATTAATACAAAGTTAAAGAGAGGTGGTCATTTCTTTTCAATCTCCCTGTACATTTTTAATTTTTAGATAATTTTATAACGGATTTTAAAAAATGTTGGAAATTAAAAGTCTTAAACATAAAAACTGATTATAAAAAAGGATCTCTTAATTTCATTATCCTAATTATAATCTATTATATTCTTAAAGAAGTAACAAAAGTATTAATATAAATGGATTCATTTACAAGCATAAGAATGTAATTAGAAAAGAAGATTAGGAAAACCTTTATAAGATAAAAGGTATTAGAGAAGATATAGTAGTCCAATCAACTGATGGTTTTTGTGAAATCCCCAGGTATGTGTTTTTATATTGCTTAATGAAAATGAAAAATAAATACAATCAAAATACTTGATGATTACAGTCCACGCAAATATAAACATCTAATTAAGTTTTTTTTTTAAATATACAAGACTGGAAAAATATAACACAAATATACTTGTCTCAGTTTCTAGATGAGATTCAAAGTCCATTGACGTGGTGATACAAAGCTGTTTACAGGGTGACAAAATTGTGGCCCGTTACATTCAGAAAAACAAAACTAAAATTTATTTAAATATTTCAAAAGGCCCTAGAGACTATACAAATAAAAGTATGAATTACTCTAACATATTTATTTAGGTAGGTAGGTAAATATTTAGATAGAGAAAAAGAAATACATACAATATACTTTTTTTGGATATTTACCTACAATATTAGAATGTAATTATAGTCTTTAATGAATGTGAAAGAAACTGTAAAGGTATAAAAATGTAAAATTTGTAATTTCAGTTTATTTATTTACCCCTTCCATCTTAACGCTGTGTCGCCAATCATCATATTCTCGTATGTAAAGTCGACCCTCTCTCCATTTTACCTCTGTTTCGCCGATAACATTAATCTTAGTTTAAAGTGGAAACTCCCTTAATCTTGTCGTTGTTTTGTCAAGTTCATTTTGTTTAAAATCCATCTTACAGGTCTTTCATCAACTACTGTTAATTTAAAGTGGACTCTCTCAATCTTAATGCTGTTTCTAAAGAACAAAATAATATCTGGATATACACCATCCTTTATTTAAGTCTTTGGTTAGATCGCTCATATTCACCATGCCTATTATATCTCTTGAGCAACGTTAGTTTCCTGCCTAATGTTATGCTATAGGTGGTCTATTTTATACTCTTTTTTCATTCTTCTTCTTTAGCATGATAATAACCACAAAGTTTTTTGCCTTTAGAAAAAATAACAACAACAACAATAGGAAGAAATCAACCATTATCATAATAAAATGAAACAAGAAAAATAAAGTAGTGTAAAATAATAATAAAATAAATTAAGGTATTTTTTCTTCTTCAAAACTAACAGTAACATTTAATGTTTCGTTAAACCGACCGTTAAAATCTTACTTATAGAAAGATGGTAAATACATTTTACTCGTTGTTTATAGTTACAATGTTGTTATTTATTATTTAGAAATTATTTTGATATGTGTTTTGAGTAAAAATGATTTAATAAATGTTATTATCATTAATAATAGTAATAATTTGAAATATTCGTATTTGAAAAACATTTCAGAGAACCTCTAAATAAATAGAGGAGTGTATTAGTTCTATGTACTGAACATAATATGCCAAACCTTTAAACTATTTCAATTAGAATGAAATGTAATCAAACAACGTTGTGAATGCAAACACACATTTCAACGAACCACTAAAACTTTTAATGTTGAAAACATGCTGCAAACCAATTTTATAAGTTTGTCAATTGCAGGTAAATACAGTTTATATGTAGCGGTAACATCAAGATGTTGTTAAACTTTCTGGGAATTTTAACCTCTCCAGAATAAAATACAGTTACCATAAACTGGAGAACAGCAAGCTTCTAAGGTATACTGATTTGAAAGTTAAATAAACCGTGTATAAGAAAAAAAGCACTAGTTTAAAAAAACAAGTACTTCTTTACAAAAAAGTCATGAAACCAGTTTGATTTATGATATACAACTTTAGGGTGTACCACTAAAAGCAATATCCTTACTATTCAGAGATTCCAAAATAAAGTACTAAGGAACATTGTCAATGCTCCTAGGTATATTAGGAACAGTGACCTCCATCATTACCTGCAGATGGACACAGGGGACCAAACAATCGTCAAAATTTTAAGAAATCACGAACAATGACTTCACTAGCATTGAAGCTCTCCTGCCCCTTGATAATACCAATCTGACAAGAAGACTCAAGAGAGTGAAACCTTTTGAGCTAATAAAGTATGCAAACTGCTTTGTGACTTATGTATGAAATATGTTATTTGTATCTAAGTGATATTATTTAGTAGGCCCATTGATTAAGATTTGTATTGTATTTAATTTAGGTTTGTAAAATATTAATCATTGACCAGTGTTAGTGATCAGATTGTAAAAAAATTAAAATCTTGTATTTTAAATAATAAAAACAAAACAAAAAACAACTAGATGATACTTTCCCAGCTCATCATAGAATAGAAAACAACCAGGTGCTATAAATATAATGCCCAAAAGTTGGTTTCTTGTATTGGTAATTGTATTGGTAGATCAAGAGATCTTATCCAGTAGGATACATTTGTTTAAATAGTTTTTACACAGGTCTTTAGAATCTCTTAATTGGGTTTATCACTACTTTTTTAACCAGATGGTTAAGCCCTGATGACTTAAATGTATATATAATACAATTTTTCCACTTACTAAGTTTGTATTATTTTCTCGTCCCTGGCAGGCCTCTAAGCTGTATATATGTAATATTTTATTGGAAGGTCTAGGTTAGAAAGTACATTTTTTACAATGAATTCACTATTTGTCATCGTAGAAATGTATGATTGGTATAATTACATGTAGAATTTATGTCTGCAAATGTGTATCTCGTTTAGTGTGTTATAAGTTGAAGACACAAGAGATAGAAAATAAAACTGTCCAAAAAGTTCCTTTTCTGAATTTCAATAGAGTTCTCTATGTCCATACTTATAAATAAGATTATAAATATTACACTTATAAGTCCATTATTAATTAAACGTTGTGAACTGACCGTTAGGTTTAAAGTGTGTAAGGACGAAACAGATCCATACAGCTATATACAATCACTTCACTTTGTGTACAGAATTAATTGTAAAGATAAAACTATGTAATAGGAGGTAGTTTATTTTTAAACATACTGAACGTTGCACAAAATTTCCCACTTATTAATTTAATTCTAACAAAACTAAACTATTAGTCGCAAAAATGTCATTGCGGTAATTCTCAGTAAATATTTGATCATAAAACATGGATGTCGTGTTTGAAAAATATATTTCAAAGGGCCTAAACTTGCTTCGCTACGGGCATAGGCATTGCTTCAGCCTAAATAACATTTAATTAAAATTGAGCTGGCAGTGACTGAGGTCAAAGTTAATTTTTTATTTTTGCAAATTGTCCATGACCCGTAACTTTTTTATTATATTTTGTTTTTCGTTTTTGGGTCTTTATTATTCATAGGTACGAAATTATACTATATTTTAGTTTTTTATCAATAACTCATGAAAAGTTTTGAGAGATGGCGACAAATACATTTGTAGGCAACACTTATGTGTGAACGTTGAGAAAGTCGTAATGTTTCTGTTATTTCTTGTATCAGTTTCTCCAAATCTAAAAAATAAAAAAAGTCTCAAAATATGATAGAATATACCCACGTACTAAATATGATTAAAATAGGTCTACGCGATTGGGCTGTAGACGACTGCACAATAAAACAGGCGACAGACTGAATCTGATTGAAAACTAAATTTTAAGTTATCAATATTACTTAATAATATTTATATATTATGAATATGAGGGAATAATATGTTGTGTTTTAATGTTATTTGAGAGGAAGGGGCTTTCTAATGAGTTATTATTAAAAGTATTTGCTATTAAATAAAATTAAAAAAATTCTTTCCATTTTCAAAAAAACAATTTTACATAAAGTAACAAATCAAAAGTATAAAAACAGAACGAAATGATTTTGTAGAAATATTGGTTCTCCTTTTAAAGAAGATGATAACTAGCACGGAAAAGGCCAAGGCACTAAGTCTGAGATAAATTGGCTGCCTTCTTCCCAGACAAGGCTTGCTCCTTGGTGATTTATCTTTCTGCTTCCTATTTAAAAGGAAAAAAGTTTTATAATTGCACATCTCTACGAAACGAAATAAATCCACTTTGAATAAAAGAATCTTTAAAAAATAAATTGAATTCCTTTTGTTATTTATAAATATATTGAGAAAATCAGTGCTTGTTTTTCACTGTTCTCTCTTATCATACACAAAATTCCATCACTTGAAAAGATTCGGCCTCCGTCCTCGTTTGATAATGAACAAAGCTCATTTGAACTTCTCAGTAGAGAGAGTATAAGGATAAGTTTGGTAATAGCTAAAATTTCGACTTCCATCTTCTGACTGATCTTCATGTTTCATTGCGTCCATGATTTTCTACAACCGTTCACACGTTGTTGGTGTTTGTAAGTAATAAAATAGCGACCACAAAAATTAAGATAGAATCTTCAAATTTTGTTTAGGGGGCTATAAATGTGCTCATATAGAACTCTGTTGAAATACAGAAAACATTGTTTTTGTTCTTATCTTGTTCAAATTTTAACCTAACTTAACCCACTTTCACTCTCTACGATTATAAATGTTGAAATTATTCTCAAAAATCTAATATCTAACCTTGACCTTCCAAGATATGTGATATTTGTTCATGGGATCTGGCAGCGTCAAGTAACAGACACGAGCGTAACGAGTAGAGGACCTTTCATATATGTATAGTTTCGAGGCCAGCCAGGGCCGAGCAATAAGAGCTAAGCGAGTAGTGTGTTTGACGTATATACACCTGCAAGATTCGTTGTCATTGTCTGTTGGGTCTATAGCAAGGTTATTAAGTGACTGGTTATTTTGTTTTAGATTAGTTCTTCCCCGGGCACTTAATCCACAGAGGTCTAGTATTTCCTATCGATCAACAGTTCGTAACTTATTGACCTTGACTTGTGAGATAATATTAGATAGAATAAAACTCGAACACAATATTACAAAACTCGAGTTTATTGGTGAATATTATTTTTGGTATTTTGGATAGGCTTGTGAGAATATGCAAATTTTTCATTCAATCCTAAATCAAACTTTACACATAAAATTTCATGAACAGTCTGCCAAAATTTTTATATCTCTTCCAGGAAAATATTCAAAACATTTCCAGTAAATGTTGGCTCTAAACTTTTTCATAATATTCAACCTTAGGATGAATGTAATACTTATAATTATCAATATTTTGAGCTAAGTGTTTTATTGATTTTCAAGTAATGTTTAAAATTATCTACAATTATACTACTTAAAGTAGATGTAAAACGAGTTTGATAATTTACCTGTATCTTAAAAAAAGTCTATGGCCGCCATCATAATGCATTGTAAATAAAAGCAAGCCTCTTAGATGTATGGACATTACAAGATCTCCACTCGCTTTGCTCGTGTCTATTTTTCGGTTTCGCAGCTGTATATATCTGAAGACGCCTTCACTTGTTACGACCATATCGGTGATTTGGACCTGCCGTATCATGACTACCATATTTCCATGAGAGGTCAGGGTACAGAATTAAATGTTCGCTATATGTCATCGTAAAGAGGTGATTTTGATACCATTATATACAGATTGAAAATATCCAAATTTTTATCAAATTTAATGTGTTAAAATTTGAATAATAAATGAGATATTAACAGAAAAAATGTTTAAAACTGCCGCCATTTTGACATTTTTATTCAGTATGAATTTTAACTGAGTTTTTAGTTACAGAAAGCTCACTATTATAGTCCTCTATACCAAATTTCATGTTCCTATCTTATTTATTTGTAGCTGCTATCGTGCTTACGTACAAATGACAACAGCAGTTGGGACCGAAAGACGGACGGACAGGTGTCAAAAATTTATTTTAAATATACTGATCTATACGTTTCATGGGCTCAAAATACTTTAAAATAAATTTTTGACACCTGTCGTCCGTCCTTCGGTCCCAACTGCTGTTGTCATTTGTACGTAATATCTCATTTATTATTCAACTTTTAACACATTAAATTTGATAAAAATTTGGATATTTTCAATCTGTATATATTATAATGGTATCAAAATCACCTCTTTACGATGACATATAGCGAACATTTAATTCTGTACCCTGACCTCTCATGGAAATATGGTAGTCATGATACGGCAGGTCCAAATTACAATATAGTATATATATATATACCAAACTTCGCCTACACTTTATAAGTAAAAGCGATAATAAGTTTTCCAGGAAAACTAATTTATTAATTGACATAATGTGATCAAATCCCACACATCTCATATGTCTGTATGTAACCTAATACATGACGGATAATTTTGTCACATACAACACAAGTGTGAATAATTAAAAGATCTGGGACTAAACATGTGTAAAAGGAGGCAAAATTTTGTCCACCCCCAATAAATATTTACAAACATTTCTCTTATCACAACGTTTTTAACAGCCAGTTTTTGTGTGTAGTGTAGTCCTGTTTCTGGTGGTTTTTATTGATAACATTTGTATTTAATAATAGTTTTTAACCTTTCTGGTCTAGGTTTAGTTCTTAGGTTATAGATTTAGTTTTTTCCAACATGGCCCTAGGTTATGCTTTAAGCTGTGCTCTAGGTTTATCACTTGATTTATAATAAAGAAAAGCCATGTATTAGTGTTTAAAAACACAAATGGTGGGATATATCTGATTAAACACTATTATTAAATGTAGATTACATGTCCTTTCACACGTTTATGATTATATGTATTTTGCCTAACTAGATTTGTCATTTCACTGATGAGTGACAAGTTTCCGATAGATCCTATAATTAGACTATAGATCATACGTACTATTTAAGGTTTTGTTTTAAAAAAATTAGGAAATAATATATTACACCTTTATATGACATAAGATATTATGTTAGAAATTAAATACATTATTAAATAATTATTAATTGGAGTAAAATACAACGTATTAAATAAGTAATAATTATTGATATAATAAGTTTATGGAGTATGTGATCTACCAGAAACGCGCAAAAGAGCAGTGATTTGACAAAAAATGCAAACCCATATCCTAGTTTACATACACTCATGAATATAGGATGAATACTAAAAAGAACAAATGCGAAGATTGTTACCGTTATTTATTATGTATTTTTTTGTGTATCATGTATCATAGAGCACATCAAAACACGTTAGATTTGGTAACAGTATGTAACAGTTGGATTAGCCAATTAAACTATATACTTTGTAATATTTCTTAATAAAAAAAGAGTCCTTCATTTCAAGGCATCAACTATGATAATAAATTATTTTGCTTGCTACTTTTTTGTAATAAAAACAAATTATGATAAGTGTTATGATAATTGTTCTCTGGTCTACTTAATATTGAAAATATTTCAAACGAATAATAATTAACACGAAATTTAAGTGACAAAGTAAAATGAAAAACTTTGGTCGCTTAACTCTATTCGGGTTACTATGAAAAATGTAAGAAAAAAGAACGAAATAAATTGTTGGAGAGTGAAAGTGATTAGGAAACCATCAAGTCAACTCCTCGCTTAAAGAAGTGACTCTCCATTTGTCAGATAGTTACAATGCATGGGATGCAAGGCTTGGGAGATTTACTTATACAGGGATTAAAAGGGAATGTGAATATTTTAAAGAACATCTTAGGTACATTGATAAACAACTAAAATTCGACGTTAATGTTTACTCTCTCTCCTCCACGCTTTAATTATAATTTCAATATTTGAATGTTGGTATTGCATCTGCTT
Organism: Aphrophora alni; assembly: GCA_963513935.1. Classification (NCBI taxonomy): domain Eukaryota; kingdom Metazoa; phylum Arthropoda; class Insecta; order Hemiptera; family Aphrophoridae; genus Aphrophora; species Aphrophora alni. Next base: position 44,047,485 of record OY740767.1, on the reverse strand, counting down.
TTAAACGAGATTCTCTATTCATATAGTTCAATTATGACTTTATAATGCTATAATGTTGCATGCTGTGTATGTGAAACACCTAGTGTTACCATAAAATGGTCCACAGTGAAATCATGGTCATGGTCTTATATTTAAGAACTTTTTCAATGAAATGATTGGTCACTTTCCTCTCCTCTTATACTTGATGAAGTATTACATTCAACATTAGTCCAGCATAAATATACTTACATTTTTTTTTTGTGTGAGAGAATATGTATTACATTTATTTTGTTGATTATTTATTTCTCAGTATTGAGATGTTACATATTTTAAAGTGTTAAGTATATACAGTAAAAAAAACAAAAAAACAAAAAACAAACCGGGAACTTTGGTAAAATCAGGGGCCATCTATTTTTGGTAAATAAAAAAAAAAGAAAAGATAATTTATATTTTAGTCGAACCCTCCCCCTGAGAAATCATTCAATAGGGAAGAAGGACAGAGCGGAAAAGAGGACGAGATTGAAGTATAGCGATTGAATGTCTAACGTAATATAAATATTTATTTTTCATATGTGGTAAAAAAAAACTACAAAATATTTTAGTAATGAAATATAGCAATAGAGCATATATTTAATTGTGTGAGTGTTTTATTTGTGGTTTGGGGATTACTTCTTTCATATCATTATTTCCTTATATTTATACCTGTGATGATGAGTGTTAGGCCTATAAAAATGATTAATTTCTTACAAACTACTAACATGAATAGAATGATTACTTAAAGCATGCAGGTAGGGATAAGTTTATATCAATGGAAAGTCTAGATCGGTAACTAGCTGATACACAGAACACATCAAACAAAACACGTTCTGCCGTGTCAGCGAATGGCGAATATTTTCAAATTATAAATGATATTTCACATAATGATAAATGAAATGCCTTGAAACTCTTGAATAAAGTGGAAAGTATAAAAGAAGATAATTAATTTTAAGGCGCAGCATTGTCTGGGTTCAACCCCCCTGTTCTCTTTTCAAAGTCACAACAATAAAGAAATAAAAGGCCTTTAATTATGAAAGATATCAACTTTTACTGCTTCTTGAAGTATATTAAAAGTAGGCTTAATCAAAGTCATTCAACCAGCAAAAAGTATTGTTTTATCAAATATCAGACATGTTTTTACTTTTATTTTTATATTTTAGTGCTTTTTACAATAAATAAACGGTACATAAAATAAAAAAATAAAATAAATAAATTGTTATTGGTACGAAATCTTAAAATATCCACTATGGGTTTAGTATGCTGATCAGCAAAATTTTATTTCTAAACTTTAAAAACATGAGGAAAATTACTAATTGTCTATTTTGGGAGTAGGTTTCTGGTATATATATACAATAAAAAATTAGTGCTAGTAAACATCTTAAATTGCTTTATTTTCCGTCTGACGGTGTATTTAAAAAATAAATTTATAATTTCAGAAACATATTTTATATTGAGTCCAGATTTTGTACATACATTTTGTATACAATCTTTTACCAAAATGAAAAAAAACAAGACTTTATTTTATATATTATTAAAATGGCAGAAGTTAGTAATTAATTTTCAATGTCGAATGTGGAAAACCACTAAACTTACAAATAATTTCTAGACAAAATATATTTCCCTTTAACGACAATATTTTAGTTTTTATTAAAGGTCAAATGATAATAGAGTTATCGATTAAAGATACAAAATCATTTCTTGATAATTGACTAGAATTTGTTAATATTGGTAATATTTGTTATCGTTTTATCAATAACTCGGCATTTGTTTAATCCACAATAATAATAAAGGTATTATCGTTAGTTATATTAAAAATCAATATATTGTGTAAAGTTATTGATTTTTGAGATATTCTATTTAAAAACATTCTAAACGACTGCCATTTTGAAAATTGCTGGTATGCCAAAATGGTCTTAGTTTTTGAAAAAACTGGTAAAAGGTTACCAAAAAAAATCAAATCAAAGCATTTCTGGAATTTTGTCTCATCAATTTTGTGAGTGATTTATTAAAAAAAAAAAAAAACAGTAAGTTGACAGGTTGAAAAAAAAGCATTTTTGCGAAACTTGTTTCTTTGTTTTGATTCCATAAATTATTGGACGACTATAATTACTCACCCTGTATAATCTAAAGGTATAATATTCAAAAGAAATGTATATTTTGTTTGAAAATAAAATTGTATGTATTGTATTTATTCGAAAAGTTAAAATGATATTTTTCCTAAATAACATGAAATAAACAATTTAAAGTTTTACCATAACGGTCCAAATAAGTTATGTAAATATCAAAAATCTAGAGCAGGGTTGTCGTTTTACTCTAGTAATGGTTGTTATAATCAAATAAAAACTTTAAACTTAGCAGGGAATTGTTGTGTTCAGATATAATAACAGTTTTTAAGTCTGGTGTACTTCAATTACAGCTAAAAATAACTTGTAATATTTGTAAAAAATAATTCAAAGTACAATTGATATTTTACATTTATAAGTTGATATTATATTATGTTACACAAATTGTGGAAAATGTCAAAATAAAAAAAATGAAAGAATATAAATATTGTGAACAATCCATCATTACGAAAGTTATTGAACTTAAAAACAATAATCTAAGGATCCTAAGTTTAGCGGGGTTTGGGCCCCTCGTGCTACCTAATTATTATAACAATGTGAACTAGAAATACCAAAATGACTATTTAGGTCATTTTTTATAATCCCTTGTGCTAATAGTAAAGTGTTTGCCTGTATTCCTCACATGTCTAAACTATTAGTATTAAATTAGGTTAATTAATAGCTTTTCTAGAAATATAATGCAGTTGGCGCCAGAAGGCTATTCATTGGCAACGAAGTCAACTCACACCAAGCAGGCTGGGGAAGCAGTGATAACAACCCTAGAGGTGAGGTTTTACTTTGCTTTCTTATGTCTAATAATCTATATGTATTAAATGTTGGTAACAGGTCTACTTTTAAGAAGGAAGTTATCGATATTACAATATGTTTTGAGAATGTGTTAACACTGGTCATCGGGTGGGAAGTCTTAGTAGAATCCTCACTTTCAGTCCATAGGTATATATAATTTCAACTGGATACAAGAATACGAATTTAAGGTTAAACTCCTTTAGAAATCCACGAAGGACTATATGGTAAAAATATAAAGGTGACCTTGTCACCAGGCTTGATATAAATAAGAACTACTACACATTTGTGCACATTTTGTAAATTTAAAGATTACAATCAAACTTCCAATACCAAAATTTAATTGATATTAATCATTAGACAAGGTAAGGAATTTTGCAGATTTAGATAATGCGGCGTCACAAATGGGAGACAGCATTATAGTTGACTGTAAAGGCAATGGACGTTAGGTACCATAACGGTGAATAACAGGGCAAAATGGTGGAACAAAGATCTAAAACACCTGAGAAGGAAGACTTTTTAATAAAGCAAAACTCAGCCAGAAGTAGAGGGTGTATCATTTAACTTTTTACTGAGTATGGCAAGGCGATCAGGAATGCCATACAAGAATCATGGAGGGTATTCATTCACTCAAGAGGTGGAGAGGTTTAAGAATTCAACAATGCTAAAAGTTTTGGTCACTAGAACTTCGAATCCCGTAGGCACTTTAATGAAACCTACAAGAAAATATACACAAACAATGACGAAACGTTTTGTCTTCTTCTAGAAAGTCATTCTCCCAATTGTATGGTGTGCAATGATGTCGACTGAGACCACCAGTCAATCGAGAAATGCCCTTGGCCGAGGGCGGCTCGAGAAGACTGTATGCTAGCCAGATGAATTGTTACAGTTTTAAAAAATAAATTGGCGGTACAGAGATTCAGCCATTTTAAAAATTTTTGAGGAGACAACATATTCCCTACCTTGGTGCAGAGAGGGTCGGACTGGTTTTTTGTCAATATCTGTGATATCTTCAGAACCAGTATAGCATACGGTTATACGAGTATACCGCAGGGTGGTTTTTATTCTAAAGCGTAGTCGTCCAGATCATTCTCATCCCAAATCGTTTAGGCCAATCAGTATTACCTTGTTCAAGGCCACTGTCTGCCCTGTGGGACCAGAACCCGCTTGAGGGATGAGTCATTCAATAGCAAGAAGAGCGGTAACAAAAATGCACCGAGGAACGATTGATACAGTTTCCTGGCTAAAGAATGGGAAAAGCCTTTTTTCGGACTAGATCCTGCGCTAACAAAGGTGCTGGTTTAGTATGACAGGAGTTTCCTAAGACAGATCGTTGTCATGATTACCGGAGATGGCCATATCCGGAGCCATTTAAATAAGATGGAATAACTACAAGTATCACCTTAATGTCGTCTTTGATTGATTTGACAAGTCTCACCAGTACACGTTTTGTTTGATTGTGAGGTCCTGGAGTCCAAAGAAGGAGAATATTTGGACCTCAGCAAGCAGATATTAATTTTTATAAGAACACCCTACACAAGTTCCTAGAGCTTGTCAGAGGCATTGGGGTCTGTTTACGGTGAACCAAAGCAAGGGCAGCACAATAGACACATATTTGAAGTGCCGGAGTCCAACAGAGCTTCAACGATATGTCCCCACAATAAAGGTTAATTAATTATAAAATAATTATAGATTAGGTTACGTTAAAAATGGCTGGTCAAAGGAGACAAACCCGCGATATTATAGCTGGACGCGGCGAAGGGGAAGTCGAAAATGGGAATATTGTGGATGACGGACCACTTAAATAAGGAAAAGGGATATTACCAACAAGCGGAGCCTAAACAATATTGCTTTGGAATGGCTACTTTTACTTTCCCTCTATATCCCTCCTCACTTTCCCTTTCAGTCCTCTGTTTGTCCTTTCTTTCTCCCTCTCTCCGTTCTCTCATTCTGACTCCATAGTCTTTTTACTCTTATAGTCTGTCCGACCTTACTTCTTATCTCTCATATAAATATTTTATTTCTCCCTCATAAATAATTTCATTGAAGGAGTGGACGAATTTCTCCCCATAAGAAACATTAAGAGCAAATAGAAACACAAATTTGTATTGCATTTAAGATATTTGTAATTCATATTTCGAAGTCCAGTTAATCGTGAGTGATCAAAAAGTATATACAGGGAGTGTAAATACAAAGAGAACAACGGATTTGATCGAATGTGTTTTTATTTGTAAATAAAGATTTTTTCAAATATTGAATGAAACACCTATCAAGTCCTGTCAATAAATCATATTATACTTAATTCTTTATGAAATTTTTAAAAGGAGTAAAATAACTTTCTTGAACTAATTGAAATACAAGAAAACGAAATATATGGTTCTTAAAAGTTATCTGGTGAAACAGAAGACTAACAAGTTGAAATACAAAATGGTTGCGAGATTCTACTAATTGTGTCACTTCAGTTTGTACAAGAGCATCTCGTGTAGAGACAACTGTCACACAGTAGATTGCCCCCTGGAGGGATGCAGACTCGAAAACGTTTACTCTCGTTAGAGAAAATAAATTTAAAAATTTTAACTAGACAAATCTAACTTGAAGCAAACTTTATATATTTGTATTTTAAAAATTAAAGTTATTATAAAGAGCGATTAGAAATTGTACAATAATAATTCTGGAACTGATTCTAAGTGTAAAAATAAGGAAAAACTCTCATATAAACATGTCCGAAAAGACTTAGACATATCCCGCTTATTTTTATTTCAAAAGTGATATGAAACCACACTGTAATTCTCATAACCCAAATTAAGACACACATTTGTTGGGTTTTATGTGTTTTGATCTGAAAAATTGGATGAAATAGTCGAACACACACTTTTTTGTTTGATGTAAAATAACTAATAGTAAATAAATGGCTAATAAACACATACACGGTTTGAACAAAACTTGTAGAGAATTTAATTATTTGGTCAGTTAATATAAATAAAGTTAATAGCAAACAAATATAAGTTAAAAAAATTTGTTGTTATTTATAAGTATTGCTGTGCAATTTTGAATCACTCTATACAGGGTGAGGCAGACCACCCGTGCAGTATTTATAGCTGTCTTACTAACTTACTTTAACGCTTTTTTCTCATTTCCCTCTAATTTGGCCTCACAGAATCCAATACAAATAATTTCCAATTTTGTAAATGCCCCAAAAGTGCCCAATTTGGGGGGGGGGGTAGGGGTGCTTTTTGAGGAATTTTTAAATGTAAACATGGGTTGCGTGATACATTAATTAAAAATTCTAATTACACTGAACATTTTGGTGCAAACAAAAGTTAATTATCTTTAACCGTATGTACAGGATGTACCAAAAAGTTTGAAATAGGACTTTAAAATAAAGTACCGTGTTACCCTACCTACAATACGGAACAGCACCAGATTTTTTTCAAAGCTTATTATTGAGCTATTCTTTAAGGAAACGTGTGGTAGGGCCATTTTTCACTGGATTTCGTACATTTAAAAAATGCTCAAACTTGAAGAATACAAAAAAGCCTAAAACGAAATTTTTTGTGTTTGATCTTTTTTCTATCTGTTATTGTTTTAAAATGGCAGCGGAAAAACTTAATTATGTATGTCAGTTCACAAAATGTAAAGAATTATTTTTAAATGATAATAAATTAATAATTTTCCTACAATGTTTAATTAGCTTCATAGCTCTGAATGTATTCTGAACTAGCCATAATGTTTCTTTTCACTGATTTTGATACATTAGGTGCTCGAATTGTAGTCCGTCATTTTCTAAACACACTTCTATTCTGGAACTGAAGCTATCTACAGCTCGCAACATTTCTTCATTGAATTTATAGCATTCCGGATTCGCTGCATCATATCTTCGGGTGTTGCCGGTCGTAAAGCATAAACTAAGTCATTCAGCCTACCCCATAAGTAAAAGTCCATACAGGTCCAATCAAGGGATCTTGGTGGGTAGTTAACTGGACCACCTCTTCTAACCCATCCTGCAGGATATTGTTCATCAAGCGTTTGTCGTACGCTGTGAGAGTAGTGAGCTGGAGGACAGTCGTGCATAAACCACATATTGTCAACAACTTCGTCATATTAATAAGTTAGGAAAGTTATTAATTAAAAAAATGTTATAAGACTTTCCATACAGGTGTCCTGCAAAGAAAAAAAGTACCTAAAATTCACCTGCCAACAATACCACACTAGGTATTCACAGTCCAGTACCTCTGGGGTTGTCAAACACTTGCATCCAGTGCGAGTTCTCATGAGCCCAGTACCTCATGTTGTGGCGGTTAACTTCGCCATTGCTCAGAAATGTAGATTCGTCACACCATAGTACATTACGAAAAAAGTGTTCATTTTGTTGCAACTTTTCTCTTGCCCACAAACAAAAATTCATTCTTTGAATGCCATCATTACCATAAAGTTCTTGGTGCAGTGACATCTTGTAGGGATGCATTTTATTGTCTTTCAGGATCCTCAACACTGACCTTTGGATCATACATGAATCAAGAGCTATTCTTCTGGAAGACTCACGTGGGTTTAGTTGAACTGCTGCCAATACTTCTGGTGCCCTATCACTTCTTACAGGCCTTTCAAATGTTTTTGCTTTATTGCTGTCAAGCTGTACCTGCCCCTTTTCACGAACTTGACTAGCAAGCCTATGAAAGGCCATTCGTGACTGAGGTTCTCTATTTGGATACTGCTCAGCATACACCCTCGCAGAAGCCACATAGTTTTGGAAACATTCGTTTAACTCTTCGTTTAGCATATCGAATGCCTCCGCATTTGTGTACGGCATTTCGAAAAAAGCCCAAGCAGTACGTCCTTCACAGAAAACACCAATGAACTGACTAAGGGTAGCCAAATCATACTTGTTAGATAAAAATGTCTAGCCAGCATACCGCAAGTGATAAGCCTGTTGAGGGTGGTACAAAGTACCTTTCAAGTCCAAGCCTGTATTGAGATTGTGCATGTGCATGGATCATTGTTATTTTTTAAAGATAAATATGGACAACTACTACCAAAGTATTAAGCTACATTGACAAATTAAAACATGTTGAATTTTGTTCTGATTTCATAACAAAGTCCGTTTATTTAATCATAAAAACCTGTTTGTTCAAATAAAAATAATTTGTTAAATTTCGTAAACTGGCATAATTAAGATTTTCGGCTGCCATTTTAAAAGAGTAAGATATAGAAAAAAGATCAAATATAAAAATGTTCGTTTTGAAAAGGCCTTTTATTTGATATACATTTTTTTCATAAGTTGCTACTTAAGAATTTTGAGTTTTAGGCTCTTTTGTATTCTTCAAGTTTTAGCATTTAAAAAATTTACAAAATTCAGTGGAAAATGTCCCAATCACACGTTCCCTTAAAGAATAGCTGAATAATAAGCTTGGAAAAAAAATCTGGTGGTCTTCCGTATTGTAGGTAGGGTAACACAGTACTTTATTTTAAAGTCCTATTTCAAACGTTTTGATACACCCTGTACATACGGTTAAAGATAATTGGCTTTAGTTTCCTCCAAAATGTTCAAGGTAATTAGACCTTTAAATTGATGTATCACACAACCCATGTTTATATTTTTAAATTCCACAAAAAGGACTCCTACCCCTCAAATTGGGCCCTTTTGGGGCATTTTTCAAAATTGAAAATAATTTTATTGGATTATGTGAAGCCAAATTAGGGGGAAATGAGAAAAAAAGTGTTAATGTAAGTTAGTAAGACAGCTATAAATACTGCACGGGTGGTCTGCCTCACCCTGTATATTAAAAAGAGTTTTATATTTATAAACAAACAAAAATAATATGGTGTTAATTCTAGTGTCAAGAGAATGTTTTGCAATTTATAAATTGTATAATCCTCCTTTCTCATCAGAAGATTAAAAAAGACATTTAAGCAAATACACACACACACACACTAAACATAAATATACATTCATCAAAAAATATCATTTCAATGTTTTTTCTGTAATCCGAAGAGGTTAAAAATTTCAATAACAACAATTTTGTATGGAAGAAGTATATGGAGATTCTTCAATCCAATTGAATCTCCGCACTAAATGTACTTCAACCTCTAGGACAGACGGAAAAAGAACGTAGTTAATATGTTTTATTTGATCAATTTACTTCGTTTCATCAAATGACGACCTCATCTGTTATTAAATGTAGTGTAAAATTGGATTACTTAAAGTTACAACTAATTAATTGTACTCTAACAATATCTGGACTAAATGTACAACAATAGTTAAATAGTTTTATTCTAAAACTATATTTTAATCAGCCCAATAGGACTGCAGAATATTTTCCATTCTTCAAAATTTGATATCTAATATTACATGTAAATATATTATGTAAAGAGTTATTTGATTTGATATAAAATTATCTGATAAAGATGGAAAACTAATAAAATAAGTTTAGATATTCTTTTTAAACTCTCGTTATTAAGTGAAATATAGAAATCGGCAAACATTTAAAGAGCCAACAAACTCTAGTAGTATTTTCTAAGATAACATTTGAAAATAAAACTAAAACTAAATTTTGTAACCTGAGAAAGACATCCATGGCTAAAACTAGACTTAAGCGATCAAATTAACCAAATTTCTATAAATACCTGATCACAAAAAAGCACCAGATCAGGAAGAGAAGAATCTGTTATGGACCTGTTACAAGATTAGCAATTTATTAAAATTGGCTGTTCCGATTGTTATCAAATTTTCTTCGGAAAGGGAAGGTAAACAGGCAAATTGCAAGTAAAGACATTATTACTCAGGAATAGTTGACAAAAAACGAAACTTAAACTTGACAGTAGGTGTGTGGCAAATTTTGTGCAATATTTTTACACTGTTTATTGGATTTATTTCCATATTTAGTAGGAAAAACTGAAAAGTGAAACAATTATAACGAATTAAAGTTTTAAATAAAAATAACACCACAATGAAAATATAGAGTAAATTAATTGGAAAGAAATGAACTTATATAAGAGAAAATGAAAAATAATTAATTCAAACATTCCTTCCCTCACACCCTACAATCTGGTATTTGTCTTTGCATTAGTAAACTTTATCACAATTTACCTATTCATTCTTAACTTAGCCCTGCAATTCAAGTAAACTCAGTTTTAGAAAGTAGTTATTCATTTTCATTATTTTCATTAGTTTATGTCTTGTTCTTTATAACAAGCGGGTGTTTTCAAGGGTTGATTTATTTAATAAAAATTAAAAAGGTTGAATGAAATGTGAAAAAATGAAATTTTGTTTAACAACTTAATTTCAAAAATTAAAGGTTGTCTAAAACATTACAAGTAAGTAGACAACTTTGTTAGAAGCTATTATCGTTATTAATCCTGTTATAGGGAGAAGAAATCCCTTTGGATATTGGTTAACGAGGGCAGATCGACAGGGACGACTAGCTCTTCCAGGTAACTAGACCCTAGGGACTTGTTGATGGAGAGTTTAGATCTTAATCTTCCTCAACATTCAACATCAAAATTTCCATTGACTTTAAAATGCCTAGTTATAAGTAAAAAAAAAAAAAAAAAAACAGTCGTTAAATTAATGTAGAATAAAAACTTGTCATTTTAAAACTGAAATTATAATGTACTCACTGTCAAGAAATGACGATAAAATGAACTGTCATACATTACATAAACTTTCCTATAGATCCAAACACAAAATACCAACATTTAATATAGGAAATCTGTTGGTAAGTTCATAATTTAAAATACTGATTTTATCATTGGCTGCCATGATTTTTACAAAAAATTGCTAAAAGTATAAATTTAAGACAAATGGTGGCAATAGAATCCAAAAATACCGGTATCGGATAAAAAAAAAGTAAATGAACTGTGCTTTTCATAATAAAAGATAAAATGGGAGAATAATGTGACTTTCTATGTCACAATGCGTTAAATATCATGTGCAAGCAGTTATGAGCTTACGTTTGGAAAACTTAAGTTGAATATTAGAAATAAGTATGTAACGATGAATTATAAAGAAAATTTCATTTAATAAATAGTATTAGTCAGAAAATCAATATTTTACTATCAGCCGTAATATAACAAAGATTGTTCCACAAAGAAAGAGAGAAAATTTCAGGTTAAATTTTTAAAGACTTTATTTACCTCAACCTATTGAGAATTAAATAAAATTGTACAGAACTCACAGAAAACATTCGTTCTAGGGTATCTTCGATAACTCGATTATCCTTTGAAATATAGTGAACTTTTTTTTATTTGTCGCTAAAAGAGACAACTTTTCCCTCTTGCAATTTTTTGTAAAATTAACGGTTTTCGAGATAGTTGATGTTAAACAGTTTAAGTGGCCGACATTTTGAAATTAGTACAGGTTCAAATTTTTTTAATAATAGGTCTTAATAGCAGTACCATATAAAATTTCAAATTTATATCATTTTCCGCTCAAAGGATACGAACTTTTTTTATTCAAAACACAAAATGTTATCTGAGATAAAAACTTTGTTCTTTATATTCACTAGTAGAATGCGTCCTGAATTTTGTTTAAAGTTTCTACATATATATATATATATATATATATATATATATATATATATATATATATATATATATATATATATATATACTGGACGTGTAGAAACAAGATGTGTTTCATAAATTTATTTTTACATATTTTTAAAAAGTGGTAAAGATATAAATATCTACACTCCCCTGGCTGAAGCTGTGTGAATATTATTTACTCTAATGGACATAAAACTAATCCAGTATATGTAGCACAAATATAATAGTATAATAGTTCCAGGAGAAAACAAAGTTAATTAAAAGCTTTACAATAACAATGAGGGTTCCAAACAAGGAAGGCTGAGGATTTTAAATTAAATCTGTTGGAAGGTGTGTTTGAATAATCCTTACAAGATCTACAAAGGAGAATAAATACAATTAAAAAAAATAATTTTCTCCGAAGTGAAATTTAAATTAATTTTATTCAGTAAAGACAATTATTCATTCTCCCGTTGCAAAATATAAAATGATTTTATTGAAAATGTTTTAAATTCAATTCGTGTTGAGAATGAAAAATATACAGGGAATTGGAATTATAATGTATCTTTTATGCAGCAATGTAATATTTTTCAATGGAATCGCAAGGCCAATAGCAGTCATTATCCACTGCGACCCGAAATGTATCATTGTATAATATATTTATTGGGCCGAACTAGAATTCCTTCCATATTTCCTCTGAGCTTCTTACAAAATCCAAAGAGAACCATCAAGACTTAGCAATGAAAGTATTTTCAAGTATTCAATACCCACAGTCAACAGGTTTCGTGGAATTAAAATCGACAGATATATTATTACCAACCCTATTATTTGTAGATACTATGTCACTAGGCATCATTTAGTATAGTTCTTATTCTTATTTTGGATTTCAATTCATTCATAACGTCAGCAGCAAGGGTTTATTGCTAACTCAAATACAAAATATATTGTTTGGAGCTTCTAGACATGCTCAGGAAGACCCGTAAGTTCCAAGAACTTCAGATATTTCATGACAAAGGATTGCCTGTCCATTTTTCAAAAAATCAAAGTGGACAGTTGTTTTCAATCGAGGCGTTTGCATTTAAAGATCAGGTGTTACGCAGTTTCTTTTTGCAACCCACATTTTCTGGACAATGAATAGGTTCATAAGGGTTCTAACGAGCGTCACCATTTTCCTTATATCGTCCTACCTAACAAGATCAATTATATAATTCAGACACGAAATTAGAGTATGCACATCCATAAACATGAGATACTCCTCAAACTCTCCTCAAAATTTTCTGAGCCTAAGTGCTGATGACTTACTTAGAGAGCTTCTAGGATGTGCCACACACCGGCTCAGGTCCTACCAGTTACATTGCTCTGTTTATTTATCGCCTTAAAAGAAAGAGAAAAATTTAAGACCACTATTCTTCGATATTCTAATAGCGTCAGGATAGGAAACGAACAAGAGTTGATCAAGAGAGACCTGATAGGATACATAGCCACTACGTTTACACATTCATCCCCACTAATCCCAGCATGTCTAGAAGCGTAACATTGTTGGACAACACCTGACGTAATGTGGTTTCGTAACAATTCCGGACTGACTATGATCTGAATTAATTAATTTGTTATACCCTCAGGGGCTCACTCATAGTGAGTGCGGGTGTAGCGGACCCGAGGACCCTAGCTGGATCTACACCTTTCTTCCTCTAGTCTTGGGTTTAGATCCCTCTCTTTCATCTTTCCTATCAGGTCTCTCTTGACCAACTCTTGTTCTCTTCTGACCCTGACGCTATTAGGTATTAGAGGGCTAGGGGTCTTTATTTTATGATCTTTTCTTCTTCTTTTTTATAAGGCGATGATGACCGAAAGGTTTTTCGCCTTTATCAACAAGGAAAATTTTTGGTTAGAATCTAAGTCTTTCGGAACCACCAAAGTCTGTATAGGTACATATACCCTTAGCCTTGTATCCTAACTTCAAGTTTTTTCGGCTGTTGAGGCTGTAATCTCTGACTGAAACACCGTTCAATACATTCCCATAAGCGTGATATATCCCTGCACAGATCTTTCTTATAGGATATCCATCTCCTGTTCCAACTAAACCCATCTATGAACTACTTCAGCTCATTAAAGTGAAACCACAGTATACAGGTCTGTTGCCCACGGTATGTCGCGCCTGATAATTAAAAGATGTTTCTGTTTATTTAATTTCCACCTCTTCACATATAAATATTTTTATTTAATATTGACAACTTACCATTTCTGTATTCTTCAATTGTTTGATAGTTCACGTACAAACAAAACGACCTATCCTCAGTTTATTTTCATGTTTCCTGTATCATGGTTCTGTGTAGATTGGTTTCGTCCAGTTCGGATAACAGACTGGCAGGTTGATGAGACGGATTGTAGTGGTGAATAGAAACAGTGACGAAACTCTGCTATATTTCACCCGTAGTAGACACAGTTTGGCGCCACTCCCAAACTCCCTTCAATACAATGACAAAGATAAAACCAGTATTGTAAGGTTACAAACTATTATTATTTTATTTTTGTGATATTTGACTTTTTAAAGTATTTACGATTTTGTTAGTATGCAATTTTTCTTTATCAATAACTTTAAAAAACTTCGCAGAGAACATTAAAAACTCTTGAACTTGACCTCTTACAATCCTCTAGCAATAATGACCAAACGTTATGATGCCATATTTTTTATCCGTATCGAAACAGTTGTAAAAATATTTTGATTTAAAATTTTGTTTATCGTGATACTTTCTTAAAATTTCAATAATATTCTTGCATTATTTATTGTGATATCACTAAAAACTAAAAACTTAATGTTTTGTAAGTTACGTAATAACAGACTTATATCGTATGGTAGTATAAATTATGTTTTCGTATTCCCTAGCTTCTGCAGAATAATATCGCTGAACCGAATTCCGAATTCTTTTTTAAATTTTTTAATGTCTGTTATATTTAGTACCTCTAACTGTAATTAATTAATTAATTTATTTATTTTAATTTTAACGAACTCTATGCTATATGTTCATTGTTCATTGTTTCAATGCACAATATTTGGCCTTTCCTTACACCTGCAGCCCCGCATATCCTACCTAGCGTTGTCCCTGGCAATGAAGGAAAATATGTGTGGCATAGGTGGGGGATGAAAGGATACGGTAGGGAATGGATAAGAAGTAGACAGGGTTGAAAAGATATATATATATATATATATATATATATATATATATATATATATATATATATATTTATCAATGGTCACATGAGATGGATGTTGGGAGATTGTTTGGTGTTATAAAATTTCCAGAGTTATTCAAAAGACCGGGGTATTTGATGAAGATTACACAAAATACAAGAGTGCAGTGATATTCCGCTTGTTGTTTGCTCTATGTGTTCCTAGGGCACTACGAATTTCATACATCAGCTGATTTTCAACCGAAATGAAGTCAACAAAAACTAAAAATCCTTTTTAAAAAAGATGTGCAAAAAACAATACATAAAGTTTCTCTATTAAACTACATAACATCTAAATAAAACTATTTGTCACCTAAAATGTCAACAGTTGTAAGTCAAAAAGTCAAAAAATAAATTCGCGTTAGATTTGTACAAATTAGAATTATTATAATATTCCATATTTCTGCTGGGACATACATAATGTTTGAATACGTTCTCTTATCATTCCTAGCATTGTCTTAACTACCTGCTGACACGTTTTGGATGAACTATATTTACAAAAAAACTATTTATACACTGCTTCCTCTCTTAAATGAGTCATAGTATATAAAAGACATAATATTCCCTCTCTACGACTTTCAGAAAGGTAGATATTACAGGTACATAAGAGGTTAAATGGATTATATGAAACGTCTCCTTTGAGGGATCAAGCAGAATCTAAATAGCTTTTGAAAACTGAGTGCACCTGAAACACTTCTTCATAAGACAATGCTAGGAATGGCAAAAAATATATTCAAACCAATGTACACAAATTATTTAAAAAATATTTTTATTAAATAAACTCTAAACTTATATTGCTTATATTGCTTACACTTGTCCTTAGCGAAATGGTTTCGATGAAATCAAGTTTAAATTACGACTCTCAAGAATTGTTTTATTTTTTTGAAAATTACCCCAAACTGTTAATTTTTTTTTTTATATTTGCGACTATGAACACGGGTATGAGTTTTAAATCTTCATATTTTACCAAAATGTTAACTTAATCGTTGAGCGGATTTTTGAGAAGTTAAGTCTTTTTTTACGACTGATTTTTTTATACGATAACGCCCAAGCGAGAATAATTTTTGAAGAACTATCAACGGAGATCTTTTTAGTGTGGGGGATGGTTTTTAGAATCTGCTGTAGCAAAATTCTATCAAAAAACGGTGCAACAAATTTTGAAACAAAAATTATTATTTTGTAGTTTTCTGTCCTTGTCTCGGTACAGTACACAGTAATGGCTAGCTCGTCGATGGACAATATTAGCTCGTTATTTTGGGTGGCCCAGCTTTACATTTTCGCGTCTTTTAGTGTTTGTTTACAGGAAATTTACTGATTTAGAGATTAGTTTTGATTTTGTGTCTTTACTGAAAAAAAAAAAAAAAGAAAAGAAAAAAAGTAATTATTATTATGTTGTTATAGGCCCTATGGAGTTTATTATTAAAGTGAATTTATGTACAATAAGATTTACTAAAATAAGGTAATGATAAACCCCATTGATAATTATTATGACGAGTAGGTAATTATGCATATTTATATGATTAGAATAATATACTATTAATTATGAGTGGATTTTCTTTGGTGCCTATAATGATAGTTTTTCTTAGAGTAGCCAACATCATACCACTGGTATGTATGTGTATTGATTGATAGAAAAACAAAATGGCCACATACTATAAAATATTGCTTACTAAGATATCAGTAATATCGAGGGAACTATCTCAGCAACGCTTCCCTAGAGAACAGTTAAGCAATGTTTGAGAGTCTAAGTTTTCCTCTTTAATCTTCGTCCACAGGGATTTGAAATCACTAAATCATGAATACCGGTGCTACATTATCTTTGGTGTTTCTGACATCTCCCCTTGAGTATATAAAGCCATAAATTACTGGGAACCTCACTTTGTAAATATCAAAAAAAGAGTAAAAAGAATGATCGTTGAGGTAAGTTTAATATAGAAATATAGCCGTGGTAAGAAACAAAACTTTGAGATTTTAAACAGCAGAACGATGTAGTCATTTATAGATGTAGCTAGGAAATTGTTTGCAACCACTTGATAATTACTTCCAGCAACTCTAATTTAATTTTAAACACGTTTTTGAAAATTACATTGTTTATGGAAAATATAATTTCTAATTTGTAAGTAACCATTGAGGATTAACTATATACAACTAAATCAGCGTAAAGTTGATACAAAACAGGTGATAACAGTGAGTCAAGAAATGTATTAATTTTTGATGTTTTAGTTTTAATTCAATTGCTTTAGTATTTGTAGACTACTGAATGAATATTTCCACTATGATCTTAAAAAAATGAACACTTTTAATATTGAACGGTGGTTAAATTTACAAAGCTTTAAGATGCAGTCATTGACACAATATTACGCCATAAACTGTAAATATTATTTATTTATTTGGTCTTAATTTGAATATTTCAACAACTATTTTTCTCCACTTCAAACCAACTCAATAAATCATCCACTATATACATATTGGAGTGATGGGAGGAGGAACTATAATTAGAAATGAAAGTAGATATTCATTAGTGCTACTTATTTGCAGCTTTCGATAGTATTGTTATTCTTTCTGTACACCATAAAGGTTTATTTTAACGAAATAAAAACATAAAAATCATTATATTATATTTTAACATTATTTTATATATTACAACTAAAACAAAACGTGACAGTATTATTTGAATACCTCAATGAAATTATATTCACCTTTTCACCATACATCCATAAATAACTGAGCAATCTGTCAGGGTAGAATGATTAATGACTTAATCAAGTAAGCATTGGCCTGACTGTCTAATGTTCAATAGTGGAGCAATTAACTGCGAGATATTACATTTTGCAATGCGTCAAGAATATATCATCTCATGTTATTGATGATTTAGATAGGAGTGTATTTTCACCTATTATTTAGTGGGTTAGAAGTGTATGCGATCAAATGTTTACCGTTTTATTTGCTTAAACCATACCAGATAAAGAAGTAACAAGTGGTTCAGGTCAGAAATGGTTTATCCTATCCAATTGGCCTAAATTATGGTGTTCCACAAGGATCCATTTGTTTATTTATTGTTTTGTATAAATGATGAACACTTTACTGTTAGGGGATGGTGGTGATCTACACTAGTATGCTGATGATGTGACCATAAGTCTGAAAGGCCACCGACCTTTGATATTGATGTTAATGTACTTATTCTAGTAAATACTGCTTGCCTGTATTTCATGAAAATAATATTAAAGTAGAAATCCATTGACGACCAAATTCATGCTCTTCAATTGGAAGCCTGATTTAGGCCAGGTCCTAATATAGGATGTAACAGATATTTCTTGTTGAAACTCCATATTCAGGGTTTAAATAAATCAATAAAGCTAAAGTTTCAAAATTATTTTAATAATATAAATGAGCTACAATTGTATCATCAGTTGCCCGATGATGCCTCAAGGCAAACCAATTGTAGCTCATATAATTATATTATTAAAATAACTTTGAAACTTTAGCTTTATTGCTTTATTTAATCCTAATTTAGTGTTGGATGAAAAAATAGTAGATATTGTATAACGTTAAAGTTTCTACGGCTCATTTTTGACAGCAAAATATCTGAGGTGGAACACATTAATGAGCTGTGTAAAACACTCAGTTTGATGTTTTTTCTACTCATGACATTGGGACCATATTCTTAATTAGTTTACTTGAACTATTATCTTCTCATTTAAATTATGGAATACTCATTGGGGTAATTCTACAAAGCAAATGGTGCAAAGAATCTTAAGTTACAAAAGCAATCAGTAAGAATTATGATTTATTTGGGCCGTAAAGATTCTTGTTGGAATAGATTAAAAAACATTGTCGTACGGCTCGTTTGTATTTTGAATTTTTCCATCCATGGATTTTGTAACACTTCAGAATAAGCTAGATCTTAGTATATCTTTTTTATTGCTGTCATAACAGCTTCTGGTAAGTGTTTTTCATGGTCGTACGTTTTGTTTTCGGGCTGAGTTTGTTGAAATTTGGACCACCTTAAAGAACTTTTAGGATATAAACCATGGTTAGGTTTTTCGTATGACAATACATGGAAGAATCTAGCCCAAACTCCCTGCTTCATATGGTTTAGAGTATCATTTTTATGTCTTCTAATGTCAACGACATATTATTTTTAAGACTTTTCATAGCAACTTCAGTTAGTTTACCGTGCCCTGATATTGTTTTACCATCGGGCAGTGATATTTTTACCAATTTAGTTTTGAGTGTCAGAAGTCTTTTATACATCCACTTTTGCACTAGGTCAAAACATTCTAATTGGATGATTTGTACTTTAATGTAATGCCATATATGTGTTATTTACAAAATGTATCGAATCTTTTCAAATCTTCGTCGCCTAAGTATTTCAAATATCTTACATTGTACAGGTTTTATGATCTTGAAACAAATTTTCTTGCACCATGCACCTCTATATAATTACCTTTTCCTATATAATTGGCACCAGAGGTTGATTTGTGTATAATTTTGTCCTTCTCAGGGCACACAGTGTTTATTTAAGACTTCAAGGTCAATAACGTGGGCAGTTCAACACCTGTAACAGTTATAACATCATTTTTCCTGCTTTGTCCCCCCCCCTGCTACAATCATAGACTCTTTAGCCACTTCTACTACGTAGAACAGGAACTTCTTTAGGCATGAACAATACATCCCATATACCGAGAAAACTTTGCCTTTGGTTTAGTTAAGTTTAGAATTGCGCAAAGAAAACTCGCACTACTCTGAACGCTTTACAATATATCATCCTCAAGTTTATATTAGGCTTATACAGATTGTGTGTCTTGTCATCAGCTTCAAGATAGGCGAAGAAGAACATGTCTTCACTGAACCACAGTGCCTAGATCACTTTACGACAATTTGGGCAGCAAGTCCGATTCTTTTTGGAACATCGTACTTTAAAAAAAATACGTTTAGAGCCGCACTTTTTACAACTAGCTAGAAAAATACTGATTCCATTACACATTATAGGTAACACTCAAGATGTTTTACCAATTTTAGAAGGACTTACTGATTGTAAGGTAGGGTTTGTACTTAAAGCACTAGGCGTGAAAATGGGACTAACTAGGCCTAGCCCTAAGTCATCACAACTAAAGAGCTTCTTATTTTCACTTTTCTTCCAAGTATTTTTTATTTCCATTTATTAACTTTCGTGTATATCCCCATGACTTTAGATGATATAACCTTTCGAAGTCAAATACTCAAACACAAATAAGGATAAATTACATCAAAACAACAGAACTTTAAGTTATTCACAATGATTTTACAGCTGATAAATGTTTTGCTTTTTCACAATTGTTTCGTCAGAGCAGTCCACTATCAACCTAACAAAACAAAATGATTCTGAATAATAGGGCTCCTGCTGAACTTTGCACTATACATCACTGCGAAAAGTTCGATAAAGTGCAAAATCCCCCGACAGTGGTTCACATAACCTATCTTAGAAATGTTGATACTTGACCGATTCAGTTGGAATTTATTTTAAAACATTCCTCATTAATTAGGTAATAATAATAAAATAAATAAAAAAATAAATCTATATATTTTAAGTTTTTGACGATCCGACTCCCCCCCCCCAGAAAGAATGGAGGTAATTGTTTAAAAAAAAAACAAATTAAAGAGGTTACAGAAGTGTAATGATTTCTAAACTATGAAGTTTCTGAATGCTACGTTATAGACTTATATATATATATATATATATATTGTTTTAAAAATTTACTCTAACATAAACAGCTAGATACATACAACTAAGTCCTGTATTTTGAGTACAGGATTAATACTGAACTTAGATTAATGCTTCTATGCAAATTTTACGACGTTCTAAAAAGAATAATCTCAGTAATATTTTCCTGGTCGTAGTTTTGACGCTAAAGTGTGGATAGTGTCGACGTTAATCGTGTTTTATGACTTTAACAAATTTCAAACTGTAATATCGCACCGTTAATTGTCGACAGCTTAGAAATTAGGATTCCTGGGATGACTTCATTGCGTCGTAAATCATTCAGACTCATCGTGGCACTAATATTACTTTAGCTGTGGATAAAAATTTATGTTTGGTGAGAAGATATGAAATCCTTTTATCGTAGTTTTCATAATTAATGAAAAGTTTATTTAATAGTAATCCTTAGATATTTAATTAAACGATGTTAAGATTTTTGTTATTTCTCACTATTTAAGAAAAGTTGTATTCAAATTAAGAGAAGTGCGTTCATTTTACACGTAAAATACAAAACTTGTAATAATTTCATAAATATCTAAGTTTTTTGCCCCAAGTGCAGACATATATATCGTTCTCCACGCATCGTTGTCTTCACGTATCGACTCAGATTAATACTTTTTCCTGGCGACAAAACCTCTCTTAATTTTTAAGATTTGAATAATACTTACTTGTTCGGTACTATGTTGCATCGAATGAATGTATGTGATATTAATACCGGCATTAGTTCTGAGTAAGCTCATCCTATGATTGTCCTTTTACACATTCAAAAGTACTGACTGATCCTTAATGAGTACGTTATCCTTCCAGTATTTTCAGGACCTTTAATCAATTGGTTGTCCCTCCAACACATGCATTTTACTACACTGTATGGACATTCCTCCATTTGATTATTTATCTCTCTATTGTGACCTGTTATATATGACGCTTCAGCACCTTTAGAGTTCTGTCTGACCAATAGCCTGCCAGTGTGTCTCTAACAAAAGTTTTTTTCTTCCAACTTTCAGATTGTGGTAAGTTTAATGCCTCTTCCATACATTGAAGACAACTGTCTGATCCCTCCAGCAAGGAATATATTTTCACTGACTTAATAATTCAGACCTGTCGGTATGGATTTTAGTACGCTTATCTTATTACAACGTATTAAGTGTCCATTCAGTACATTCAGGACTCCAGTTTAACCTGTAATCTCTGTGTTCCCTCTGGAAGAGGGGTTTGTTCCCAATAAGATCAAAATTGTGATAAGTTGAACGTTTCCACAGCACATTCAGAACTTGGTCTATTAATATTGTCCTACATCACGAGTCCTGCTTACTGTCAACTTACAATCAAGTTTTAGTGGTTCTCCCTCCAGTACACAAAATGTTTTGAATGTTGCTTTCCAGTACACATTTCTTTCCGCTGATCTCATTTTGCTCATGTTACTCTAGCATCTAGTCATAGCCATTATCTGTCGGTGTCTCTCCAACATGAGTATTTTACCTTTTATTTTTATTGTGGTTGGTTATATGTCTTTTTAGCATATTCAGAACTCCTGTCTAATGCGTGGTCTATGAGGTGAACCTACAGCAGGAGCTCTCCTTACTGCTAACTTCTGCTCCGGTCTGTTGGTTATTCCATCTGCATGCCAAAAAAACCTACCTTGTTAACTTTGGCCTGTTAATGTCCTGTTGGAAATATTACTTTCTATACTCGAATCTCAGTTATTTTCCGTACTAAGAAATAAGAATTGAAGTATGATTTAGCATATAAGTACATTGTTTCGTACATTTTAATGTCAATTGTTACGCAATGTCCGCAAATATTTCACGATATTACATATAGCTCCACTTATTCTAATGCTAGAGTTGTTGAAGGTATACAAAATTTTAGAGTGTTGACCCATTATTGTGAGGAAAGTGGGGATCTACAATCCTGTACGAACGCTAGTATAAAAAGGATGGCAATTCGATGTCCTGAACCTGAACCCACATCACCTGGTAAAAAGCTACCTAGCAGGCCTAGGGTTAAATTGAATTAATTTATTTTTAAGTGGCTACTTTACTGCCCCTCAAACATACATATTAATTTTATAAGTAATATTAATAATAATAATAATACAAAAACAAGTAAATTCAATTATGTGGTGTATAATTGTTTTACAAACATGTGAAAGATTCTTTTATAGTGGGTTTCCTCCAGACTTCAACGCAAGTATAGATTTTAAACCCACAATTTTTAAAACGGTTGCTTTGATTGATATAAATTATATAACACTAAAGAATCCAAACTTTGAGATTGTTTAAACTCTGTCCTACCTTAACATAACGTCCACTTCACTAAAACTTTATTAACTCTTACAATTTATATGGTTCCTTGGAAGTTTCAAACTTTGTTGGTTTTGGATAGTAAAGTTGATAAATAAAATTCTATATTCTGTCTGGGATTGTATAGACTGCACTAATAAATGTTAACAAGTTTTGGCTTTATGACGCGAAGTGTAATAACAGCAATTGCTGTAGAGTTTACTTTACGTGAAAGTTCATGCTTTGTAATTTATTTCTAGTGGTTCTGATATAACCCTTATGTTTGTCGACTTGTCTGTTGGTAGAAATTATAGCGAAACCATTATACCATCTTGAAATATCACATTCATGTACAATGTTGTAACCATAAACAAATAATGAATTTAATTTTGGTGAAATTTTAAAGACGGAATTTTCATCTTTTCATTACGTCATATTATTTATTATTATTAATAGTTCTTTTTAATTTGTGATTAATAGCTATTAATAATAATGCTTAGATTTTCACAACAAGGAAACCCAAACACAAGCCTACGTTTCAATGTCTAAGTCATTATTTTAATTGTTACCCGTAGGCCTATAAAAACTTTGCACAACTGAACCAAGAGACGCAAGTCCATTGAGTTATGCAGATATAAGCAATGTATCCACACCTCCAAGTCCAATGATAACAAAATATAGGAGATATTGTCTATTATGTGTAATGATGTATAACACTGCTACTATCTATATGGCTTATTGAGATTGTCTCTCTTGGTTCAGTGGCATAAAGTAGGTGTATGTACAACAAATCACTGATGACAATGATGACTTAGTCAATGAAACTTCGGCGTTTTGGTTTGTTTCCTAATGTGTAAATTAGAATGCTTCTTTAACAATTGATTATTAATAATAAAATTGTGAAAAACTGTAATTAATTCAATAACAATAGTACGACTGAGTTGTAGCTGAATATTGATTAGGATCTGTATTGGAAAACAAAACGTAAAAGAGACTTGCAGAAAACAACAAGTATCATAAGAAAAGGAATATAAATAAATAAAGATAAATATTATAAACTTTTTATTTATAAATAACTTATATACATATAAGTTCAATATAAATCATTTTAGAATTATGGATTTCGAGACAACTGATTCGTAGTACGAAAAAGGGGGGTACTTTTGTGGGCTCCAAATAAAAATAAAAACTGTGTTTGGTCAGGAGCGTATTCAGAAATGTAGTTAATCATTCAGGAGTTTGGTCATTAATCTTTACATGCCATTATAATTTGAAAGAAACTAGTATAACAGAGTTTTTGAAATTACTTTTTTTTGTAACAAAACCATGACAATTTTTTAATTAATTTACCAATAACTCACTTATTTGATACTTGTTATAGATGCCGCACCGGTGGTTTGACACACCCTGTATATTTTATAATTAGTCGTCCATCGCTATATAACGTTTTGTTAATTAAAAACTTTCTAATTTCATAACAAAAACTTTCACAGAATAATAAACCGCTTTAGATAATTAAAGTCTTTCTCACTCGAGTATTTCATAAATTTTTCATAGACGAGTTATTTGATTTCACTACATTTAACAAGCACTTAAATAAAGTTTTAAGGAAATGTTAGAAATAATGAAGGCTTAAAATACATTTTTAATTAACAAAATAATATTAAACAACTTATTAAAACACGTAAAACTTTTAAAAGCAGTTGAAGTTGTGTGCTTCCAGACAGCTATGTAGTGAAGAAATTGTGAATTGATGGAACACCATTCTTTGAAAATAATCAAAAAAGGAGATAAAATTACAATGAAGTGCAATTTATATTAAAAAACTAGCACTTAAAACTATAAAATGTTAAATTAGTTACTTTTAACTTAATAATTTAGTATTTCCCATGTGTAGAATATCTGTACTTTGTGTTATCAATGTTTAAACACTTAACGTCAAAGTTTATAAAAAAATGAAAACAGCTCGACATTTTGAAAGTATATATCAACTTCCGTTATCAAGTGAAAACCCTAAAACATGAAAAGAGATTCTGCGACCTGATATTTTACTCATCTCGTTTGTATTTAGTCTAAATTACACGATCGTTCAGGCACCTCGGGCCTTACTGTAATGAGTACGAGCTTGGCAATCCCAAGGGTCTCCAGTTGAATTCAAACCATTTTTTCGTGTAGTATTTGGTTAGATCTCTTTCTTTCAACTTTCCTATCATGTCTCTTGACCATCTCTTCCTGCCCTGAAGCTATTAGAGTATTCGTGGGCTAGAGATTTATATATGTATTTCACTCCAAAGAAAGATATCACTCCAGAACTGATATATATATATATATATATATATATATATATATATATATATATATATATACACATACATACGAAGGTATTTACATTTTTAAACAACCACTAAGTACATATGTATCAAACTAACTGTATGATTTTTTCATACATATTGGAAACATCCAAAAGTGTACCAACAAAATTTTTTTAAATTGATATATGTAACAGAAATAAAATGGCGGCTGTTGACAGCAATTTATGGTTTAAACGTTTAAACTATAGCAAGCAATAAAATAACTCTTTGTTCTTTTATAAACTTTAATAACTTTTTAATTTAATTACCAAAATATAACAAATAATATATTTTTTTAATGATAAAACATGTTTTTTAACAACAAAAAAATCATTCAAATTGAAACCCGTCTACTGCTACGCACTGACAAAATGCCTTCAACAAAAGCCTCAAAGGCATTCCAGAAGAATTCCCTAGCATTCCCTAGAATGTTAAGCATTTCTTCTTCGATTAGCCTTTTTAAATCTTCATCTGTTTCTATGTCGTTGGAGTACACCTTACGTAGGATACGTAGCTTGAAATATTCTGTGTGCTTCTTAAATTACCATTTGCTGTGTGAACAGCAACAATTACCATATAATATTATTACCTTACCATAGTTACAGAATACATCATTAAGGAATGAGAATATGAGTGCCAAATAAATTCGGTCAAGAATCAAAATGTGTATTTCTGAGGGTTTTCAAAATGTCATAATGCTTAGAGTTCAAGATAAATTTTGCTATTATTATTTTTTTGGTAAATAAATGGAAAAAAACTTAATTAAAAATACAATTTTATATATTTTAAGAAACACTTACTTATGTAATAAAAGTATTTAGTTATTAATAACCTTAAAACTTATTGAAATTATATATTGAACATTTATTTCTATAATTGTTATTTAGTCTCTTATCTAGTAATTTCATCAAAACATTATTTTGTATTTTGTTACTGTTAAATACATTTTCCCAATATTTAATATATATATTGTGTTTCAGTAGATGGGCTGTCATCAGATTTTCGGTTTTTCTATGTAGTTTTAAAGTCATGTAAATGTTGTCACATTGTTCACATATAAGCATGTTTGACATTTTTGACATAATTTAAATAATAAATTAAAAAAGCAAACAAAATTTGCATTAGTAACAAAAATAGAACTCAATTTTGAAATACCGTTAGTTATGAACAATTAAAAATGCGTTAGTTTAAATCTAATATAATGATGAAAAAGTCTATAATATGTTTTTGTTTCTTACGCCAATGTTTAAAAAGTTACTCTTTTAACAAAATACCATCATCAGAATTCGGTTACAAAAATTGATTCTGTTTGTGATTATTCGGTCATGATGATGGCATACATGGTATTGTCCAAGAATTTGCAAGTGGTAGAATTGTATCAGACAAAATGTCATCTTTAATGAGTATAGTTGGAGGAGTTACTGTTGTCTTACATCCATTGGTGTTACTAGGAGATGGTGAAAGGTACCTTGGAATACGTTTATCGCTCTTCATCACCGCCTCAACTCCAAGAATTGAAGTAGTTTTCGAAGGTATGTTGTTATTAGAAGTGTCGCGAAGAATTGATGGTTTGTCTTCGGAACCTCCAGTGCTACCAGACACTCTCGGCTTGTCAATATTAGTTACCAAACCATTGCTACCAGATGTCGCTGTAGTACTACTAACCAGATGTTCTTCTGCATGTGGCGGAGGATGAGTTCTAGTAATTATTCTTCCAGAGATTCCAAATTTTCCCGGTATACGAAGAGGAACAGGAGTGGTACTGGGCTTCTCTTCGTAGTCAAAGTAGTAAACTTCAGTTCTGTCGTACGTGTAGGTGAAATAAGGACTTGAACAGTTACCTCGTCTATTGGAATATACATCTGTAAAATGAGAAACAAATTGGCATTGTTATTTTTGTAAGGAGGTGGAATATGGACAATATCATGATGTCAACCATCAACTTGTTTAATTCATATTTATGGAATTATGTCTGTACTCGTTTGTCTGTTAGTGTGTACACAAGATTTCAATTATTTTCGGAAGTGTATTTTGTCGATCTGGTTTTCACATTAGACTCAAGTTACCAGGCTATAATTGCCAGTTCTTGTTTGTCATGTTGTAGTTTAACTTGATAACGAGAGTTGATCTGTACTTTAGTAAACTTCTTTTAATTATTTATTAGTTTTAACTGGTTTCAAAAGTTTGTTTTTACTTCGTTACATACACTTAGCATAGAGAAAGTTGTAAAAACGATTTAAAATTTTGCGGATATATTCTTTAAGTTAAAATTTGGTTTTTTGGTTTTTGGCATTATGTAACTATTTGTCCTTCATCTGTTGTATATGCAGTGAAATACGTATGTGAATACGATCAACCAAAAACAGTTTACAGATTTTATTGTAATGAACCCATATTTTATCATATCGTGAGAATTCATTACATTCTTAGGTAATGCAAAATTCGGGAGTAGCTTCCATAAGAAAAAGGATACAAAATTACGATTTTCTCAAAATCTACTTAACTATTTTAATAGAATTTTACTCAATTATTTATAGTATACTCTAAAGACCCTAACAAAACCATGAAACGCGAGTTCGTCAGTTATCCATAAAAAAAAAGAAGAAAATTTATGCATAGCATTAAAAAGACAACATAAATCAGCAAAAGATGTAATTTCTCAAAATAGGTTCTACAGATTTTGTACAAATTTAAATGACTGTGGGTCATTACCCAAAACATTTCATGCAAAATTAATTCCAAGTAAAAATATAATAAGATTCAGGAATAACTTGAAAAAAAAAATTAAATCTTGTCTGCCATCTTTTTAATAACACAACTCACTCTGAGGAATAGTTTTCAACACAAATGAAAAATGTTGATGCTCAAATTTAATTATTTTTTTCAAACACGTCCATAGTATTTTTCACTCTTTGATTGACAACTACTTTTATAACATATTTGTTAACGGTTAGTTTTCGTTAGTTTTCATTTGGTTTTCGTGTTGGGTGAGTGAGAAAGTGTAGCATTGTCTTTGCACAGTTTATTTAAAATGTTTTAAATTTGAATTTGAATTTTATCAGATTTCAATATACTTTTTATTATAAAGATCCAATCCATTTTCCCTACGGAATTCACACAGGATTGATTTAGGCCAAAGATCTGATTAAGACAGATAAAAACTGTATAAACTAATAATCTTTTTAGCTTAATTATTTGACAGATATAACTACATAAATAACCTATTAATTTATTACTGGCAATACGATAATGGTGGCTATATATACATTACATTATATTAATTACAAGTTTTACGTTAAGTTAGGTTAGGCTAGGGTAGGTCAGGTTAGTTAGATTAGGTTAGGTCAGATTAGATTAGGTCAGGTTAGGTTTGTTTAGGTTTGAATTGTTAAAAATAATAAAGAACGGTAATAAAGAACGGATGTTTTATTGTTATTATTATTATTAAACTTTAGGACCTACTTACTATAGGAAGTGTAAATGATTGTCAAGATAAGACAAAAGAAAGCTGCCGTTACGCTGATGACTAAGAAGTTGCGATGCCAAGGTTTTGTGTTTGGTAACATCTCTTCCAACCTAAACATCAAATGGGCATTATATTTGATAGGTTATTAAATGTTTAAAGCACAAATATCCTTATTTGTAAATTAACCTAGAAGGTAAACAATAAAAACATATATCTACTTCCATATCGGTAGTGGGGAACGCTAGCTACTACGTGCATAAATTGGTCCTTGGAATTTCAAAGTTGTTCAAATTAGTAGTGGAGTCAAATTAAAATCTTAAAATCATTGGTTCTGGACATATACATTGGTTCTTTTTACCTTCCCAAATATACGTAGCTTTGTTTAAAAGAAGTTGGGAATTTTGTCCAAAAATTGATTTAAGATCCCCTTAGTCCAAAAAAGTGTTTTATTGGAATGTTGTTTGTCGTGCGTCTAACGTATTTTGCTTTTGAGCCAAAACGCTTGGTTCGATTTTAATTAAATTTGTTACGTGGAAATACTTCTGCTTATCTCAAAACATTTTCTTAAAAATTAAAATATAAAGGTAGAAAGTCTGCAATAAAACACAATTTACGATCAATTATAATCAATTTGTATCAAATTTTGTAATATTTTGTAGCTTTTAAAGAACCAAAGAAAATGTATTAGTCGCCATCTATCCGAGAACGGCGATTCTTGAGTTATCGTTAAATCGCCCATTTGATTGATATAAAATACGTAATTTCTCAAAATCAACAATACCGATTTCGTTCAAATTTCAATATAATTTGGAGATCGATATTTAAAATGCAAAATGCTATGTAAAAAAAATATTAAGGTTAAGTAATAATTAGAAGAAAAAAACTGAACCAATAAGCGAAATAAGTTTAGGCTCTTATTTAAATATATACTTATTATTCAAAGATGTCGTCCAAGCCTCATTTTTACTTTGTAATTGAGGAATTCTGAAGTAACATTTTTTGTGGCCATTATTTTAGGTTCGTGTGTATTCAGTTTTGGAGATGGGTGAGTGGGAATGAAGTGTTATATTGTTGCAAGTTTATTTTATTTTGTTACTTTAAGACAAGTACTCCTATACAGTTTTTATCATAAAGCAGGAAATATTTGCAACATACTGTTTATAATAATTAATGTTGGAAACCAGACGTTTGTATATTTCAGGATCTATTGGATAGATTTTATTGAAACCGGTGCCAATTTCGTAATGTGGTCTAAAACATTTGCGAGTAGATACAATTATTATTATTGTTTATAAAAATAACCACAGTAAACATATTTTGGTTGCACTAAACATGAAAAACAGTGATTAGTTAATCTTCGAATATCACCATTAACACTGTGAATAAGCAACGCACACAACCATAGTTGTATCATTAGTCATTAGTGTTTGCCTAGTTGTAGATACTCATTATATTCTAGTTGTCTTCTTTAGATCTGTTTGTTGTTATGTTAATTAACAAATCATTTAAGTTTTACCTTACAAATTATTTTAACCTAAAATTGTATTTGTTTTTAATGTTCTTTTCTAAAATTGATAAGAAAACAATATTTAGTACAAATACAGAAATATTATTAAAATATATAATTATTTTTCATGTAAAATAACTAAAGAGATAAATAACCTCCTCCAAAATGGTGGGTACTTATGCAGAGCACAATGCTGTCTCTGGATAATATATTTTTGGGCATTATTAAGTTTAGATCTATGAGTTTGTCTTCACTCAAATTTTGTGAAATAAACAATATTGTAGTAATAATAGTATTGAGAAAGTGGGTAGAGACCTCTAACTATTGGAAAGAAGCCTCAAGGAGAAACCTCTAGGGTCATTGTACTCTATCATAAACTCTAGGTATGTAACCTTAATTGGTAGGTGCAACCTAAGTAAGATTTAAGTTTTGTAACGGGATAAGGAAAACTATAGAAACACAATAGCTACCGTTTAAGCCTAGGTAGCTTGAAATGCAGACAATATGTTATTCAACAAATAGAAACGAAAAAACACATTTTTTGAGGTTTGAAATATACCAGTCTGGATCTCCAATACAAACAACATAGGATACTAGTATCACTAGGGACATGGATCTGAACTGGATTAAATAAAATTAAGGAGTTGACAAATTGTTTTTAGGATGAGATCTGGTTGTAAAACTCGGGTCCAGCATTTATAATTTAAAAACATTAAATGATCTTAATTAAGATTCTCAGGTTTTAAAGTAAACATGAAATTTTGTTTAGATGTAAAAAACAAATAAAATATACATTTTCATAATAATTGCTTAACGTTGTTCGAATATATTTGACAAATAAAAAGTCCACCAGGGCCAACTCACCGACACGATCTAAGAAAACGAAGCTTATATTTAAGAAAATGTAAATCTACAAATCCCAAGAAGGCCTGGATAACAAAGTTAGTTGTAGGTAATTGAGGTTATGTTTACTTAAATAATTATCTGCTGATATTATTGATAAAAAAAAAAATATATTTTTCAGGTTTTCCCTGTAAGTGTTTAAACTATTCTACATTAAGAACCAAAGGTTATCCACAACAACTTAGAATATTTTTTCTAACATAGATACTAAATTTTTTAATTATTATTTCTAAAACTTCTAGGTCATCGTCGTCTTAAAACAAAAAAAGAGAGAATAAAATAGAGTTGCCTAGTCCTCAAATACTGTAACAGGGTCAAAGTTAGAAGAGAACAAGAGTTGGGCATGTCATGAAAGACCTGAGAGAACAAATGAAAGAAAGGGATCTAATCCAGGATTACAAAAGGAAGGGGTAGATGTAGCTAAGATACTTCGGGAATGTCACACCCGTACTCATCGTATTCTCTGAGGGGTCAGTATTTGTAGAGAGAGGCTTCAACAGGAGCAGTTTGGTATGTATGTCCCTGTAGAGGAGGGGGGGCAGGATAGTTAGCTTAGCTTAAAATTTTGAAATAAAAACACCATTAAAATAATACCTTTTAAATATTTTCCAAAAAATCTTTGTCATTTCTATTAGTTAACATTATATATATATATATATATATATATATATATATATATATATATATATATATATATATATATATATAAACATTCAGCTAAGGGGTAGACTATTACAAAATAATTTATATACTGTCATGATGCATCGGTAAGAAAAAAAAAAAAATTACATAGCAATAAAAATAATAACAAATATTCCAAATAATCATAATTCTAAATCCAAATAAAAATAATAATATTACTAGCAACATTCATATCTAATTCAAAATAGGTACAGAAAATTACAGCTTTGAATTACAAAAACGGGAAGGATTCAAAGTTCTCTTTCTACCTCTTGGAGTCCATTGGACAATATACCAAAGCTAAGATTAAATGTTGGAAAAAAAATGTTGAGCAAGATGTCATATTTCAAAATATAGCATAAAATTAAAAAACATTTGATGCCAGCCATCATGGTACCCACCCAGCCCCATAATAAAATCCAGCAAATCCTCTAAATGCAATACCCAAAACTAGATCACTTAGTAGCTAGTAGCATTACTTGCAAAATTGAAATCGGAAAATTTGTATTTAATTTAGTTTATTACAAGTTTAATAACATACGAGAAATAAGTAAAAAACTGTTTAAAATTGCATACATTTTTATATTTTCAATTAAATGTTTCTGAATTTGAATAGAGTTCCACTATAGTCACCTATACCACATTTCATGTTCCTATCTTAATTTTAGTGACAGCTATCGTACTTACGTTTAGCTAACAACGAGACGACGGACGGACGTTTTGTAGAAAATATTTGTTTCTGTTTCTGAGGTATGAAGCGTGAAGATCAGTCAAACAATAGAGTTCGACATTTTTTACAAATACCAAATTATACTTCATATACTGGATAAGAAAAACGAGGCTAAAATCATTTTGAAAACATCCAAACATAAAATAGTAATAATGTTCATCTTTAATTTAGGCTATATAATAAGTTTTTTGTTTAATATTTGTTATTCTAGATAAACAGGATTCTATATTTAACACCTCACCCGTATATAATAAATCAAAAATGGTGTCAAATGAGTCGGATATGTGAACATTTCATATTCTCGGTGTCTGCGTTTCTAAGAGAGTCTATCAAAAGACTCGGGTTTTTATATTACTCTAGATGTGGTAATATGTTTCTACATATTATATCGTCTAACTATGCTTAATAAATTAGTTGTTATTTTAGCTATTATAATCTCCCTAACGAACATTCTAATACCTGAGGCCATGAAATTTCAGACACAACAGTATTTTAACAAATATTTTTCTTACTAATCGCTCTAGTGGAAGAGTTTTGGTCTGATTTTATTCAAATTTGGTACGAAGCATTTACGAAGCGTTAGTTCAGTTCGTAGAAATCGGCGAGAAAATTTTTAAATTGTGGCTGATTTTCAATTTTTTAATCGGTGCTATACAACTTTATATTTAAAATTCTACAACGTCCTAAGCTTATTTTGTAGAGCTTTAAAATCCACTAACAATAATAGCAAAACGTGTTGTCAAAATTAAAAACATAACCTCAAAAAAATAATAACAATAATAATCAGATTTTTGTAAACATGTAATACTCGTTAAATATGTTTTTAAAAATTGATGGCAAATGTCTGCCTTTTAAACCGGTTTTGTAATACAGTAGTTCCATCATATCCATGGCCTACATAAGCCTGGAAAACCATAATTTGTGCGGTTTAGGCAATCTGTATTTTAATAACACGAAAGAGGTGTATGCAGTGTATTTAGTTATTTATTAGTACTGTATTACTATTGTTAGTGTTGGTGGGTGTATTATGTTCAATAATGAAAGCTAAACTTTAACTTTATTTAGATATAAAATCTTTATAAATAATAAAAAAAATTATGTTATGAAAAATTTCGAAGCAGAAAATCTATATGGAAATTTCAAAATGGTAGCCAATTTTCACAGTTCAATTATCTGAGATAGATTTTAACCTATAGATAAGGTTGCTATATTTTTCCCTACAGAAACCGTGGGAAATTCGGGACTTTTGGCACTACTTTAGATTAAACGCTCTAAGTGATACATTGTAATAAAATACACAAATAATGTTGGTCACGTTTAGGGTTTAACATTAGGAAAGCAAAAAGTCTGGTTTACTGATATTTACGTTAGTGTGTAACAGTTAAGGACGATAACAATATATGTTTGCAATTTTAGTAAATTTTTAAAGAAGTCGATCAAATTTGCAAATTTAATTACTTAATATCTTTAACATTTAAAATTACTATATTGTTAATTATTAAAACAAAATCATAGTTAAGTAAAATACAAATTTTAAACAGAAACAAGTATAATTTTGTTAATATTAATAAAAACCAAAAATATTTAAATTATTAATATAATTTATAACCGAGACCAAATCATATACCGGCTGCGACAACAGGACGAGACTTCCAAACAGGAACAGTCCAGGTAAAATAGAAAGCCTACATATTGATCCAATAACGTTTTCAATGGTGTATTCTAATCAGCATTAAAATTTGCATCCATTAATAGGAAAAGGTTGATTTTTTAAGATAAAAAAGCACAGAGTTCAAGTGAAAAACTTAATCGTAAAAACATAACCTAAAAATTAAAAAGAAATCATCAATAATAATTCTATTAACAAGAATTTTAACCAATAACATGTAAACTATGTTTCACTATTGGTTTAATATGATTAAAGAAATGGTTAAACTAAATAGCAATATATTAAAGTAGTGTAAGATTTTCAAATTTCCAAAATAAATTTTCCGACATAGCTTTTTACCTATGGTTCCTCTAACATCCCACAATAGCTCATTCTGTGCAAATGTAAAATCTGCATCCGATTAATACAAAACGATCAAAAATACTACAGTGATAGTGTACACAGAAATAATAAAAACATAAACTCAAACTTAGGAAAATACCAATAATAACTCATTAACTACATTAACAGTAATTTAAGTAGGATGTATTAAGTTAAATTTTACTATACGTTGAACGATTGTTACTCAAAATAAATCGCCATGAAATACAAAATGGCAGAAATTTAAACTAGATTTACGTATATTCATGTTTGAAACTTGATAAAATGTTTAACAGTAAGAAAGTTAATGTTGCAAACAAGTAGATATAAAAAAACATTAAAACAAGAAATAACGTCTTTTAGTGTTTGTGTGAGTATGAATGAGGAAACTAAGACATAAATTAGAAACATTACAGTCAAGAAATACTTACGTTAAATGAGGGTTGCGTATCATGGCGTCTAGTGCCTGTAATGGCCTATCGTGGACTGATCTAAAACTGTTTACCTATTAACTAAGTAAACAAGACATTAGGACTTTAGCCACATCTATGAAATATCTTTACCTAACAGTCACAGATGGCAATCAGTAATATTGGAAACAACAAAACTATCTTCCTTTGTAAAAGTTTTGTGTTGTAGATATGAAAAGGGTTAAATTATTTTTTATAAATTCCATATTGCCTTATGAATGCTTTTAAATAAGTTTATTACTAAATTACTTACGTCATAGCAATCTTGTGTTTAGTATTTATTTATTAATATTTCATTACAGCTGTTTAGGTATAACATATACCATCATCAGATGAAACAACACATTTACACAACACACTGATACACATTTCACAAAAATAAATAAACATAAAATGTTTGGTACTGCAGTACAAGTCGAAAATAATATAAAATAAAGTTTAGATAGTTTAGATAATATAGCCACATCTTTCTAACGTGGTGGTCAACTGTTCACTCTAATGAAAAAATGATTTTCTAGTAATCGTTCTAGATTTCGCAATGTTAGCCCGATTTTGCTCAATTTTGATATGTACCACAGAATTGTGTAAGCTTTTCTCAAGATTAAGAATAAGCCATAGAAGAATAATTTTAATTATTTGTTTAGTAATTAAAAGAGAATTATAATTTTAAGTCATTTTTAAGCAATAAAAAATCTTCTACACTATCATTTAATTTTTTACATGTCAATAAATCGGTAACTCTAACTAATTATTTTATCTAGAATTAATGTATTGTTATTATAACCTATAATCATTTCTGAAAAGGTTCTGCATATGCTAAAGTAGTTCTTACAAAATTTTCAATTAAAAAAAAAGCCTATTGCATATTAAGGCGATGAAGTTAGGTTCAATAAGGGTATGTTCTGTTGCAACGTCTATTTCTAGCCGTTTGATTAGCTAAGGTTTTTGTTGCAGATATATATTTTTTTTTACTTTTTAATATTGAGTATATTATGTATAAACTGCAGTGAATTTTCTATAAATCGTTTTCACCCAAAGGTCGTACAATTTTAACCCATGTTCTATTCTAATTGTTGTAATTTTTCTTCAATTTACCAAATTTTAGAATTTAACAACTGCATGCAAATAGAGTTCCATACGAAAAATCGTATTTTAAAAATCATTTTTTTAAAAAATAAACAATTACAATTTATATTTTTGAGCTTTGTTTGTAAATTTAATTTTTAACCATTTAAAAGAAATAATAAACCTAATAGAATTTTGTTAAGTTTATTACGTAGTAAACAAAAAATTACGTGATAGGCCTAGTGCAAAACAAATATCGGCATTGAGATTTTTTTTTAAATTTTAATTTGGGGTAACTAAGAAGTTTTAGTATTTTTTACTCACAAAAAGAAATTTCGTTTACTTGCATAGCTTTTTCGAATTTAATCGTAATTGTTTGCTCTGATTTTGACATATTTGAACTCTATTACAAAATCCTTGGTTCATTTATTTTTTTATCCAATAACCAGAAAACCAGTATTTTTTAATTACATTGTTACCATTTATTTTGTCCTTAAATTCTACACTTTTGGCATTTTTTTTTTACAATAATCATTACAGCCATAAATAAAATTTGATTAAAATTTTTTATCTTATAATGTATTTTGTATAAATGTTGGTATTTCGGGTTTGGATGTATAGGAAAGTTAGTGCGTATTTATACGGTATTTTAACGTCATTTCACGACATCGTCTACATTATAACTGGAGTTTTAAAATGATGACAATTTGTTATTCTAAACTAATTTAACGAATTATTTTTTTTGTTACTCATAACTATGCATTCTAATGACAACGGAAATTTCAAATTGAATACAGTCCCTTGGGAGAGGCCATCGCCCTGGGGTCTAGTTACCTGCAGAGGTAGTCGTCCTTGACGATCTGCCCTCTTTAACCAATATCCAAAGGGATTTCTCCTCCGTTAGTAATAACTACAATGGCTTATAATGAAGTTGTTTAGTTACTTGTAATGTTTCAGACAAGTTTTATTATTGCTTCAAAATAGGTTGTTTATTTGAACATTGTTTAATTGTGGGGTTGGTTTTTAGTGACGCATTGGGACGTCAGAAATTGTAGTCTGATGACAAAATACTTACGAAATTTGTCTTGTGGGTGGAAATAATAATAATAAAAAAATTATTGTTTACTGATGATTGATAAAGTGTTAAAGTAATTCATGTGCAGAGCCTTCGTTGTCGTACTGAAAGTAATATATTATAAAATTACAAGTTGCCAATGCCTGACTGTCTCACTCATTGGGACATTTGGATACAATCCAAAATATTAAAACTAGTTTTAAAACTTTTCCTTTACATATGTATGTATAAATTTAAAATAAGGTTGCAAAAATATGATGTTAAGTTAAATGCCATTTTGACACTTTCAATGCGATTTTTCTAAATTTCAATAAGGTACTTTTGAGTACATTGTATTCCCTATAACCAATTTTATTTTCCTATGTTAATTTTTGTAGCCCCTATCATGCTCACGTAAAACGACAACTTCAATAATGACGGTCGGACGGTATGTTGAAAATAACTACATCAGCTGTTTCCCGAGGCCAAGAAACGTGAAGATCTGTCAAAAACAGAGATCGACTTTTTTGACGATTACCTTATACTTCGTATACTGGGTAAATATTCCACAACAGAAATTCAACACAATTTAGGTTTAAAACAGAACAGATTTCCGTAATAATGACATTAAAGAGTCTTAGTTACGTTAAAGTTTAATTTTAAAGTTGTTCTCTCGATAAAGTATTAATACATACTTAAAATAAAGTAAAATTATGAAACAATCATGGGTATAAAAATGGTTGATATTAAATATTATTTTTCGTAAAACTTATTAAAAAACATACAAAACACATTCTGTACAATGAAACACTATGAGTTATATTTTCTGTATAAAGATTGTATTAATTAATAGTTACTAAATTGTGTACAAACATTGCAGGGACATTCTGAAAATGTAATATACAAAACTAAATATTAATCTAGATCGAAATTTAAGTGGGAAACTGTGGTAAATACAAAATTCTAATTTCTAATTTTAGTAATACGTAATTGACAATTTTTACAAAATGTCGCTACCAATTTACTCCTTAAAGTCCTAAACAAACCGTATTAGTCACTATCTCACTAAAAATTCCTAATTTGAAGCAATCAGTTAGAAGAGAAAATGAAACATGAAAGACGTCAATTAAAATGGTTTCAAACAGTTTTGATAAAATTGTATTGGAATGTGAAGAATTATAACTGAAACCAGTATACCAAGCTACAGTACAAGTAACAAAAATAACTTCAGTAATTTGGAGAAAAAAAAACCGATTTCGCTCGGGATTCATTTTCATACTTTCCAAATTATTCATGAACCGCATTTTTATTTTACTTCCAGTGTTATATATTTCTTTAGGTTATATATTTCAAATGTGAGGCCATGAAAAGTGAAGATCAGTCAAAAGCAGGTTGAAATTGTTTGCGATTACCAAACTTACCCTATAGGTAAGATATAGGGGGTAAGTACCCCTAAAATATATATGGGGTAATTAACAAGGGGCAATAAATGAAGGCGCCAATCTATTTTACCCTTCTTGTTTAAAGACAAAAAAGCTATATGTCATCCTTATAAAAAAATGAAGTAAACTTCTAATAATCTAATACCGTCAAGGTCTAAAACGAACCTGATAGGAAATATGAAACAGAGTAAAAATATGAAAAAGGTGTAAATCCAGTTAGGATCCATTGCCACGCCTGTATACTAAAGAAAGCCCTGAGGGGCGGGGAGTGACCACATCTATCTGTGAATATCTGGGAATAACTGTCATACATACATATTCCACAATAGACACATTTTAGAACCCTGTAGAAAGGATATTCGTATTCTTGCATCCCAAAGACAGATGAAACACACACTACCTTCAAAGAATGCATTTATATTTTTATTCACTCTAGATTTGAATTCATAAAATGAATTATATTTAAAACCTTTTATATACAAATTATTTCATATTATTCAATGGGGATAATGTTTAATTCTAATTTGTAAAGTAAAATTCATTAAAATTTTCTCTTCACAGAACCATCAGTATTTTACTTGTACTTCCCCATTGTATTTGGTTTCCTTTGTAGTTATTGTAAGAATTATTACACTGCACCTACCAACACATTTAAATTAATTTCTACAGCATTCTAAGTCTGAATGGTTTAAATTAACTTTTTGTTTTTATGAAACTAATCATTTATTAATTTTAATATTTATTTGTTCGTAAGTGTTCAAGTAACTCTATGGATTACAAATAAAATTACATTATTTTCTTGTATCTCCGTCACGGGACTAATATTTAACGTTTATTTGACAAGTTTCTGAGCTTTTACTTCATCATCAGATCCTTCTGTTTACTGAGGCCATCAACAAATTAATATAAAAGAAAAATACAATATTTAATAATTATAAAAAACTCAACTGCACTTCGTGACAGTACAAAGTTTATCGTGTCTCGTATTTATACGATGTCTATCAGATATTCTCTTATCGATTAAATAATTATTTCAAGTGAAAAATATACGACCTAGACCGGGAATCGAACCCAGGACCTTTGGCTTTACGCGCCAACGCTCTACCAACTGAGCTATCCTTGATCGCTTCCCAGCAGAAATAATTATTTAATCAATAATACTAGCTTGGTAAAATAATGTATAAGCGTTAAAATCAATAAATTAATAAAATTCTCTTATCATTGATATTGATAACTGTAACATAAAGTATCATCTAGGAAATGTTAAAATGATCCTTCAGCAACAGATGTTTTTTATTGCTTTGTATATTTAAACTCTTGTAGATTTTAAAACCAATTTAAAAACGTTACATGTTTGAGAGAAGAGGATTACATCGATGTTCAAATATTCAAAGTATTTTAAAAGAAGTTGATAATGGGTACCTCACCCAGCCCACTATACAATGTAATATAACCAGATTTTCTAAATGAAAAGCCCAATAGTTGGGCCTTCCAGGAGATGTAAAATGTATTAGTAAATCAAAGTGACTTATAAGGGACGGGTATAATAAATGGGAGCGGGGTAAGTTTGATTAAAACAGTTGTTTTACAGGTTTTTAGAAACTCGTAATTGTGTATATCAGTACTCTCTTGACGTCGACTAGGCGTTAACGAGCCTCGTGTATGTTTAAATATTAAAAATTTCCACTCGCTTTACTTTTGTCACTGGATTAACCTTGGAAGATCTCTAAGTTGTACAAATATAAAGGAGCCTCCATTATGTACGCTCATGTCGGTGACTCGGCACTGACTGATTTCGTAACTTTACGAATATCACATTTTCTAGGGAGATTAGGAATTAAAATTAAGTTTTGACAATAACTTCATATAATTGTTATAGTAGGGGCATACTCATAAGGTTGGTACCACAACATGGAAAATTGAAATGTGTAAATTTTTATCTAATTTAGTGTTATAAGTTGAAAACATATGAGATATAAACAAGAAACTGTTTCAACTGTAAAAAAATAAAATGATAACAATAAATAGGTGAAGAATAAACAAAACAAAAGGAATGTAAAAAGTAATATATTTTAAAGAATTTTTTATGGAAGAGTTGTTAAACTACAGTTTAAACTCACAGCTAGCTTGTAGTGTAAATGAAATATTACTTCTATTACGACGCAAATGACAAAAGTTTTCCAATTTAATGACATTAATTACTTAGTCATGGCAATTTATTTAACCTCAATATCGTGATTACATCAGTTACCAAATTAATGAAAAATTAAATCAAAATCCTCGGACGATACAGTTTATTGCAATATTGCTGTTGGTGTAGATGTTTAATTTGTAATGTAAACTGTAAATACAACTCAATTTATTGGTTTTGCTGCAATTTTATTTGTAGTTAATCTTTACTTGCAATTTACATTGGATAAGAAGAATCATTGGATAAGCAATCATTGGATTTACATTGGATAAATTTTATCGATTGGAAAGAAACATACTTCTTCACAACGATAACTTTATTTCTAAAAAGAATACGTTTCAATATCCAAGTCGTCATCCTCATTTGATAGATGTTCACACACAACCTACTTGGTACGTACACAACTACAAGAGACAAGACCAATCTACATGCCATACGATAAAACTTAAAAGTCAGTTTTTCTCAAAATTAGCTTTAACGAATTTAAATACATTTTGCTAAAATATATCATCTAAAGACCAAAACTAAACGTACTTTTCAACCGTCTCTCCAAAATTGGCCGTTCGGGAGTTTTCAGTAAAAAACAATCGTCCAAGAAATTGATATAAAAGACCTAGTTTTTAAATGTGCTAAGTAACAATTTCATTTCAATTTCAATGAAATATGAAATATTATTAAGCAAATCCACCAAAGGTAAAGAAAAAGAAAATTGCGGTTCAGGAATAATTGGGAAAAAGAATCTTTACCGACGAGATTTTTATCTCGATTTTAATCAGAAACATTTTACACTCTCGTTGAGTTTATAGCACTGGGTCTATCTGAATATGCAAGTATCTTTCAAAACATGCAAATGAAAAAAAATAAAAAATAAGAAGAGATTCTTCTATTTACCACCAACTTATCTTCGATAAAAATCACGTGGAATAATATTTAGTAATATTACTTAGCCAGTATACGAAGTATAAGGTAAGTTTGGTAATCCTTAAAAATTTCGATCTTCGTTTTTGGTTGATCTTGATGTTTCATGGCCTCCGTAAACCTAAAAAATATTTTTGACAATTACATCAGTCTGTTGTTGCTATCGTTTTCATCTATGTATAACCACGAAGAGACAGCAAAAATAAAGATAGGAACACGAAATTTAGTATAGGGGACGATAATGTGCTGAGATAAAATCCTATCGAATATCAAAAAACCGATTTATATGTCAAAATAGCTACCATATTAAATAATGTTTTGTTCATATCACCTGTGTTATTCAACTGAAAACACTCTAAATAATTTTGCAGACTTCTATTTTGCATATAATAATACCAATATCACATCTCTACTATGGCAAATACTGAAGTTATTGTCAAAAATATAATTTCGAAACCCAACCGCTATCCAGCAGTCACCGAAACGACTGTATTTAGTTGAGCATCGTTCACACGTATATAGCTTCGAGACCCGCCTGGGCCGAGACACTTCTATGAGAGACTTTTTAAACCTCTATTAAGTTAGCCCCCCCACCAGCTCTAAATAAGTTTTAACCATAATTAAAATTAGGTGCTCTCAGAAACCGTTAAGATATATACAGAATATATATTTTTTTATATACAAATTTACTCTTGTACTGCGATAGGCGCGACCAAAGTTTAAGTCCGAAATCCTGCCAAACGGAAGGAGCACCTAATTCGACGTTTAGATATCTTAACATAATATTAATCAAGGAATATTTTGACACCAATAACTCTCGAGCACCTAATTTTTTTATAGCACTGTACTCTTGTACGTCGATAGGCGCGACCGACGTTTAAGTCCGAAATCCTGCCAAACGGAACGAGCACCTAATTGGACGTTTAGATATCTTAACATAATATTAATCAAGGAATATTTTGACACCAATAACTCTCGAGCACCTAATTTTTTATAGCACTTTACTCTTGTACGGCGGTAGGCGCGACCGAAGTTGAAGTCCGAAATCCTGCCAAACGGAACGAGCACCTAATTCGACGTTTAGATATCTTAACATAATATTAATCAAGGAATATTTTGACACCAATAACTCTCGAGCACCTAATTTTTTTATAGCACTTTACTCTTGTACGGCGATAGGCGCGACCGACGTTTAAGTCCGAAATCCTGCCAAACGGAACGAGCACCTAATTCGACGTTTAGATATCTTAACATAATATTAATCAAGGAATATTTTGACACCAATAACTCTCGAGCACCTAATTTTTTTATAGCACTGTACTCTTGTACGGCGATAGGCGCGACCGACGTTTAAGTTCGAATTCCTGCCAAACGGAACGAGCACCTAATTGGACGTTTAGATATCTTAACATAATATTAATCAAGGAATATTTTGACACCAATAACTCTCGAGCACCTAATTTTTTTATAGCACTTTAGGGAATGCAACATATTTATCATTCAAGATAGTGTCTGAGTCTTTACAATCATCATACTGTACCCACTTCTTATTTTTTCTGTGACATAGTGCAGTATAATGCCCAATGTCCTCATTTGTATGTCTTGCAGGTGATTTATAGTTTACTATGCCTACTAGAGAAATTTACATATTGCCTTAAATAATGCTATCTCTTTTAGTGCTTTACTATAGTTACAAGCCACCTAAATTCTTACTTTATAAAAAAAAAAATTTTTAAATACATAAATAATAATTATAAAATTAATATAATAATATAGTAGCCAATAGTATAAGTATAAAATAATAAGTATAAAATTGCGCAATAAATAATAGAAATTATATACATTACAATACAACATAGTGCTCATTCCATATGGCATGATATAATCAGATTAAACAGCGATCAGATTAGCGCTCGGTCGCGTCTACCTTTAAAAAAATTAGGTGCTCGAGAGTTATTGGTGTCAAAATATTCCTTGATTAATATTATGTTAAGATATCTAAACGTCGAATTAGGTGCTCGTCCCGTTTGACAGGATTTCGGACTTAAACGTCGGTCGCGCCTACCGCCGTACAAGAGTAAAGTGCTATAAAAAAAATTAGGTGCTCAAGAGTTAATGGTGTCAAAATATTCCTTGATTAATATTATGTTAAGATATCTAAACGTTGAATTAGGTGCTCGTTCCGTTTGGCAGGATTTCGGACTTCAACTTCGGTCGCGCCTATCGCAGTACAAGAGTAAATTTGTATATATAAAAAAAAATATTCTGTATATATCTTAACGGTTTCTGAGAGCACCTAATTAGCACCTACACATTATTACACATTTGTTTTTTTCTAATTGTATTATTTTTATATGGGGGCTTCAGCTTATGTTAAGTCAGCCCCCCCCCCATTATAAATTTAATTTTCTGCCAAACGGTTTGAGCACCTAATTTCGGATTTCTGCACCTAATTATTTTAATTATGGTTAAAACTTATTTAGCGCTGGTGGGTGGGCTAACTTAATAGAGGTACTTTTTAATATATATTCATCTACGAAGCCACGTTTAATGGCTTACCTGACTTCAAGAAAGTAGTAATATACACAATCTGAGTAACAACTGTTTTTAAACAAACCTACTCTTCTAGTTAGGATCTCTTGATCTAGCAATACAATTTATCATTTCCTATAATGCCCAATTGCCCAATAACCATACATTTGGGCATTTTATTTAGAGGATCTGCTTGTATCACATTATATAACCGTACCAAGATGAGTCCATCAATTTGTTTTTGTTATGAGAATGTTGGTGAACTGTTTGTGTACCGCAGTTAAATGTTGAACGTTTAGATTACAATAATATCTGCCAACGCAAGCTGGAACTCTACCGTGATAACAACAGTTTGAACAAAACACTAAACAATAAAAAATGGAAGTAAGAAAATAAGCTTTAGAAGTTTAACTGAGTTATAGATTCTTTGACTACGTTAATAAGTTCCTTGTATTTAATTGAGTAAAACTTTACTCTAGAAAACATAATTCCAAGTGGGAGGGAGAGAGTTGTAATTTATTATATTTTTTGATATCCAGTAACAAACAAAACAGCGATAGTCCATTTTAAACGT
Organism: Aphrophora alni; assembly: GCA_963513935.1. NCBI lineage: Eukaryota > Metazoa > Arthropoda > Insecta > Hemiptera > Aphrophoridae > Aphrophora > Aphrophora alni. The sequence continues at coordinate 44,002,878 of OY740767.1, read as the reverse complement.
CTATGTACAAGTGTGAGAAAAACTCAATATTTAGAAAACAGTTAAAAATTCAAATTATTTGTCAAAGCATTGTAGCCATTGTTGTTGTTGTGATATGGGTAGTTACACTGTGACCTCAATGGATCTATTACTGTCCACTCGTTTTCTTCTTCACAACTGGGGAATTCCGTCTATAGAAGCCCTCGTAGCAACAAGATTTTGAGGAAGCGCAGCTCATTCTTGAGGTAGGGGGTCTTGGATGGGTATCTGCTCTACATAAATTTAGTACCACCCCAGATGTCTAAATTTTACCATTTATAGTAAGACTATACCACTTTCGACTAATAAATGGTGTTGAGTGTCCTCCACCTCTTTGCAGAATCTGTAGGTCTCCTTAGTCTCTACTCGGATCTTTCTAAGGTGTTGCCGGAGTCTACAATGCTCCAATAGGAACCTGAAACTTACCTTAACACAGTACGATCCATGCTCTTGACCTTCCCCTGTTATAATTTCCCAAAAATTCTCTGGCCTTTCTTACCCCACGTATTTTTTCCTAAGGATTGCTGTCTCGGTCTCATCCTTTATACTTACTACCTACTTGAAATAACCCTCTCCAAGGCACAAAATAGTTCAGGTCATATGAAGGAGGTGATAGCCCTATTTTTTCCAAATTTGTCTGTACATTCATATATTTTTACTCCCATGTGCTGTCACACTCAAAGGAAAGTTACATTGTGTTTGTCTATTTGCCTAGTTCTTAAGTTTTTCCAGGCAATCTCACAGCATCTTAATATTTTTGTTGTTGTTAATTAAAAGCAATACACTAATGTCATCATCGCCTTATAAAAAATAGAAGACAAGTGAATAAGTTAAAGACCCCCACTCCTTTATTACTCTAATTGTATCAAGGTTGGAAAAGAACAAGAGTTGTTGAAGAGAGACCTGATAGGAAAATTGTAAGAGTGGCATCCAACCCAAAACTAGATGAAGAGAGGTGAAGATTCAACTAGTTTCTCTTGGGATTGCCAACCCCGTAGTCGCTGTACTAAGCCCCGGATGGATCTCATGACCAGCGATTTGGTGGCTGCTTGACTGTGCGGAAGGATTACTATGTCCTGATAACTATATCTTTTATTGACTTTGAACTGTGCACAATTCTCTATTGCTTGAATATCCGTTTGAAGAATGTATCGGTACTTGTTCATGGCTTCGTAATACTTGGTTCCTAGTCCATAGAGTCCACAGTTCCCTCTTTGCTCTTAAACTAAAACGTTTAACGGATTTGCTTTCTCACATATTCTTTAGTATAAGGAAAGCTGTGTGATTGGTTTTTCGAATGATGCCAGTCAGGGGTTTGTTGGTCTGAATTTCGTGGTAGCTGCCATAAAAAAGAGATAATAATTTACTCAAAATTGGCTGTAAAGGGATAGATTAAGTGTAGCCTCTACCGACCCAAACATTTCTACCAGATTGTCATTTCTCCCAAATTTCTGGTTTTAGAGTAATCGTCAAGAAACCAAATACTATTTGTTCATGTGAAATAAAATCGTAATTTCTTAAATCACTGCCAGATTCGTTAAAATCTTAGTGAAACGCGAATATCAAATCCGTGTGCAAAATCGAAAATAAAAATGAGACTTGACCGCCGTTATAAACAACATGATTTTAATCATATTCGATTTATGTAGGGAACATGATTATGACACAAACGAAGAAAGTTTATTTAATTATATAAATGTTTTTTTTTCATATACGGGGGTCCATGGTTCATTTTCCTTTTTTACTAACGACTAACAGAATTGACATTTTTGTGTGAAGATTAGTTTTGTTTCCATTTCATTGTGTTTGGAGAATGAGTGAGTGCGTTAATTTGTGCAATACCTGTTACTTTTTTTGGACCAACCTTTTTTCGAATATACTTTATGATACAGCTACACAGTACCAAAGATAAAAGAATCTCTTATAGAGATCGTTGTACTATTATATAAACACGAGACGGCAGGTTGACCTTAGATAGTCATGGGGTGAGCACGTTTTTAAAATGTGTTGTGTTGTGTTTTTATTTTATATTAATGTCTTGACGACCTCAGAAGAGAGGAAGATCTGATGATGGAGTAAAAGCTCCGAAAAGTGTAAAGAAGCATTAAATAAAGTAACGTGACAGAGAAAAAAGAAAACAATGGAACTTTATTGCTAATCCATAAAGTAACTGGGACCGCAAAGAAAAAATAAGTCTTAAAATAAATAAATCATTAATTCTTGAAAACAAAAAGTTGATTAAAACCATTACAATAGAAATGAGTATTTTATCTTAGAACGTAGTGGAAATTAATTTAAATGTGTTAGTAGGTGGATTGTAATTAATCCTTTCAGAACTACAAAGGAAAGCAAATACAATGGGAAAGTAAAATACCGACTGTTTTGTGAAGCGAAAACTTAAATAAATTTTACTTTACAAATTAGAATTATACATTATACCAACTGAATAATGTGAAATAATTTGTATAGAAAAGGTTTTAAAGTATTATTCATGTTGTGAATGGAAATCTAGAGTGAATAAAAATAATATTGAAATCTTGAACGGAAATTGTAGGTTATCTCTGTTTCGGGATAGCAAGGTTACGAATAGTATTGACATTTTGTAGGTTGCCTATAATTTGATCCCAAACGGTGTGACTAATTTAATTTTCTACTACTGTACAATGGTTCGCGGATCGAAAACCGATCCCTGCGTCGCCACACACAAAGACCTAAACCTTAAAAAAGTAAACCACTTAAAGAAAGATAGAGTCTACGTACATCATTCGCAGCTGCAATACGGTCCTACAATATTTCCTTGCACAGGATAACAAGCATCTGTTATAAATTCAACTTTGTTTTTATTCTTTTTAAAGAAAAGCTAAAGAAAATAGGTTAAGAAATTTTTTACACTTGCCAGAATTCTTTTAATAACAATTAGAGCAAATTTTAATAACAATGAGAACAAATTTTAATTACAAAAAAGCAAAATATAATAAAAATTAGAACCAAGTTTTAATAACTATTGGAACAAAATATTACTTACAATGTTAGCAAGGCACTTATTTCAATTTCTAATATTGCTAGAAACATTTAATGTTTTGAAAGGAAAGTTGCTGCTCTATTTTCATATTTAAATTTATATATAATTTGTGTTAAGGAAAATTTCTAAATTAAGGCCCTAGGCGTCTAATACAGCCAAAAATGTGCATATACAGTCTGGCCAGTCTATAAAGGCGTGTATCGGATTAGTTGACCCTTCGCTCTTGCACGCGCAGGGACGGACCGCCAGACAATGACTGGGTGAGCTACCTGTCACTCATAACAACAACGACTACAAACTTTAGAATTGTTTTGTTACGATTATATTATCGGCATGTACATGAAATTACAAGAAAAATAAGTCGAAACTTGACAATATAACTGCAAAGTAAGGAATAACTACAATTATTGAAACATATAATTATTAATATACTTAATTTGTAAACGTCTTTAACGAGTTACTGGAACATTATGCAGGCCTATATATTGTTTAACGTTGTATCCAAACGAGTTATTGCATCTTCAAAAAGATTTACAATATTTACATAATCCACCGAAATAGGAACATCCTCCTCAGTTAGTCATATCCGCCCTTTTTACACTGAAAAAACGTCAAATTCTGCACATGCAAAACAGAACGATTGTAGCTCTCCCTCAAGTTACTTCGGAAAATAGAAGAACAATGGTGATTCTCTTCATGCTGTGATAAAAGTCTTACAAGTAACTGGTATCGGATGCAAGTGAAATTTCTTTCTGAACAATGCAGCGGACTAATCAGAAATAAAGCAAGTTGTAGAAACCATAAAATATGTTTTATGTACGAACAATATAAAGAACACTTTGAATAAAGTAACAGAATAAACTTTATACTATTCCTGGAATAACACAATTATAAACGAAAAAATGGAGTTTTCAGACTCACAGGAAGTTAACAACTTTAGAATTACCGGTATTCTTAATTCACAAATGCAATTAATTATTTGCTTCTGCAGATTAAATTTAAAAAAAAACATTTATATAAAAATACGTTCATATACGCTTCGTTTTCCTCCGTGTATCTTTTATATAAACAAATATAACTCCATTGAGATATAAATAACAAATTTTGTAAAATGTTTTAGAATATTATCGGCTAGTGTACAACAAAATCTGATAATTTCTGACAACCGTTTCAAAATGGTGTTAATTTAAAATATTTTAAAAGAAACCCATTGATTTTAAACTATTTATAACATACAAAATATTTTGCCCTTTTAATGTTGAACAAGTTACTAACAGTATTTTCCTTACTTGTTGATGGATAGTTGTGATACCGGTCAAAAACAATAAAAAAACAAATTCTTGGTAATTTACTACACAAAACAAAAACATTTCTTGGTCTTCCAGGACTTAGCAGTCATTATTAAACAGCAGTGTTAACAGAAGTAATTGGCAAAAGGAAAAATTAACTTTGACCATTGTCATTCAAAATTTGATTTTAGTCTAATGGATTTTACGCTGAAGACAAACAAGGAAGTTTAAGTCCTTATTTTATTATATACGTATTTCAAAGATCATGTATATGGTTCGTTTTCAATTTTTGAATAACAGACATTTTTAGTGACAATTTTGTTCGTTCTCAATTTGTTTTGGGGATGGATGAATGAAAAGGTTCGTGCAATGTTTTTGCAGAGTTTATTTCTTCCGTTGGTCTTCCACCCATAAAAGATAATTTTGTTTTCGAGAATAATCTGATCGACGCTGGTGTTTTATATAAGCCTAAAGTTCCTTCACGAAAATCTGTTTTCTATATTCCATTATTTTTGTATCTCGCAATCTCCCAAGAAAACAATATTTCCCTGCAAGGTTTGGATTGATAAATATTGTCTTACAAGTGTGAGGAAAGCCTATTGACAGCAAAGAAATGTGATTATTTTATCTGCTTCGGAAGATATAAATAACGATATAGTCTCAAAGCAACTTGACTCCACACTTTACGTTACCACTGAAAAATGATGTTAAATTATGTTTGTTTTACGTAATAAAAAATATTTTAATAATAATAAGTTTTGTAAATAAAACAATTGCAGCTGTGATCCTTTTTTAATAAATAAATATCTTTGTTTTCGGGCTGAAGTTAGGACTATCAAGTCGTCTCTAATATTTAATCTTATACAGATATACAATAAAATATAAATAAAATGAAACGAAAATTAGAAAATAATGTTAATATACCGATAAATAAAATAATAATTATAAATTCATAAAACAAAATTCTCTGGATGAAAATGTACAAAAACAAATAAAAGAGTAATAGTAATGATAAAATTAAAGGACAAAAAATATATTATAGGCTATAATAAAGAAAAAAGATATAAAATAATAATAATTAATAAGTATCCAGGAATAATAATTTAGTTAATGAACTAAATAGAAAATAACAAAATAATTTATAAATTTGGTATCGAATATTTAACATTGAGAAAACTTAACTTAAAATTTAAAAAAAACATGAAATCGTTTGTAAAAAACTCGCGAGCACACACCTTTGTTGACATTAAATTTTTGAAACTAATTTCTCTATTTGGGGGGATCTAAAGTTGGAACCATTATATACAGAATCGAAATATGCATATTTGTATCTAATTCAAAGTGTTGTAAATTAAATAATACACGAGATATGGAAAAAGATTGTTTAAAATGGCCGCCACTAAGACATTTTCAATTCGAATTTTATTTATTTCAACATGAGCACACTATAGTGCCCTATATATTTCATATTCTTATGGCCATTATCGTGTTTACCTGTAGACGACAACGACGACGGACAATCGGCAAGTATCCATAAAGTGGCCATATTTCAGACATGGAAAAGCTACCAGACTTTAATAAAAATTATTACATTGAGAGTTCAAGAGATTGTCAACAAAAAGTCACAAACAATCGTCAGGTATTGGTAAAATTTAAGACTATTCTTTGTAATATAAACCAGATTAGAGACCTTTACTTATCTAATCCTTTGCATACAATGTAGAAGAAGGTTTTAGTCGGTAATTTGGCAACACTGCGTTTCCTGGATTAGGCTTCCAGCCAAGAACTCCTAAACTAGATTAGTTATTTACGGCAAAGGTTTTATCTCTGAAACATTTCTGAGTTATTTGTCTTGAGATTACAAAATCAGAACTAATTGAGCGTTTTGTAATCTAACTTTGAACTTTAGTAGCATTTTTGTTGACCAAAAAATTTTTGTTGAAAAAGTATATTTGTGTGTAATTTTAAGAAGATGATCACGGATATACAGGATGTTTAGTGATTAGGGTGCACACTTTGGGAGGTGACGATGGACATCAAAATAAAGAGACAATTAAACCTACTTTGTTCTAGTACGTCTATAGCCTAAAAACATAGTAAACCTATGATATGCTAATTAACTGTCATGTACATTGCACGATATATTCCTCTGTAAACCTTATATTCTCTATTGTTTGCAAAGCGGATATTTAAGTCTGAGAAAAAGTAATAGAGGTCCACAATGTAATGTTTTTCATAGTCAATAGATAATAAAAGTGTCCACGATAAAATAACCACCCTAATGATAAATACTAATAGGCCTACTAGTGCCCAAGTATTTCAATGGGTAGGATTGATTGATGGTCTCAGTTGTCAGAGTTTTCAAGGAAGGAAACCCCAATAGCTGGATGTGTCTCTGAGAAGTTCGATAATAAACACTGACAGATTCAAATCTCTAAATTTAGTTTTGAGCTTTGATACATTAGTCGGAGTACAATTTGAGAATAAAATCGTAATTAATTTAACTGTCGAGGATATAGTGACTGTAAATAAAAGCAATTCACTTTTAGTGTCGATGTAATCATAAATGGGGTTGCCATTGTTTAAGTATAAAACTTAACAATACGATTTTGTCAATATCGGTTGCGGTCAACTCTATTACGTTTGTAATAAAAGTTTATTTGATACTGAAAATGATTGGTTTTGACCAGTTGTAATGTTGTGACTTTGTTATTTGTCTTTTTAATAAAAATCCCGTAACGTAAATTAATTTAAGTAAAAACATTGACTACTAAAAAATACAATTGTTAGTTTTAATTAGGTCTCAACTTAAAAAAGAGTCGCCTATACTACATTAGCGGGCTCTCAGATTTTTCTGTACAATGTTGTAAGATAGGATGTTCGTAAATTAGATAAAGTTTTATCAATATTTTTTTTCTGTAGATTTCGCTTCATTCAGTCTTATACTAAAATGTCTACAATATAATGTCTGTAATATAAAACTTTACGATTATTTATACAATGTAGTATATATTAAATATTCTTATTTTTAATTGATTCAGACTTATTAGCACAAACGTTAAATAGTTCAGCATTATGAAATTGTAGAGAGGCTATTGTTTCATTAAGAACTGCAATCGAGAAATTTGTGTTACGTTGAAATTGTATCTTTTCTAATAGACACCGATTAAATCTGTCTTGCAAAACAATTGGCATAAAGTAGTGAAAATGTAACAAGATTGGGGAACAACATCTCAACTATTAATGATGGTAATAAAATACAATACAGGTAATTAGTATTATCACTAAAAACGAAATATTTCAAAAGTAATTCTCTCTTATTTTATAAAAAAAAAAAAAAAAAAAATTGTTTTACAAATACAGTTAGTATGAATTGAAGGGTTATATTTGTCAAAATACAAATATAGATTGACAGTGGCACAAGACTCGAGCCAAGGATGTGGTACAACTCGACACCTGGTGTCCCATTGAATGTATGAATCTCTAACGTTATAAATAGATACAAACACGTTGTTTAGAACCTAATGTGGTGTTTGTGTGTGTGTGTGTGTGTGTGTGTGTGTGTGTGTGTCAGTGTGTTACAATAACGTTTGTCTATATTAGAATCTAGTACTCAATACAGTTCTATAAATAGACCCCATCGCTTGCAGCTGCTTATGTGTGTGTTTGTGTGTTGTGCCACTCTAGACTAACCTTAGCCACTGTAGAACTCTATTGTATATTGTGCAATACGAAAACTATTACCATTAAATTAATGATAACATTTGACCAATAATAACATAAGTTATTTTTATAAAATAATACCTAAAATAACGGCGCTAATTTTTTCACTTTTTTTACGAAACACTTCTTTATAGAAAAACTAAACCTGTAAGTTCCCAATATATAACAAATTCTAAAGATATTATTTACCGACAATATTTACCGTAAACGGTGTAAAACAACTGTACAAACTTTTAACTCCACAGATCTATTAACAATCGAAATATTGACCAAATAAAACTTTGTCACACAAAATGTTAGTTTTTGTATTTGCCATTCGAAAATTGAAAATGATCAATGAATGCCGTCATAAAAATTATATATTTAAATAGTGTAAGCATGTAATTGTGCCTCGCTTATGAAATAAATTATTCATCAGCGTAAATAGTAATGTTTATAATTGAGTTTTTTTTGGATACGGATTTGGGTCATTAATATTCACATTTAACATTTAAAATGTCTACGAAATCGATTAGAATATATTTTAGAAATGGAGAATTTTATAACTGTCTCATGCTCGATCTTATGTTTTTCTACCGATAAGTCAATATATTTATGTTTCTTTTTTAGGTATGACTACCAATATATTTGGGCCCTCAGAGATTACACATGAGCAACTTTTAATTAAAATCTTTAGAGGAAATTTTAAGAAAATCGTATTTTTATGTTGTGTTACGAGAGCTTTGCCTAAATTTGAAGTTATCAGAAAAATGAAAAATGTAAAGAGATATGACTAATATATATATATCCTACCCATTTTATTAAAATCGGTTCACATGTTTGGGCTGTAGTAGAGTATTTCACAGAACCTTAGACAGATACGCAGCCTGGTATTATTCCAAAAGCACGAATTAAATACTTAGTACTACAAATGTCTAGGTAGGAATCAGTCGTCAACGCAACTTTCAAGGCACAACAGAACCCTACCGACACTGACCATAATTAATTTAACTTAACTCAATTGTGCTCCAGTCAAAGTTTATACATTGAAATATTATATTAAGAATGACATGTTACATTTTAAGTCAATAAATTACAATTTAGTGGCAGTTGTATGGATGATAGTAATACATTAGAGTTGATTTGTCCAAGATGCCACCACTAAAAGATGCCCTCCCATACTTTTGTAATTGTTTAAAGGTGAAAAAGATCTCGGTTATCATGGACTTATAAAATAAGAAAGAGAAGAATGTAAAATAAAACACCCGAGCCCTCGAATACGCTCATAGAGTCAGGGTCGTAAAAGAGGACGATGTGGTTAAAAAAGACCTGGTGGGAATATGAAAGAGATGTAATCCAAGAATAGATAAAAAAGGTATAGATCCGAAGAGGCGCCTTGGATTTGCTATTTCTGCACTCAATATATGACCCCCTGAGACCCTAAAATATTTTTTTTTGTCGATGTATCGTCGAACGTCTGTTCAACAGACTGTCGGCTTCATGCGTACCTACTATTGGACTTAGAGTCTTGTACATCTGAGTCTGGTCATTTACTCAGTAGGTGTATGTTAGGTTAGGTTAGGTTTTTGGTAATTGTTCATATAATTAGTCTTACCTTAATCTGTCCTGAGTTTTAACATTTCTTTCTCTATCAATTCTTGTTTTGCCTGTCACCCGCTTAGATTTTTCATATCTGCCGCTATTATTCTACTCTTAGTTTTGGTTGTCATGGGTTAGTTTTCAACCCTTAAGAGTAGGCAAGTTGATTGTTTTATAGATTATCATTGTTTTATTATTTATCTATTTCCTTCTTAGTTATTACAGTGTTTTTGATCTGATGGTAAACGGTACTCGCTTTTTTGAGCCTGTTTTGTATTCGTGATGTATTTTCCTATTATTTTTAGAAATAGAAATCGAGTAATTATATTCATTAACATATTCCAGTTTCTTACTCCTCATCTCTATACCATTTAGTGTTTGCTCTTGCTTCCCAACACACGTAACATTATTTTAATTTATATTTATAATCCACTCTCTCTTTTACAAAAGTAACAAATGTTGTAAATAACGTAAATTTGGCTACTTAACTGTATTTATTTATTTTGAAAATGCCGAGCTTTAATCTTCGTTGCTCATTCGTCCCGTGCATAGGTATTCTAACTTGGGAACTTAAGACGACTGTTTAATTAAATTTAACCTCATTTATAAATTAATGATATTATATTATTTTTCGAATAATTAGTATATTAAATAATGTAAATTGACTTTAGATCACACAATCAGTTTCATTTATTAGAAATCATAAACAAGAAAGAACACTTTACATGTCTGCTCTACTTTACAGACAGAAAGCTACAATTGTTGAAAACTTAACTTTATTTTATTTAGTTTATTGTTTAATTTGATATTATATTACAAAATCCTTTTATAGAAATTGTTGTAATTTTCATAAACTACAGAGTGCTATATTTCTTTCTTATTTAATCAATTAGTGTGACCTGTTTGCTGGACTTACATTAGAGATTATTATTTTTAAATACACTTTATATTCCAGCTTTTGAGGTTATATTAACCAAATGGAAGTCACATATATGCTGTATAATCTTTTCGAGCATCCATATAATCATAACCTCTATATGTCAATAAGTACCATTATGGCTCTAATACAGGCCTTTTATACAATGTAATACAGTACAAGCAAATCCACTGAAATGAATGCTTAAAATTTGGTCTCTTATCCAGTAGAGCAAGTTGGTTTAAAACCATTGTTACACAGGTTTTCAGAACTTCGTAATTGTACACTACTGCTTTATTGATGTCGGCTAGACTCTAAAGCTCTCTTATTTATGTGAGTGTATATTAAACAGACTCCACTCGCTTTGCTCTTGTCAGTGTCTCGGTCCTAGAAGGTATTAAAATGTGAAGAATTCTCCACTAAGTGACTTCGGCTCCTATTCTCTATACATTAAATACATTCAATTAAACAATATCTTCATGCCTTTAATATTACTAAGTGATGTCCTAAAGTATAGTTATTAAAGTGTACAATTGCTAATTATACTTAAAATGACCGTATACTTTTACCACTTTTATACTTAAAAGGATAAACCTAATACATAAAAAAGTGAAAAATATATCAATATAGCCTAGTATCCTAGAGCCTTGTTTAAAAATAAACTAAAACTTAAAAAAGGAATCCAGACCTAATACTAGACCTGAGTAGTTTAAATTAAGACTAAAAAAATGCAAATATGACTAGAAAAACTGAAATATTATTCTGAATCTAATCAAATGAATTTAATAAAAACTAAGAATATCTTATTGAAATACGGTGATCTTAGGCTGCACTTACGTATCATGAAGAAATCCTGCATAGACCTTAAGGTCTAGACCATGAAAGAACTGACGTCATAATCTTTGATGGTCTAGTTCTTTCAGCTAAGAGCCTACGAGTTGAATATAACTTCTCAACTGAAGAAATTGTTTGTGCACTTTTAAACTCGACGAAGGAACAAATACTCCAAATTAGGCTCTTGCAATTGAGTTGTAACAATAAGCTCTAATAAATCGAGATTCCGGGGGTTTAAATCCCATTTAATTTCATTATATTTTATTTTCTAAAATATATATTGAAAGAGAAAGTTTTGTGATATAAGAAAACAATTGAGGTTTACTTGGAATTATACATATTGTAAGGGCATCTGAACTGCAAATTAGTTTTTGAAATGATGTCCGTCTGTCTATACTGTTGTGAACTACAGCTTGAGCGGGTCGACCGATTATGATAAAGTATTTTCTGGCGGTTTTGTCATTTACAAACAATCTAAAAAATCGTGGTTAGCAATCTTAAGGCCATTATACAAAACTGCCATTAAAAGAAATTGTGTTTCACAATTTCATAAAATTTACCTTATGCAGTCACTGAGGATACAATAAACTTAATGGTCACCATTTTCCTAAATATATGTTCGGGAGTTTTATGTAAAAATCAGAACAACGCAGATGGTGTTGTTAAGAATAGGTCTTCTTTGTGACCTTTTATTGGATTTTGATATAATTTGATTAATGCCGTAAGCAGTGATCAAAGTCTCAAATAAAAGAAATTACTGTTTTGAAATATTGGAAAATAACTTGATGGGATTCATCGTACCTAGTCTCATCGTACAATATAATACAAGCTGATTTTATAAATGTAATGTCCAAAAGTTGGTTTCTCGGGTTTTGTGGGATATATTAAGTTGCATTAGTGGATCAAGAGTCTTATTCAATAAGGTAAGTTTGTTTAAAATAATTGTTTATGTATGTCTTCTGAACCTCCTAATTGTGTACATCACTAGTTTCTTGACGTCAACTAGGCCTGAACGGACTTCATATATATGACATGTGTATTTAAAAGTTAAAACTCCGTTCCTTGGCAGATCAGATTCGGAATTACATTTTAGACAATAATATCTTTATTGGTCGGGTTAGAGATATGTGGTTTTAAAAAAAATTACAAGCAGAAATTAAGTCTGTATGTTAAATAATTTAGTATAAGTTGAATAACACACGATATGTGAACACGAATCTGTTTAAAATGGCCCCTATTTTGACATTTTCAATTCTAGTTGTCTGATTTCCAATAACGATCTATATGGGCATACTATAGTCGTTTATACATGTGTCGTTTTCATATCTTAATATTTGTGGTCGCTTTCATGTTTACGTACAACACCATGGACGGATGGCAATTCGAAAATCACAGTTTTGGTTTCCAGAGGTCAAGGTGAAGTTAATTTTTTTTGTCAACTACCAAACACACCAAATACTTTGTATATTGGGTAAATAAAAGGAAGACGAACTTTGGTTTTAGGTTAGGGTATGTGATGAAGTATGAACAATGTTAGCACTATTTACCAATTAATTTATCAAACATTTATCTAAATAATTTACGGGATCTCATAACAGCTTCCTGTTTAGAGTTTATTTTGTTGTGATTAAATGAAAATGTCACAGAGCTCAAGTGCGATTTATGAGATAAAGTTACTTGAAGTTAAATAAATTGAGAAAGGAAATGCATAAGTTTACAGTTTAAACGATTCTTTGTTGAAAGTTTTATTTAATGCCTTGTAAACTAGAAAACAGTTTATAAGTTAATAGCGCTGACTGCTAACAGTTGTTTCAAGTGCTACTTATTTCATTCCATAAAACTTTTAGCACTTAATCTTTGGTAGAATTACAGTATAATGCAATGGCGGGAAAAATTACTAAACTTTAAATTGCATTCATTCTCTGAAGTTGTAATACGTGTATTATTATACAGAACTATTTATTATCAGTTTCTGTTATTAATTATCCAGTACAGAAAGTATAAGATAAGTTTGATAATCGTCAAAAATTATGATCTTCGTTTTTTGACTGATTTTTACGTTTCATGTCCTCAGGAAACAGAAAAAAGTGATTTTCGACATGTCTTCCGTTGTCGTTGTTGTCGTCTTCACGTAAGCACGATGGCGGCTACAAAAATAAATATAGGAACATACAATTTGGTATAGGAGACTATAGTGTGCTCATGTATTCAGAAAAATTGAATAAAAATGTCCTAATGACGGAATATTTAGTCAGTTTTAGACGGAACAGAAAGGCTTGCCCTGTATCAAGGTAACTTGTAAGGAATGTCAAGGTTACAAGTACCAAAATAGAAAGGGTTACTTAGCAGAAACAAAGCAGTGAAAGTAGGTTACCCTAAAACCTTTACAAATCAAAAGAGCAGACTCTTATAATATTGAAATATTACTTACATCCTAAGACAATGAAAATTTATTTTCTTAAAAAATGTGTTTTTTATATTGTAGTAAACCTATTTCTTACGATTTAATCATTTAAAATAAATTATTCCTTAAAATCAATAATTAATAAGTTATAGGCCATAGAAGCTCAAAACCAAAATTAAAATTTTATATCAGTTATTAAAGTTAATAAATATTAATTCTTTATACTACCCAAGAAGGTGACTAAAGCATTGGTACAAAACAATTAGAGAAAATAACTTAAATAAATAAGTAAATTAAATAATTAGTGACATTCTTGGGCAGTTTTTGTAATTTGGATAATATTATTAGATTCAAGATTGAAAATATTTTACATTATTATTAACGGTGCTCTTCAAGCTCGATAATATAGCAAAGTTTGAACAACATACGGCATAGGGCTTGTGAGATATGATAGTTATGTGGAAGAAAATCCACAATCTTTTCATATAACCAAATAATGACGTTTTTGACAATTTAGTAGTTATTATAATAATTGTTTAAATGCACGTTATAAACCAATTCCCATGAGAAGTAAATATAATTCCCACAGAAATAAATAAAAAACTGTCATGATGATTTCGACAAAAATTCGAAAACTTCGACGAAAAAATGAAGGCCAATGACACAGGAACCATAAGACATAAGAAGACAAGGAAAACACCAAAGTGCATTTTAGAACCTGAGGAACTATAGTGTGAAAGAAGACGAATCCGGGAAAAACGAGACCATAAGAAAATCAGCAACACGCTGAAACAGACAAACAGCGATAAGTCAAGAAAGAAGAGGTTTATACCCACCATTTGAAGTAGAGAAGAAACGTTAGTACCTCAGGCCTAAAATGCACTTTACAGAATCCAGAAATCTCGTCGGGAACAGGAGTTATGAGACTTCAAAGAAAAACTATGCAAAAATTGTAAAAAAGTACAACCGACATAATTCAGGTGGGGAGTACCGGTACCTAGTACGTCATTACCCCAAAAAGCAGTTTGACCAACAATACAGAAAACACACTGATATTGAGAAAAAACAATAGTCAGGTAATTAAAAAAGTTTTAAGATAAATTCGACGTAGAATCCATAGTATGAGAGAAAAAGAAGAAAAATAGACTGTCGGATAATATAGCAGATCGATGAGAAATGCAGCATAGTAAATATACCTTTGGATGCCTCATACCTACAGAGACTTGCTATAGTGAGTACGGACTTTACAATCATTAAGGACCTAGCTGGATCTGTCTTGGGATTAGATCCCTTTTTTATCTTTTCTATCAAGGTTTTCTTCATCAACTCCTATTCCCTTCCGAACCTGACTCAATTAGAGAATTCAAGGGATAGGAGGTCCTTAATTTGTCTTTATTTTTCACAAGGCGATGATGAATGAGGTTTTTTGCCTTTAAACAACAACAAAAAATGGATCACAACTTAGGACAATGTCTAGAGCTTGGAAATGGCTGACGGATGATTCTTCTTGGGATATGCTGAAGAAATCTCAGCAGTTATTGTTTCTTGAAATGAAGATATGGCTCAATCACGACTCAACCAAGCTACGATACGAATTAATGAATCAATGACAGACCACTTGTTGCAATTGGGAATTGAAAAGGCAGAGATTTTGTTCATTATAAAAGAGCTAATCTCTACTAGAACTCAACTCTTGGTAGCGGACACTCTAGTTATTGTTAAAAGATCAGCAAAACACTTAAGGAATCAATTATTTATTGTCGTGGAATTTTACGTAAGCTTTTACTTTGATGATTATGTAATTTCATAAAGTACTTTGATGTCGTGAAATTATATGTCAAAAATTAATAGCCTATTTGTTATTTCAAGACTGCAACTAAGTACAAACATATATAGTAGTTATAACTAGAAAACATTTTCCCTGTGTGTCAAATGTTCATTCCACTGAATGGCACTGTACTTTCAGCTACATTCTCTTTCTAAAATAATAATATCAATTAAAAGTTTTTGAAAATTTATATTACAAACGTAAAACATTTTATGTTATAAAATGAATAAAGACAACTACATAGTTTAAGAATCAAAATGATACTTATATATATATATATATATATATATATATATATATATATATATATGTATATATATATATATATATATATATATATATATATATATATATATTTATTTATTTATATATTCAAAAACCCATGACTGATAATGAAATATCTGTATACAAGAAGCCTAGTGCTATGAATTTTTTAACATGGTTTGGGATAGGTCTGTAGACGCGTACTAAGAAAAGGTTTTGAAAATGTTCCACTACAAGGGTGTCCTTTACCCTGAAACACGTATCTTATCTTTGTTATTTATGAGTCGTTTTTGATCAAAATTGGCGTGCTGCTGTATTTAGGAATAATTTCTTTCCATAGCACCACCATTAGGGTTGTGCTAAAACATTATTTCTTTATAAAACTATTTCAACTATCCACAGGTGAAACTGGGTCCTTCATCTAGTATATATATATATATATATATATATATATGCACAGCTTACTAAAAATTAAAAAAATTAAAACTATTATTTATTTAAAAAAATGTTTGATAACGGTCAAACTAAACTAGTATCTGAAAAAGCTCTCAATATAACTACAGCATTAGATATGTTAACGACAAAGATTAGTTCACCTTTCAAGCGCCGACTGCTGATCTTTTACGTTGATAATATTGCACAGGGCAGAGATCTGGATGAAAGCATCTAGAATTGGAAAATATAGAACTATGGCATCAGTATGTAGAATGAGAATCCTCAGATGTTTTTTGTTCATACCGAAGAGTGTAGGAAACAGCTGTTTTAGAGGTAGAGGGGATAATTACAGTAGATCTACTTACATATGTAAGAAAGATAATATAAGAGTGACTAGTTATAAACATTCAAAAAATGGAGTTGCCTGAATTAGGGGGCAGTATTTGGAAAGATGGACTGCCAGACTTATAAAATATCTGGACTAGTAGAGCGGTAAGACTTATGTGGATATAAATTTTGATATATTTTCTTACGGCCACGAGCTATTTCAGAATTCTCTTATTAACATGGGAATAGCAGAAAGGGGTGAGGAGAACGCCCATCACACGTTTCTAGATTGCAATATATTGTAGCAGAACGAGGAAATGTTGTAAACACCATTGGAGAAGTCACGCCTGATTACATTGTTGAAGTGATACACCAAAGTAAAAACATTTGGAAATAATGATCTTTAGAACGTCTATGAACGTTGAGGTTTTCAAATATCTGCTGTCTCGAACGAATTGATTCGTATAGCGACAATGTTTTTTTTTAATTATCAAGTTGTGTTATTTAACTAAATAAATGTTAAGGATTTTTCCTTTACATAAGAAATTAAAAAAAAAAAAAAAAAACCATAATATAAAAATAGCCAACTTAAACAATATATATATTTTTAAATACCTTAAAATTATATCTTTACTAATTTTATAACTATCGTTGTGATTTTGATCTCAATTTTTAGACAGGAATGATTTCTCAAATGAAAATGTGAGACTCAATATGTGCGTTGAACAGTTGTAGTTTTGGGGAGTCAGGTTAAGAATGCACTAGTGTGAGGAGTCAGGTTTCTCTTGACTAACACTTGTTTCCTTCCATCTCTATTCTATTAGATTAGACTAGATTAGGGGCCTTTAATTTAAGTTGTTTTCTTAATTTTTAAGGTGTTTTAACTTTAAACAACAGAAAAAAATCCAAGGAAACAAAACTCCGAACGGTTGAGCAAATGGGCCCGCAAAGCACATCCTCGTGAAATGGGAGTTACGTGAGTGCGGGAGAAAGGGCATTACAGTTGGTAGATGAAAACGTCACTATAAGTGGTAAAATTATAGTACTAGGTTAGCTGTCGTGCACGAAGCCTTCAGCTTCCAGATCCAAAAATTTAGATTAATCATTATTGATATGTAAATTACAAAATGTTACATCATTTATTTAGTAAAATAGTTAATTTATTATCTCCCTTGGTTGTATCACATCAATGAATTGTATCAAATATCAAAACGGAAAGCGGGTATGTGGGGGGGGGGGGAGAAGAACAATATTCTCCTGATAAAATCTCTTGTACATGTAAATGAAACCCAAACAACAAATTTCCATATAAACTCATGTAGATTGCATTGATTTTGTCCTCCTCTTCATTTACAATACAAATTTGTGTTTCATATTGTTACAGTTTAGTGTCTGTGCTTGTAAAGTGAATTTAGGAATTATACGTTTTTAGGAAACGAAGTGTTAAAAATTGTTCATTTGAGTGAAGAATTAATTTCACCATTTGAATACTAAATTAAGGGTTACAAACCATCTACGATATGTTTTATAAGTAAAATTCCAGGATTTTACTTTCTCACGTTTTCGGTGAATGTCAATTAAATAAAAGTACAATAGAAATGTTATAATGTTGATTAAAACTATATTTCATTGTCTATATTGTCAAAGCATTGATATAGGTAGCGTGAATACATTGCCTCTCTGCTGTTATCTGCATGAAGAATTAGTATAGCCTTTTGCATTGCATGATTGTGGAATAATATTATCCTAATGCCTACACAGTACGAAATGTCCAATGTACGGTAAAGTATTGTCTCAAATGTTGAATTTTTTATACGTTGTAAAATTATACACTTATTAAACATTTTAAAATGTTGGTTTTAATCAATGTTTTTATAGGAAATGTATAATATGTACAGTATAATGTGTTACAGTTTTTAACAGTATGCGTTAAAAATTAATGTTATGACATTAGCAAAAATAACGTTTAATAATAGTTGATTTTAAAAATCGTATCATTTTACAAAGTTTAATAAACGTTTAATCCATTTTTGTTTATTAAATGTTGATATGGGCAACGTTTAATACAAGTTGTATAAGTTGAAAGTTTAATATGTTTTTAAAATAATGGTTATTTAGTGTTTTGTTTAATAAACGTTCAATGATATTTTGTTTATTTAATGGTGTAATCCACAATGGTTAGCAAATATTAAAAATATTGTTTGTTAATAAACGTTTTAAAAATTACCTTGTCATAAACTTTTAATAAGATTGTTTTTTATGACATTAAAGAAGATCTTGTGCAAATAGTTAAAATAAATATAATCAAGTAAAATAAACCATATATGACTGTTTATGTTCACATTTCACATCATCTTTAGTACAATAATTTTACTTTTTAATTTCTCCCAAAAGGAAAAAAAAACTTAGATGGTCAAAACAAATTTTGGAATTTTCCTTAAAATACTATCATTTTAAGAAATCGATGATTCAGAATTTCCGAAAAGTATTTTTTAATGGGACGGGCGGAGATGTTTAAAAAATGTGATTATCTCTTAATGTAAATAAATCACTAGAGCACTGTGGTGATTGTATATGAACAAGGAAAAAAACTCAAACAAAAAAATAACACAACTACACAAAACTGTATAATGCGTTTATATTACCTTATGTACATTTCGATAACTCTGCTATCATCTTCATAGTGTACCTCTGAAGATGATAGCAGCGCTATCGAAATGTACATAAGGTAATATAAACGCATTATACAGTTTTGTGTAGTTGTGTTATTTTGTGGTTTGGAGTTTTTTCCCTTCTTCATCTCTTAATGTATAAATTTTATACATTATAAACATTTTTCCTGCATCTTTTATGGACATAACATTACATTCATTTTGTATATATACTCATTTCAATTTAATTAAAATTGACCGTGGTATAACGATTCAAACCTGTCGCTGAAATTGATTCCATGTCGTATGAGGGATTTAATTGTAATTAACTCAAAATATCGTATAGATATATCTCAAAATTTAATATTTTTTTAGATAATTTAAATGCGTTCATTTTTAACTGTTATTTTTTCTGGAGTACTATTATTATCAGATATATTTTGTAAAAATCAAACCGTTGTAATTTAAAAAAAGACAAAAAACAGCGATTACAGATAAATAAAGTACCTTTTTGGATATTTCGATTGGTATTTGTGTTTATCAAGAAAAATGAGTGGAAAACTTTAAATGGTCTTATTCACTCCTAAGAGATTGTCGTACATTAAAATAAATTACACATATATATAACATTGACACTAACACATGCAATTAATAATAGATGCTCGTCTTAACGTATAATTTATTAAAGTTCTTATTGGTATGTGTTTTGTGTGTAGTTTCAGGAGTCATGTAAACCGCAGAGTTTGAAGATGGATCGGTTTAATATATCTGCGTGTGGCTTCACTTAGTAAGATTGTGCACTTGTTTATTGTCTGGTTAAGTCTCTTATGGAATTTGTTGGTTGGATCTCTTGTCAATCTCTTGATGTTGTTCTCCTTAAAGAATTCAGTAGTCTTAAACATATTCTGACTCATGATGTTACCCTTGTCGGCATTAGTTACACAGCCAGGGCGACTTCCACTCAACTGTAGAAGCCTTATATATTTGTACAAAGTTAATACAAAGATAATGAATGCTAGTGAAGAATATAAATCATTCAAAAGAACACCAGACAACATCTTAAATGACCAACTTTCATTGCACTCCTACCATTTATACAACAGAGCTTGTAAACTATAAAACAGAGATAACCATTGGTAGGCTTCCTTGCACAATACCGTCAGCACTTCAATGATCATCTAGTATTAATTTAATGTGTTAGTATCAGTGTTATGTTTGTGTGTAATTACGTTAATCTACCACGATATCTTAGGAGTGAATAAGACCAGATGATGGAGTTAACATGTCGTCATAAATGATACGATAAGAAGTTACAAGACGGATCTCATTAAGGTAATATTGTTATTAATAGCCTTTTAGTGCAGTTGCGTAAAGCTTAAACAACCTTGTTGAATAAGATGACGTGCCATGAGGGTAGTTATCCAGTCCAATCATACAATGTAATACAAGGAGATTCTCTAAATGGAAATCGAAAACGTCTCGGGGTTTCATAAGTCTTACCCGTTGGGGTTCGTTTATTAAAAACAGTTGTTAAACATGTTTTCTGAACTTCGTAAGCAATTATACCACTACTTTGCCTACTATCGGGGATCGGCGATGTTATATTAAACGAGTTTCCTTCCTCTTTGCTCCTGCCAGTGTCTCTGCCCTGGATAGGTTTGCATCTGTACCTTTGAGATGAAGCCTTCGTTAGGTTTATGTCTGTAATTCGCCCTTGCTGGATCACTTTTTAAGAATATCACATTTTCTTTCCATGGTTAGAAATTAAATTTTTGAAAATAACTTTGCTATTTTTGTCATTGTAGAAAGTATTATCTCATTCAAAATTGTAATATGAAAATGTTTATCAAATTTCGTGCACTATAAGATGAATAACACTAAAATGAGGATTTAAAATGTTTAAAATCACCCATTTTGATATTTCAAATTCGATTTTTCTGCTTTTATTTAAGTTTTAAATAATTACACTGTAGTCCTAGGAAGGCTACTAAATTTCATGTTGCTATCTTAATTTTTTGTAGCCGTTATCTTGTCTACGTTCTTATGTTAAGAATGACCGATGGCAGCATGCGAAAATCAAGTTTTCCTGACGGCATAAACGTGGGGATTAATAAAAAAAAAAAGGTAGAAATGTTTTCCGATTACCAAACGTAACCAATACTGGGTAAAAAAAGTACAAAGCTACTGTGGGAAATTGTTTCTTCCTTCATTTAATTTAGTAAATGCAATTTCTACATATTTTAATTGAATACATGAGATAAAATGGTATAAAATTTATTTTTGAGTAGGATTGGTGAAAATCTACACTTTTGGTAGTGTTTCCATAAGAGTGATTGTAACGATTCGAATTTAAATATTAGGAGTTTTCTAATAGAGAAAACAATTAAGCAACTTGTTTGTAGCTGAATATTCAGGTCGTCTCATCTGCATTTTAATTATACGGGAAAAGGAAGGTGTTAAGTACACATTTAGTTTTAATTAAGAGAGGTATGACGTAATCCCTAGGGTTTACAACATAAATGATTGGATTGTCATCACACCACCTTCATTTGCACTTCAAAGTTGTAGAGCACTAAATGGGTGTTTTTACAATTTAAATAGGAAAAGTTTTGTACAGACAATTTGTTTACCGTTTGTAAAACAATTTCTGAAATATTTTCACTTATAATATTCACGTTGTTGAAACAGAAAGATTTATTCATGAATTTTCTTAACTGTGTATTTTTTGTCATGTGGAACTTCTTAAATCATAAATATTAAATAAAAAAGACTAACGTCGAGAGAAAAGGACGTATAAATATGTTTCAACTATTAGGCCTAAATCTATATTTGGAAATTTAGACAGCAATTAGTGTTAAAGTGGAACCTTTGTTACAGATGAGCCCTACTTATAGACGGACCTTTGTTTCAAAATAACCTGACTTATAGAGGATCCTTTGTTGAAGAGACACCTTTGTTGAAGAGAAACCTTTTGTACTTATAAGGGAAACATTATTACTGGGGAATCGTACTTATAGGGAAAACTCTATTACAGAGTAACCTTACTTTATAGACAAAACTTTGTTATAGGAGATTCCTCTTTGTTACAGGGAAACCTTATTTAGAGACAAACGTTTTTAATAGTTTAACCTTTGGTATAGTTTAATCGTAATTTGTTGGAATTAACCCCTGTATGGTTTGTTTATAATCTTCACTGTTAAAAAACACAACAATTATTTATTATTTGCCAGTATACGAATTACAGGATAAGTTTGGTAATCTAATTTTGACTGATCTGCACTTTCAATTCCCTCAGGAATCTGAAATAATGTTATTAGACATACTGGCCGTCCATAGTTGTTGTCTGTACGTACACTATAGCGACCACAAACATTAAGATAGGACCATGATCTTTAGTATGGGGGACTACAGTGCACTCATACACTAATCTATATACAAATTTGGAATTTTAAATTCTGAATGTAATGTTACCAACCCCAACGCTCTATGAAGACAAATAACGAATGTATAGCCAAAAATGTAATATTGAACACTGACCTCCCAAGGAAATGTGATATTCTTATAATTATAAGATCCAGAGATTTGTCGATGACACGAGCCTAGTGAGTCGAGGCTCCTTCACATATGCTTAGCTTTGGGCCCTCCAGGGCCGAGGAATTTACACGAGCGATAAAAGAGGTGGCTTTTATACTTGATTTTGTAATTTTACATACAAATTAAGTTACAACAGCAACCAATACAATGATTAGTACTAAAAACAGCTGATTATCTCCAATACAATAATAGTGACAGTGGTGTGATTTGTAAAATGTTAAAAAAATGAAGTAAAATTGAGATTTCATAATATTTTGCAAATAACGGCGAAGTGTTCCTTTCATTCCAAACAAAACGCGTGAACGTCGGCCTGGTAGAACTCCAAAAATAATTATTATAAGGTTGTCGCCAAAAACCCTCGAAAGGGGTTAGGTCACACGATCATTTACTGTATATTCTATTGATCCTAAGATTTCCAGTGAGACCATCTCCATCTCTATAGGGTAAGCGGGATCGGAGGAGTTCTTAGGGAACATATTTAAGTTCTTCTGAATTATATGTAAGATGGTATTTTCATTTGACTTAGGATTAGGCAATTTTTAAGTTTATTTTTCTTCGTATTTCAGAAAACTTTTTGGTCTACGTCCATAGTTCATTTTCCTTTTTAATGAAACCTTCCAAATTAAAATTTTTGAAGAAATAGCGACCAATACCTTTTGTAACAGTCCATAGAGATTACAGTACAAGAAAAATTATTAAAATAGTAAAGACCGATTTTGTGAAAATCGGAATTTTCGATTTTGTGTTTTATGTTAACTTCTCCTTTTTTTAGTTTGGTATTTGGTTTTGTATGCTACAAAATCTATGCAATGTTGTTAAAGTTTATGTTTTTAATGTTACAAATCCTATTTTATTTAAATATTGTTCATTAATTTTAAATTCTGAATATTTTTACAACATGTACGGAAGAATACGTTACAAATTCTAGATATATATATATATATATATATATATATATATATATATATATATATATATAAATATATTAAAAAGTATGGTTACAATAATTTGTGCCAACACTGACTAAAACAATGACGTAAAAATTACTGTTACACCAGTGCAAGATTTATTACCGCAAATTAAAAATAATAGAAAAGAAAATCATTGGATCGTAAATTTCTTAAAGGAATTCTAATTACGGATGAATCTTCACTAGGAATGCAGTTGTAAATTTTCATACCATCTACATTTGAGCAGAGGAAAATCCAAATAAAACTGCTAAAACTCATTTTTATTAAATCTGTGGTGTGGGAATTTTTTCTGATAATTTAGTTAATCCATTTTTCTTACCTACAACGGGCCAATGTACCTGAATTATTACAAATAAATCTGCATGAATTTTAGAAGATATTCCTCTTCAAGATAGAGGAGAGATGTGGTTTAAGCATGATGGGGGGGGGGGGTCAGACACTTCACTCGTACTGTAACATATTACTTAATTAATATATATGGTAACCTGTGAATTGGTTGAGCAGGATCCGTAAAATGTTTTGTACGCTATTTGCTTTGGGAAACTTACATATAGAAGAATCTTTGTTAAAGTGGAACCATACTTATAGATAAACCTTCCTTATAGCCTATAGGAAATTTGGTTATGGAGGGAGTTTTGTTACGGACTCATCTTACTTATAGAAGAACCTTTTTTACAGAAGAATCTTAATTACAAAGGAACCTTTATTACAGAGGAACTATACTTTTATATAAGAACGTTACTTATAGGAGAACCTTTATTACACAGGAATCTTATTTATAACACAACTTTTATTATATAGGAACTCTACATTTTGGAGTACTTTTATTAAGGACGAATCTTCGGTACAGTTATTCGTACTTTGTTGAATTTAATCTTGTTCATTTATAAACTATATTGTTAGAAAAATACTAAATTATTACTTGACGGTATACGAAGAATAGGGTAAAAACACCCATCAACTGGTTTTATATTCATTTATTGCAATCACCATTATGTATCCATATAATTGGTTTTCAAAAGGTATTACCATCATTTTATTACATTCAGTGACATGGTAATGCCATTAGAAATAAAACTAAGTTTATCCCAAACATGGCGTTTCCCTAATATGAATTTAGAGTCAAGTCCGTGGAGTCTGGGTATCAAGAGACCTCCAGTTTAGTTCTTGTACACGAGTAAACGCAGTTCTGTTCATGAGGACATATTACTTCTCTATTTATTTGTGAAATACATATGAATAACAAAAATTCAAACAAACAATTAAACTGAGAGGGGAAATTAACAACAAAAAAACTTAAGGAAAAATAAATAAATAATTTGGAAGTGGGGGAGAATGGGTTAATTCTAATCATTCCAAATCTACACCTTAATCTTGTCACATGATCGAGGTGGCCAGAGGTTGGGTTCGAATTTCTCAAAATTAATCAAAATAAATACAAGCAACTTTCAGGCGAGGATAAATAAATATAAAAGCAAACGAAGAAGAGCTTCATTAGGCATTGCAAATTAATCTCAGTAATATTACCTACACTTTTGAGCACACTCTGGTAATCTTGAAGACTAAAATCATACACTCGGATTGTATTTATTGTATACCACAATACAATAAAACAATATATTTTATTTCCTTATGTACATTTCTGTAACATGGTTACAATCTTTAGAGTTTGGGTATTAAAAAACCCCTAATTCTATAAATAATATAAACAATGAGTTGGGAAAGAATTTCACCTTTATAACTGTTTATAATATTTATAGAATTAGTGTTTGTTTAAACCTCAACCTTTGAAGATGGTAACAATGTTACTGAAAGGTACATAAGGAAATACATTTTTCCCCATTGAATTGTGGTATTGGATGTTTGATTTTAATCAGTATATTTTATACAATATTTTTACTTGTTGTTTAAAAACCTCACGGTCATCATCATCTTATAAACAAAGAAGTCATGAACATAAAATAAAGATCTCTAACCTTCAAATTCTCTAATTACGTCGCATCGAAAGAGATCAGAAAGGTTTGTTAAGAAAGAATTAATAGGAAATATATAAGGGAGGGATCAAATCCAAGACTACATGGAAAAAGATGTAGATTCAGCTGGGATCCTTCGGGTTGACACGCCCGTTCTCACAAAAAATAAGTCTTTGAAGGAAATTCAATAATATACAATAGTTTTATCTCCGACAACCTTGTAAGTTCTTCTACTCTGAAGAGAAGTATAATTGGTGGAGTATATCAACTGCTGAAGTAACGTCATCCACTTAGGATCCACTTCCATGGCAGTACAATCTTAGAAAATAAGATCTAGGCGGTTACTGCATAGTTGGATTAAACTGCAGTGACAAGACTTTATAATTCCCACAACGTCCTTTTCCTAGTTTAATCTAAAAAACAAAGTTTTAATATTATAACAAAAGTTGGTAAAACACCTTATGTGTTTAGGGTTTTACATACAACCTGTGGTGACGGGAATATACTACATAAATAAAATGTGATTTCTGAGAAGACGACGACAAAATAAATGTTCAATACTGATAGAAGGTATCAAAGGAGGATATTTAATCAACTAATAATGATCAATGTTATATATGTAAGAAACTTTTATTTTAATGAACGAGGTAAAATAAACAAGAGTTTTGTAACAAGACAGAAAACTGAAAATTGAGATTACTGACCTAATTCAATTTTAAACATTAACTAAAAAACATTATTTCATTCAAAGTTGAAGTTAGTTTTGTCAAAGTTTTAAAACTTTAAAATTGCTCTAGTAAATACACTAAAATGTATTTTTATAACAAATTCGTAGGGAGATCATAGTGATTAATTAGATTAATGGTAATTATATAAAATATATTACCACTAATAATGGATATATTGGTAATATTGTATAATAGACGCTGTAACAAAGCAAGATTTTATCTCAGCTCTCCTGGGCATCATTAAAACAGTTTCAGATCCTATTGAATATTTGGTTTTACTCAATTTGTTTATGTGTGTGTAATAGCATGTACATATATATTAAATAACAAACTGTACTCATTTGATCACATACCCATTTACAATATTAAATACTAATAAATTTTAATTATTTATAGAAAAAAGTATGATTAGTAGTTGTCTGCCAAAAATTGAAAATGAACCATGGATTTTTAAAAATTTATATGGAAATAAAATATTTACAAAACATATGTATATATTTAAATAGACTTTAAACGTATCTATTCCCTTGTGCTATAAACTCGTTGTCGGGATAAATCATATTTGAACGTAATTCAGATTTTAATGTCGGGGGTCATAGTTTAATTTTTGACAGTTATTTCTGAACGTAAATTGACTTACATTTAGCACACCAGTTTAGATAATTAAAGTTCTCATTTCAAAATAAAAGTAAGACATCAGTGGATCCGGTTTTGCAAAATCGCGAAAATAAAGAATCATTGAAAAACTGAAAAAAGTCTTCAGATATGGTATAAATCTGCCCACATACCAAATATGATTAAAATCTGTCTACTCTCTTGGACTGTGCAATAATGCGCCACCACTCATTAACAGAATGAACAGGAAGAAAAGTCTTTAAAGAGATTCAACGCCACTCTAATACGATTTTAATATTATACTAGTATGCCCCTGTAAAATACTGAAAGAGTGACATATTCTATTCCTAATTATTTTATTGCCCTTGTTGTTTAAATTAAAAAAAAAAAAAACTTTTCGGTAATAAAAACCTTACGAAAAAAGTAAAAAAAGAACATAACATACAGACCCCGAATACTCTACTTACAACAGAGTTGGAAAAGAACAAGAGAAGCGCTGATAGAAAAGATAAAATAATCTGATCCAGCCCAAGACCACATGCAAAAAGATAAAGATCCAGCTACCGTTTCTCGTTTTCTTAATGTAAAGAATTGTGTAATCTCATTGCATATCCATTACATTAGAACTATTTATTACAATACACCGCTAGTAGATTGCGAAGCTCTTGTTGCCATATTGTATATTCGGCTCCCGAGAATTCTGTTTTAATAGAACCGATAGAAGCGTTGGACTTTAAATTTTAAAGGATTTAACCTTTTACAAATAGCTTTAAACCATAAATAAATGTAAACAAATAAATAAAAGAAGAAGAAAGAGATAAAAACAAAGTATAATGTTAGGTTTTACTACGCATTCTTCTCTCTGTAAAGGTTATTGTTTGTTTCAAGTACAATTAACGGTTTAACTAACAACATACCTGACCTGAGTGTTTGGAGTTGAGCAGATTTATTTTAGAAGTAGAGGGTACTTGAAAACACAAATCTTGTGAGTAGTTAAACAGTTGCACTTTGTATATTTCACAATGGTTTTATTACGATATTAAACTTTAACCGTGAAAGTTTATTACCTGTGATAAAGTAATTTCATTTCAGTAATAAGGTCTTCGTTAGCGAATTTTTTGAATTTGCAAATTCTCTTGTGCAATTATAGATATTGCAATTTCTCATCGATACCTTAGCTTAAGACTTTACACACTGATGAAACACAAATATACTCAAATTATACAGCATTTTTAGTATACTGTATGTATATAAATCGTTTTGTTGTCAATATCGTGAAGGTATTAGTTGGGGTGTGTGGCTAATTTGTCTCGCTGCTGTCATATGCATGATGCATTAGCTTAACTTTTCAAAACCAGTTGTACATAAAATTGGTAAACAACTAAAGATTATAATTTAGCTTTGATACAGTTTATTTGATCTTTTGTCATTATTTGTATATTTAAACATTATTGTACGACGTTTCGAAAGTAAGGAGTTAAGTTTCGTTATCAATTGAAAAATGTAAATAGAAAATTATAGTCTAGGACCTCTAGGAGAATGTTGGAAAATAGAAACTTTAAAAAGGAACCCGGGATTAAAAATATCTCTGAGCCGTCCAAAGAAAAATCACTAATATACAAATATGATAAGAATAAACTGTAATGTGCTACACTTGTGAAAACTTCAATAAAGAAATTAAAGAAAACACAATTTTCTTTACAAAAATCATTTTTTATTTAAAAAATCACTTTTATTTATACAAGTGAGGTTTTCCCCCCATTCCTTGTTTATAATATTTATAGCATTAATGTTTGTTTAATATTCAACCTCTGAAAATGGTAAATATGTTACTGAAATGTACGTAAAGAAATAAATGTTGCTTTATTGAATTGTGGTATTGGGTGTTTGATTTTAGTAAGTAATATATATATATATATATATATATATATATATATATATATATATATATTCCTTGTTGTTTAAAAACTTCTCTGTCCTCTGTCATCATCATCATCATCTTATAAAAAAGAAATTAAGAACATAAAATAAAGATCCGTAACTTTCGAATCCCCCTAATAGCGTCAGATCGAAAGAGATGAAGAGTTGGTCAAGAGAGAGAGAGAGAGAGAGAGAGAGAGAGAGAGAGAGAGAGAGAGAGAGAGAGAGAGAGAGAGAGAGAGAGAGAGAGAGAGAGAGAGAGAGAGAGAGAGAGAGAGAGAGAGAGAGAGAGAGAGAGAGAGAGAGAGAGAGAGAGAGAGAGAGAGAGAGAGAGAGAGAGAGAGAGAGAGAGAGAGAGAGAGAGAGAGAGAGAGAGAGAGAGAGAGAGAGAGAGAGAGAGAGAGAGAGAGAGAGACAGAGAGGAGAGAGAGAGAGAGAGAGAGAGAGAGAGAGAGACGTAATAGAAAGATTTAAGGGAGGGATCAAATACAAGATTTAATGAAAAAAGTGTGGATCCAGCTAGGATGCTTCTGGATGGTCATTATTATTGTGTTATGAGTTATATAACACACGAGATATGACCACAAAACTTGCTTAAAGTTCACACAGGACGACATTTTGACGTTTTTGAATTTTACTAGTGTTCTATATGGGCACACTATAGTCCCTGTAGTTATTGTCTTGATTTTTGTAGTTGCTATTGTGCTTAAGTACAGACGATAACGACAATGACGTCAATGACAACGACGACGAAAGAACGGCATGTTGAAGTATGAAAATAGCAGTTTTAATTAATAGAGTGTTAGGAAATGTCTATTTATAAAAGAAACAGGGGCAGGGGAAGGTTAATTACTGAAGTTAAAAACACAAGTTACAGATATTAAATAGACTTTTATTAAAATCGGGAAGGACCAAAATAAGGCAGAAACACATTACAGTTTTACACAGAACTATAATATTCTCAGTGCTCATATGTTCAATCAAAATTTTAAAAATTTTCATTGTGTTATGTTTATATTGATTTTATTTACATAAATGTTCTTAGAATTAAATTTCTCTACAACTTTAATTCAAAATTTGTATGTGTTTATTTAGCCATTTAAGAAAGGATTTTTTGTACCAAACGTTAATAAGTGTTTCTAAAATTTTAAATCAAACCCAATACCACAATTACATTTATAAAGAAAAGGAAATAAATATTTTTTTATGTAATTGTGGTATTGTGTTTGATTTTAAGTTTTAGGTGCGCTACACTGAGCTCAAAAGTGTAATATAAATAAGTGTGTTTCGACATCAATGGTTTTGTATTTTACACCAGTTTTTTTTAAATACTAGAGATACAGTTATCATACCTATATTATTTAATTTTCTAGATCACAAAACCTTCGTGTCACAAGAATTACAGTGCCGGTGTGGATTCATTTGTATTACAGTCTTATTATTTTGTAATAAAATCATGTACAAAGTAATATCTTAAAGTTGAAAAGGAAACTTAAATACTAATTTCTATTACCACTTCTGTGCAATAAATATTATTTTCAGTCAATACTCTCAATACAGCAATAAACTTTTTTTTGTTTAATCCAAGCATTGCCAGGGATATTCAGCGCTAATCTTGCTTTATGGACGTTGAAATTCTCTGCAAATTGCGAAGTGTAATATAGCGGCTTTAATTGCTTCGGGTTTGCAAATTAGGATGCCAGGGACTTACTTGATTGAGTCGTAAATCCTACTGTTTCGGAGCATTAATGTCACTAAATTTCCCTTAGGGTTTGAAATTTGAAAAAAAAAGACAAATTAAAAATAAAACACATTGCAATGATTGTAACTATTTTTCTATATACAATATTTGCGAATTGGCGTCTTAATTTAATATATTTGTATAAAGTGTAAACATAAATATCTCGATTTATGATAAAATCCTTTGTCAAAACTACAAACAAATTGATGGATGTAATCATGGTACTGACAATGTAGGCCTAAATGATTCTCTAAATATTTCATTATCTTGTGTTTAATTTGTAATTTAATTTAATTCGGTAGTGCATTATAAATTAAATTAATCTTTTCAAAGCTGGGTATTCTAATGGCGCGTGGTCAGTACTGGGGTAACAAATATGATTTTAAAAAGGGCGTGGGCCAAACAAGTATTGTTTCCAAAATGTTAACCGTAGGCTAGGGCTTAATGTAACATTCCTGCCTTAAATGGTTAGAAAACTTTACAAATTGGTAACAGAACAAAGATTTACATTAAAAATTGGTAACTGCAAATTTACGATCCACAAATTGTTTATCTCTAGTCTACCTGTATTAAATTGGCTTTTCCAGTTTTTTCAAAATTTCGTATTCTTTTAATTACAATCTATTAGACATGATAGTATAAAGCCATGGCTGCTAAATCCTGTAGATTTTTGAGACTTAACAGTTTCTTTCCTAAAAATATAATATCAATTCACCACACAACACCACTTAAAAAACATTATTTGTGCTCAAAATTTTATTAAAAATTCAAGTGATATTTCCCCCTTTTATACTTACTCTTTATTTTAAAAAAAACCTCTCTTAGACTAATCACTTTATTTTTTACTATTCAACTTTTCTCACGTGCTTAGGTATGCTACTAAATTATAAATTTTATTCATAGTTCCTATGTAAGTATTTTGTGTTGTTGTGGACTTAAAGGGTGGGTTATAATTTTATTGGCTTACTTTCTCTAAATACTATAGGTCTAATTTAATATGCAATTATCTTTCGTTTTCTATATTTAATTATTAGTTCAGTTCGAACTTTACGTAAATTTTAAATTTAATCCCCAAATATTTTTTGTTGTGTCATGTTATCTTTTTATATATAAAACTACAATTTAACCTGGCAGCCATATCAAGTAATTCTAGACACCAACCTTTAAATTACAAATTTCTTTTCTAGCTAGAGTAGACAATTTTAAAAACCTTTTTGGATTGAATTACAGACTTTCCGAAAAATAAATAAATCACAAACAAAAAAAAAAATAAAGAAATAAAATAAACAAAATTTAAACATTTCTTTTTAAAATAAAAAAACTGAAAATTTGTATATAATGAGGTAGTCTGTAATAAAAATGACTTTATCCCCTAACATATACCTGAGTTCTGTAAAACCAAGAGTTTTCGTTTTGGAGATAGCCATGTACGCATTTTTATCAATTTAACAAGGTGAATGGGCGTGAACCAAGGACGGTATCGTTTCCAAAATGTTACCTTAGGTTAGGGCTCAATGCAACGTTGTTGTCCCAAATGGTTAGTAAGCGTTATATATATTGAGTTCAAGTTGACGCATCTGTGGGTGCCAGTAAGCTCTTTTACAAAGACAAGTAGGTGGTATTTGATCAGTGTGTTGAATATAGGAGTAGATTAGATCTATACAATGATCAACAGTATCTATTAAAGTGTAGCCGGAATGTGTATTACGCTGTTCTGATCACTCAATCTGTCCTCATCAATATTAAATAACATCTTTACAAATTTTACCTGTCCTGTGATCTACCCTATTATAATAATTTGTTTTCGCCATTCCGAATATTGATATACTAATTCAAATATATAAGACTTACCGTCGTCAATATTCTCTTTGCGTCGTTCAAACGACGGCCGTTTCAGCTATTCAGCCATTATCAAGTTGTAAAGATGTAATCTGGTTTCCCTTCGTCAATAATTACAAACACTTATACATATTACACAAGAGCAAAATTACACACTAAACACTTACACGTACATACGAATAAAATTGATTCATGAATCATTGTCAACGTCCTTACTGCACAGAGTCTCGAATATTACTGGTATCACAGCTTGACATTGGAAGGGGTTGAGTTACGTTATCTACTTGAGTTAACACAGTGTCATACAATGCATTGGAATTAAAGTTAAGTTTTTCATTTAACAAGTTACTGTCAATTTTGAAATATCTGTATATTTCATACTGTTCCAATGCGTTCATGAAATTTCCTTTCTTACATCGATGTAATATTTTAAGGGTGTTTTCTATTGATGAATAACTATGATCCTGCTGGATGATGTGTTCAGTAAATTCAGACAAGGTTCTTGTATGGTCCATATATTGTTTGCCTTGTAAGGGTTTTTTGTGGATTCGATTTCTCGAATCAATATCGCTTGGCTGTGATAGGATTTATCTAAATAAGTACAGAGACAAAAATTAAGTGATTCAAAACTATTTAAATATTATCAAAACATAATTAAAGATTTACAATATTTAGATGTATATTTTAAACTTTCATTTCTATGTTAAAACTATGATAGAAGACTATACAATATTTAGTTTACAGTCTTCCCAATATTTACTTTTATAATTTTTATTTTTCCTAATTTAAATTACTTAATTAACTAAATGCACAATTTAAATTACTTACTATACATAATAATTATTTTGATTTAATTAAAGAAATATTTTTGGCTCCCTCAAAATAGCTTCATTAGGTATCATGAGATCTTTTTATCAGCTTATTTATGATGAAGGAGATTTTCCTTAATATTTAAATCAAAATACTTTTCACAATTTCTTAATACTACATTTATTTTAATGGTTCTAGATTAGATTTGTTTTAGATTAATTATTATTTTGGACTCTCAATGTGTATTTGATTAATTAGTTATGCTGTTTTTTTTTTAATTATTTATTTTAATTCTGGGATATCTTTTAAAATTTGTATTAATTAGTTTTTGTTTTTATGAGATCTTTCTTACATATTTTGTGTATATATTTAAAGCTACTTACAGATTTTTTTTTTTATCAAACCGTCGCACATACAATTCACACGGATTCACTTCACACACAATACGCTTTTTTTTATAATTTATTTTTATTGATTTTTCACTTTACACTTAACACTTGATATATATATTTTTTTAATGATTATTATGGCTTTACTTGCCTTTTAAAAAAACACACTTGGATTTATTAACTTATTGAAATTATTTTACACCATTTTACTCTAGATCTTTACAACGTCTAACTTGCGTGGTGATAGTTTTTAGACTGTCCCAAGAAAACTTGCGTCTCTCCCTCTTTTTCCTTCACGTGGTTAAAATTTTCAATTGAGCATTGTACTTTCTTGAGATTCTATTGGATATTTATTCGCGGGCTTTTCTTGATTGGACTTTGCTTTTTGCAATCTTGTGTTTTCAGTGGAAATACTTTGAGTTCATTCCAGAGGCCAATTCTCAGGGTTTTATGTGTAGCTTGCAAATATTATTTTCTCTTGGGAAACTTAAGTTGAACAACCGTTCTGCCTTTACACGTGCAAGTTGTTACTTGAGACTGTTCTGCAGATGTGAATTATTTTTATACTATCAGAGATAATTATTTTTTTAAATATATCTCTGACAAAGTCTATTGAATTTCAGAAAACAGATTTGTTGTTATTATCTCGTGTGTTGTTCAACTTGTAACCTAACCTCAACTAACCACACTGATCTACGATTATAACATTGAAATTGTTGTCAAAATATAATGTCGAAACTTGACCACACATAACAATGTGATACTCATATCTGGCAGGACAGAGTGGAGGGTCCTTCACATATGTACAGCTTCCAAACCAGCTAAGGGAGACATATTGTCATAAGCTAAGCAAGTAGAGACTGCGTGACATATATACATCTACGAGACTCGTCAAGTTAAGTTAGGTGTTTATCTTAGATAATTATATTTTGTTCAATATTGGAGGGGTGAATATAAAAATAGCTTGAAATTTTTTAATTTTGTTTTAACTACATCAACTATATTGCAATTCATACATCAAGAAAATTAATAACCAATATTTTACTATAATATATTTTTTTTTTTTAGATTGTCATATACAAACCACAACAAAATGTAACTAGAACGTTGTTTTCTTACTATTTTATTTGTACTCAAACGGTCAAGAGTTCCCCGGTTCCTTTTGTTTTGTGTTGAATTGTTTTATCTTTGGACAATCCTCCAGAAGGACACAATATATTCTGTGGACATAATTCACAAATATTAAACACAGGAATAATTAATGAGCATAATAATACAAGAAATAACTAAGATTCTCTTTTAATTTGATATAAAATAGAACCAATATTCCGGCCTCTTCAATTGCATACTCCAGACTTCAAGCTTAAAACTTGGGCTAAGAGAGACCACGCCACGAAATAGAGAAATACTTCAGGTGTAGAGATAAGGAAACATAACTTTGTACCCCCTCTAAACAAATTTGATCTGATCTAATTGCGTTAGGCAGGGGGAATATAAAGCATGCGTTAGGTTTCAAAACAGGATACTTTCGCCAAATATAAAATATGCACTGGATGTCCGTACTCATAAGGAAACCCTTTGCAGGAAATGGACGAGTATTTCAGGTCTAAGAATAAAAAAACATCACTTTGATCATCTCCAAACATATTTCATCTGAACTACTTTTGATAGGCAGGAGCAATATAAGGAATTCGATAAGTTTCATTATAAGGTACTGTCGAGAAAAGATATCATATACATAGGATATGCCTAATCACTAGAGAACCTCTGTGAAGAAATGAATGAGTATTTTAGGTGAATAAACATCATTTGTTTCTCCTTTGAACGGATTTCATCACTTCTACTCTCGTTAAGCAGGAGCAATATTAGGAATTCGGCAAATTTTGTCAACGTGAATTGGAAAATGACTGTAACGCTTCGATTTTTTACAAAGAAACAGACAATCCTTTAAAATACCTTGTCAGGACGAGTCTTGTAGCAGGTCAGTCTTTGTATCTGACGTTTAGAAGTGAAAGGCAGACCAACAGAAAAATAATACTTTTACTGTTCAAAGGAGAAAGAAATGATGTTTATTCACCTTTTATTACTAAAATACTCATCCATTTCTTGCACAGAGGTTCTCTAGTGATTAGGCATATCCTGTGCAAATCCTATCTTTTCTCGACAGTACCCTATATCCTAGTACAATAGTATCCCTCATAATCAAATCAGTGATGAACTGAATAGCCTAACTTGGGGTTTTTAGTTTCGTCAATCCCCCAAACGGCTAGAGTGCCACTCTTGAATTAACATAATATATAATTTATAACTAAGCTGAATTATAGAAGAAATTAACAATAATTAATGAAGTAATTTCACCTACCTTGAAAGATTTTCTAAAATTATTAGACATCATACAGTATATGACAGGGTTTATAACAGTAGAGAGCATGAACATGACGTAAGCAATAGTGAATATGACATGTCTTCCTTCATAATAACTCAGAGGTTTATAATATTTTTGAAACAAAGCTATGAGATTGATTGGACCCCAACAGATGAAAAATTCCATGACAACAGCAACTAAAAGTGTAACAAAACAACATTGCTTATACATGAATGAAACGTTGGAAACAAACTATTATGAAAACATCGTAATTAAAATCCTAGTTCCAGAATTCTCTTAGTTTAAAAAAATTTAAAGTTTATAACTTGAGAACCATATAATGAGTTATATTTCCTATGTTTCGTATTACAGTCAGTTGTTATTAGACCTAATTATCTTTAACGATAATACAAATAATTATGTTAAACATAAATACAATATCATTATAATGTGGTAATAATTAATTTTTAATCCTTTTTAATTAAACTTTGAGTAATATTATATTAATAAAGTAACCACAGTAATCATTGCTCTTCGTGTACATTTGCATTCAATTCCATCTGTTTCATTAACTTAATTACTATACATTTTTATACCAGATAGAAAATCCTCACATGAAAATTAATGTATAACATACAAATAAATTAAGTCATGAAAGGATATGTACATAATTGTTTACACGTTAAATTTTCAAGAATTTATTTGCTTTAACCAGTTACCTTAAAGTTTTCAGACACTTCTGTTCTACACACCGGCTCTAACATTTATAATGTAATATCCAGTAACAATATTCTGATGTGATATTAATATAGTACATGGGGTACAAGATATAGTGTAATAATTTTATTGGAAATGCAATTCAAAACACTGCGTCCATGTATTAATTTCATCATTTGACTATGTATTGAATCTCTTGTTTAAGATGTGTAAACATATTAAATAAAATTAACAAATTCATTAATAATTTACATCCAACATCAATATTTTAATATTACTTACCTGACATTTTTATACTCTTTTGATTTGTCTTTTGCCTATTCTCCGTTTTCTTTCTATTACTGACAGTTTCTTGCAGTTTTCCAGATTTCCAAATTTTACAACCAATGAGTACATAACATACTACGTAACACACCAAAGGTGTAAAGAAAAAGCAAATTCCATAACTTTCTAAGGTAAACAGAGGGAAAACTTTATTGCAAAACTGTACGTTTTCAGTTGCGCAAATAGCCTGCAAAAACAATTATACAGCTGTCACAATATGTTAGAGATTTATTAAAAATTAAATTGACTGGAAATCTTAAATTTACGAAAGAAATAATAATTTTATTTATGTAATGAAATAGATAAATATTATTACTTTTAATTGCCTGTTATTATTTGTTATGCAACTATTTTTATAAAAAGTAAAATACAAAACTCATACAAATAACAGATTTTAGGATATTGAAAATTAAGAAACAGAATTTACTGGAATAAAGTTTGGTACAGTGATAGAAGCGGTTGACTAAATGTTATGGCTTCCTTTTCACTTGTTTTTGATCTGTGATTTAATTTTAAAAAGCGTAAAAAATGTGCACAAACTTTCTCTCTTACCCACTCATTAAACTAAATCGTCACCAAACTTTGGTAGTTGCCAATAAGAAAGTATAAATGAACCAAGGACGCTGTCTTGGAAAAGAAATTTGTATATATTTAAAGAAGGGCCTAAGCTTGCTTCGTTTGTACCTCATCATGAGTCGTGCTTGATTAAAATTGAGTTTTTAAGGACAGCAGTCAGGATTTATTTATGTTTATGCCAAGTATTTCAGAACTGTAATATGTTTCTACATGCGATTTAACACACACATTCAGGTCATTAATCTTCACATTTAAATAAAATTTGAACGAAATCAGTAAATAACACTTTGAGAAAATGCGTATTTAAAAACAGCTTAAAGATTTTTATGTTATTATCATATTGAATATTGTATTGTAACAATACACGAGTATTGAGCTCTGAGAATTGTAACAATAATTTTTATTTAAATTTGATTTGGTTATTTTCTAAAATACCATAACTTCAGTTCTATAAAGATATTATAATATTATTATTTGTGAATTGCTAAATTAAAATATCATAGCGTAACTGTATGAAATTGTACTAACATAATATAAAATAATTAAATTTAAAACTAGTCCATTAAATTTATCTCTTCTGTTCATTGTTTCATTTTATTTTCCTTTTGACAAAAATACATTTAAATAGCAACATCATAATCATCAATATTAATATTACAATATTATAAAAGTTTGGTTATATAACAACTAAACAAACAAAACAAATATGAATATTACAATTATCTAGCTAAATACGCAGTTTTAAAAAGAATTTATAAAACATGTAAGTTGTACAAAATGATTGTTAAAAATTCAATCCTCCAGCGGCTCTGAACAAAACTCAAACACCAAATACACACTTATCAGCGACAAAAAGTTTTTATTTTATTTTACTCTCTTTAAAGACTCTGGGGTCAATTAAATAATCTGATTCCGGCTTTGGGGGGGTGGGTTGTACCTGTTTAATCTATGCTGATCACACCTAAAATCATAATGTTGTAAAGTCAATAAAAAATATTTTAAACTGTATTCATCTTAAATATACAGTAGGGGCCTACAATATCACTTCTAGGACATACATACTTGGAAGTGTTAGGATTATCAAATCCTTGAAAACATACTTGCATGACCTCTATGCTTTATTTTAAATTATCAGGTAATTGAATATGTTGTTTATTACAATTGGTACATAAAATAATTCCATGATTTAAATGGCAATTTATTACATCATAATATATCGAAAATTAAAACCTACCAGTCCAATAGAATAAGGAGAAACAGTGGCCCATAGAGTCAATATAATTGTAATGGTTCTTCTTTCATTAAACCATGAACGAGCCAGGAATGGATGACATATAGCGATGTAACGGTCAATAGTTAAAGCAACAGCTGTTGCTATTGAAGTTCCAGAAGTTATGATGTACATAAATCTGATCAGCAAAAGCAACCAGTGACCATCTTGCTGAGATTTACTGAAATCAATATTATACCAGATATGTTATATTATTATATAAAGCCCAGAAATTATAAAATGTGGTTTTATTTATTTGTGTATTTACCTACATCATAATATAATATATACATGAATATCATACTAATAATATCATAATAAAATAATGCATCATAAT
The DNA here is from genome assembly GCA_963513935.1 of Aphrophora alni. NCBI lineage: Eukaryota > Metazoa > Arthropoda > Insecta > Hemiptera > Aphrophoridae > Aphrophora > Aphrophora alni. The sequence goes on along the minus strand of OY740767.1, from coordinate 43,963,420 downwards.
ATCATACTATGAATGAAATGAGTAAAACTGAGTACTTGCTCATACTAAGTAATTATTGAGATAATATTCTATTCCGACTAGGCACTGGTGAGTATTCCCGGTTTAGAAGTAATTCATTTTAGGGAGTCTGAGATTTTGCTCATAATTTGTGTGAATAAAGATGAGTAACTTCGCCAATGTGGAGTTAATACTCAATTTTTTGTGTGTCTAGGATAGACAATGCTCACTTTTAGTTTTCCAGCAGAATGGTAAAGTAAATTCAGTTCGTCATACGAAATTTATACAGACAAAAGCCATATAGGGCTAAAGTGATCTTCTAAAATTAAATATTCTTAGAAAACATTACGTGAATATAATGTTTTTACCAAATTATATTTAAAAAACTTTTCTGCACAATGTTCTTTAGTCTTTGATCTGTAGACAAAATGTATATATATATAAAAAAAGCTTTGTTTACAATAATTATAACTAGTCAAACTTGGACATTTAAATTATTTTTTATTCTTTTCTAGAAATTTCCATACTTGTTTGCAACTTAAACTGCCCTATTATACGATATTCTTCATTCAAATGCAAGTAATAAGTATTCCCATTGGTCTATTGGTGACAAATTTTCATCAAGGACAACCTTTTAATTTTTGCCGATAACAAGACTCTGGATCATAGGAGGAGAATTACGACCAGATATCTTAGATACATTCTAAAACTAAAAATGGAATCACATTTCTCTGTAAGTAACAAAAACCCAATAATTTTTTAGGGTAAATTCTGATCCAGGTGCGATGATGTTGCACTCCTGTGGTTATCCGTGGCATGTTACCTATGGCTGTGTGATTATTGATAATGTGGACCAATTAGTATCTTTGTGTAATTATCTAAATTGTTTCTCACATGTTCACATTGTTAAACAAAGAGTACTTAAACTTACGCATTCACACAGCTCGGCCGGATGCTGACCGTCAAGTGTTGCAAGACTATATCTTGCCTACTTGTCCTGTACTACTACAATATGGAATCTTTATTGCCTGGTGCGGCACTTCCTCTTCCATCTCAGAACGGTTAGCAGTTACAGAGAGCAATAATCATAAAACCTTTAAAAATAAAGCAACCTAGACCGTTTATATATTCAGAATTTCCTATCCCGAACATTAAGTAACTTCTATCGATCTACGTTCAAATTACCAAAGGGAAATATTTAGAGAAGACCAACATTATTGCACTAAAAAAAATGGAATTTGGATATTTTTTAACATAGATAAACTCACATTTAATTCATTAAATTATAACTCTTTTTATCTTGCACATATGTTCTATCCAAATGTACCTACAGAAATTGTAGAGGTGGCAGTACCGTTGTTTTCACCCAATTAGTTGGCGATTGGTTGTTTTGCTTCGGAGACAAGGTGGTGGAGTCACTGCTAAACTCCCAATATCCTTAAGTGTACTTACCATTGTATTATCTATTTTGTTTAAAAAATTTGGAAAATTGAACGTGTCTGATATTATTTAAATTTACTTAAGTTTATATGTGTTTGGTCATTTTTTGAATTCTCAACCTTTTTCTCGCTCTCCCTCTTTTTCTTGTAAGTTTTAACTTGTATGTACATTTGTGTGTTGCTAATGTTTTCTTACTTTGACTAGTATTATTATTGGTATTTGCATTGTTATTGTGATGTATTGTCTTGTTTTGTTGTATTTTCCTCTCTTACTGCTGCTCACATTTTTTTATATTTTTTATCATAATAAATCAAACAATTTGTACTTCCAATCAAAAATACTGAGTCTATAAGCTACCGTTCATAATGCTGTAACTGGAGGAAATTAGGTTGGCACGACATATATATATATTAAGTACAAATGATTTTATTTATTACAAAGAGGAATTACACCAAACCTACGGTCGATAATATGAGCTAAGTTTATTGAAATGAATAAAATTAAAAATATAAGGATTATTATGTTTACGATAGAAAATTTAAATAATTAAATATACAGATATATAAAAAAACTTACTCTGCCAGTTTTTCATATAACCTCTCACAAAATATTGTTGATAATAACAGCCAATCAGATATAGCCAGACTGAAGAGATAATAGTTAGTGTTAGTCTGCATGTGTCTGTTACAAGCTATGACGTAACAGATTAACATGTTGCCAACCCAGGCCACAAAGTAAATCATCAAAATCAGTATTTTGAATAATGCTTGGTCAAAATATCCAATGTTTTCGCATTTATAAATTTCAAAGTAATCTTCTTCCAAGTATCCAGTGAGATTCATTATTTCGAGATTGTTAGATTATACTTTGTATGCAATTTTTACTTTATAACCTTAAACTTATAAAAAAACATATATGTTAAGAGATAAAGAGATATGAACTGTATATGGATATTTATTTAGAGCAGATAAAACGTAATAGCTAGACTTTTAGTAGCCTATTTAAATTCAATTGTAAGTAAATACAATGTGGGTGAAAAAAAGTGCATTCCCCCCACATTGTCTTATAACTATATTAATAATTAAGATATATAAATTTCAGTTTTATCAGAAAATCACCGGAGGTAGGACCTAATCTCTTTAGAGATAAGTGGGTATATTAAGAAATGTATTCTTTGTGTGTTTGTGTGTGTTATGTGCAGTGTCTTGTTTTTTAATTATTTGTGTTTTCTGATCATAATAAGAAGCCTAAACAGGTATAATTTAAAAGAACAATAAATACAATTGTCTGGCATAGTTAGTAGGGGAGTGGAAAATCTAAAAAAACCCCAAGCTGGATCCTACATCTTTCTTGTATTCTTGGATGATAACTCCTTCTCTTTGTCTTTCCTATAATGTCTACTTTGCTTGAATCTTGTTCTTTTCCTACCATGAATCTATTGGAGTATTACAGGGCTAGAAGTTTCTTATTTTATTCCATCTTCCTTTTATAAGGCGATAATTACCGAGATATTATTCGTCTTTAACCAACATGTAAAAAGTATTTATATAATTAAGATGACTAAACACTGTTTTTGACAGTCTTCTATAACAAAGAGCTGCTTCTATACGCTAACGTTTCTTCAATTTTTGATTTATTTAATGATGTGAAAGGGGGGTAAGTCGAATAGGATACCTGTGAATTTTATTGGACTCGATGAGACAAGAGAATGGAACCCCCCTTTTTTCCACCGTAACTAAAATGCCAGACAATAATGCGATCGTATGAAAATAGCTAAATAATAATATTTATAAATCAAGTTCGAAATAGTTTGAAAGTAACTAGTGACCGTTAAAATTATGAGAATTATTTCCAAGATTTGTAAATTTTATATCACGAACATAGTAACAAATTATTGATACGTCTTTAGAAATAAAAAATAATGCACTATTTGATATATCTAAGTTTATAACTAATTCGATTGGAGGGCAAAAATGACTTCAATTACCTTCCTGGACTTGGCTAAGTTGTTTTGCACCGTCGATCAAAATTGATTGATAAACTATAATTTATTGGTTGTCAGTGAAAAACAAATAGTTATATATTTATTCGACCGTTTTCGCGCGGTCTTTGCCCAAAGATGTACACGTTAAACTTCCTCAGAGACTCAGTTATAATGTGTAAGGATGTGGCAATCCCAAGGGATTCTAGCTGGATCTACACCATGCAATCTTTTCTATGTAGTCTTGGGTTAGATTTCTATATTTTAACTCTTATGTCAGGTTTTACTTGCCCAACTCTGTTCTCTTCCGACACTGACGCTATTGTAGTATCAATGGCTATTCAGTGATCTTTTCTTCCTTTTTTTATAAGACGAAGATAACCGATATGATTTTCGTTTTTAAAACAACCAAAACATATTCATTGGATAAATTAAGAAGAAACTAAATTTATCTAAATGAGAATAATTTGCTGCTGAGCCTTTATTTATCTTTCTATTACTTTATATATAACTGGTAATTCGGGAAGATAAACTCAAATCAGCATCTTGGCTACAAGGTTATCTAATATCATAAAAGTTGTTCACTGGGCAGTGTCGATAGAAAGGTATACCTCACTAAACCCCCACCTCCTAGTTCCCAGGGCTCCTTGCCAAACACGAAACTACCTTCCGGCTGTATCCATTGTGTCGGCAGCCTTCCTTCCTTGCTTCTTCCTAGTTTACTTTCTTTACATAATTCTGAAAACGAAATTGGCTATATGTTCCCATTTATTCATGGACTCCAGAGTTAATGATTATTATTATTATTATTGTTATTGTTGTTGCTGTTGTTGTTGTTGTTGTTGTTGTTGTTGTTGTTGTTGTTGTTGTTGTTGTTGTTGTTGTTGTTGTTGTGTTTGTTGTTGTTGTTGTTGTTGTTGTTGTTGTTGTTGTTGTTGTTGTTGTTGTTGTTGTTGTTGTTGTTGTTGTTGTTGTTGTTGTTGTTATTATTTATTTATTTATTATTATTAATTATTATTAATGAATTGTTTGTAACATATTCTCTTTTTTATTTTTATTAAAAGTGTTATTGTATTATTTTATGCCTCCTGTGAAATAAATTTATATCAATATTATTAATATAATTATTATTAATGAACTATTTAATATATTTAACATTTTATACCGTTGATCTATATAAATTGATTATTTGTCAGGTAAATACGAAAAATTATTTATTCGACTGTGTTCATGTGGCCTCTGCCAAAGGTCTATACAAGCAGTTTTAAATGGCTAACTTAAAAAACCTTCCATCAACTACACACCACTACACACAACACATCTGACCACAATACACTGAGTCTCGTTCTATACTGCTAATTGCATTATCTCTCTTGTCGGGCATTCATATTATCCGGAACCACACCAAAGTCAATAAGATATAGATATATTTATTTAAACAACTACTACAAAGAACAATGATTGACAGGCCGAATTTCTGTTGGAAATATTCCAATTAAATATCTAATCTAAACCAAGTGTTATTAATGAGTATACAGTTAATAGCATTACCTTGTTAAAACTTGTATTTGATAAACTGTAATCAGATATGTACTATTATCAAATTTCTAGTAGAGAAATGCTAACCATTCCAATCTTGTTACTAGAAACGTTATCATCAAAAAGCTATGAATGTCCACCGATCTCACCCTTTGACGTAATTTGGTACAATTTTAAATATGCGTTTTCAGAGTGATTCAAATTACACGCAAATACTTCAGAAAGTGATTCTAGGAAAAATAGGAAACAAATTTTGTATAAATTATGTTCGAAAACGTTTCTTTTCAAATTACTAGCTAAATATTTCTTTTATATTTAATTTCCAAGAGTGAAAATCAACCACACTGCAATTCTTGGGACCGAAATTAAACAATAAATTATAATATTTTGACCTAAAATTGAATAAAATGGTTCCATAACTGTATCTCTAGTCATTTCTGAGAAAACGGGTGTAAAGTAAAACAAATAAGGTTAAAATCGATGTAGGCCATGTAAAGTAGTTAGAAGAAAAATATCAGTAACAAAATGTTGTTTACGAAAAAAGAAACAGCGTTTAAAGAAATTTTTGTTGCTTTTTGTTTTTTTCTATTTGTAACGTGTTTCTGACACATTTTGTTTTATTAAAAGTCGTATTTCTGTAAATTGTATTGGTTTTCTATTACTTTTATTTACGCCAACTTTTTTCAAGATTAAATTCTTCACACTTTTTGTTGAAGGGATTTATTGGTTTCTTAGCCATTTGACAAATGTATTCTATGCCAAACTTTAAAAGAGTATGTTTTCGACTCCTATTTCTTTTATACTACACTTTTTCTAAGAAATTACTAGATATACATTTATGGGGCCTATTTCATTTAATTTTGTATATCAAAACACATTAAAAACCAACAAATTTGTTTCTTAGTTTGGGTTCTCAGATTTTCAGCATGGCTTCATTTCACTCTTGCAGCACTTAGTTATAAATAAATAATACGTTAAAAATATTAAATGAAAAATTGTTAAGGTTTCAACCTTATAATACTGAGAGAAGTGTTAATATAACAAAAGATCCGCTTTTGGTTTAAAAGGAATCTAATCAGAGATTTAGAAAGGAAGAATTTTTTTTTTATTAAGGGACTTTAATTTTTATTTGAAAAATCTATTAACATAATTGAAAGCACTATTGAAAGCAGTATTAACTATTTAAAAGATTCAGATACAAATTTGATCATGAATTCCTGCAGGCTAAAAACTAAAGTAAATATAGCAAACGTAATGTTATTTTAAAAATAAGAAAGAGTCACATAAAAAACATTTACAAATAATTAAACCTCTGAAATTTTTTTAACATAAAAGTGTATAAAGGTGTAATTTTGGATAAGGATGAGTATTTTTGGAGGGTCACCAAAACTTTGACTGATGGACTTACCAAAAAGTTTAAAATGCCTTTGAATTAAATTATTAACGCAACCAGAGAAGCTATAAATAATTGTAATTTGGTTGTATCTAAGAATATATAAAAGATTAAACTTCAAAATCTCCAATTCAGTAGTACCCAGACTATTTTCCCTCCCAGGGAGGTAAATCGATAGGACCGATTGTGTCAGCGGTCAGTTCGCGGACTTGTGCTCTTTCAAAGTTATCGAAGGAGTTTTAGAAATTCAATAAGAAAACTATTTTTTTCTAATAAAAACAACAGAATTTTTCAACAAAATCAAATATGTTAAACTCCGACGTAACGAAATTTTATTATCTTTTGATGGGAGTTCATTGTTTCACAGAATTCCTTTAAAGAAATATTGGCATATTTGAGGGATATCTTATCTATGAACAATGTTGAACTTTGTATAAATAAGGAATAGGTAAAATTAATCTATATCTGCAGACATGAAAACTATTTTCGTTTTAATAATGAATATTAACAACACATTGATGCCACATCTATGGGGAACTGTCTATCTTTCGTGCTGAACAATTCATGAGTAGGTTTGAATAATTATAAGTTAATAAATTGCCATATTTTCTAAACATATTGTTAATAAGATATGTTGATAAGATCTTGATAAATCAGCTGTTAATTTTTTTTATATTAACAATGTGCACAACTAAATCAAGTTTACTCATGAAATAGAGATTATAATAGCTTGGCATTTTTAGATATTTTGTAAAAAAAATTAAGAGAGAGAGAGAGAGAGAGAGAGAGAGAGAGAGAGAGAGAGAGAGAGAGAGAGAGAGAGAGAGAGAGAGAGAGAGAGAGAGAGAGAGAGAGAGAGAGAGAGAGAGAGAGAGAGAGAGAGAGAGAGAGAGAGAGAGAGAGAGAGAGAGAGAGAGAGAGAGAGAGAGAGAGAGAGAGAGAGAGAGAGAGAGAGAGAGAGAGAGAGAGAGAGATGGGGGTAGAGAGAGAGAACCATCTAACAATAATAGATATATTTTATATAGTTCTAACCATTCTAATAGACATAAATTGGCGACTTTTAATTGTATGGACATAGATCTATCCAAATCCTTCTTACCCATAGACGGTTTTACAAAGAATTGGATAATATAAAATGTATTACTAAACTTAAAAGTTTTTATCAAAACACTATAGATTCTATATTAAGCAAACAAAAATCAAGAATGTAAAAGAAATACCACGACTCTCCAACCAGAAGAAAGAAAATTAAATTTATTAGTTTGCCTTTTGATTCCGCAAAAGATTTTCCAAAGGTTTTGAGTCAATTTTGAACAATTTAAATTGAAAAATTGCATTTAAAAATCAAAATAACCTGGGACAAATGTTAGACAAAATCCTAAAGACAAAATTCCGATGTTGGAGAAGTTTCGAATTTATAAAATTGAGTGTGACTCATGTGAAACATTTATCTTGGTCACACCAGAAGAAAGGCTATAACGAGATTCAAAGAGCATTTGTTTCATATTAAATTTGACAGATCAGAAAATCTAGAGTTGCTGAGCATTTTATTTCTACTTTTTGTAATGTAAGATGAATAATTTTAGTTTAATTGAAAAAAATTAAGAACAACAAATTATTGGATTTTTTCGAAAGTATTTTCTTTGCTAAAGCTGAAAATTATTTGTTGTTGAATTCTGATAAGTCCCAAATTCCAAGTTCCTTGTTACTTTCTATGTTAAAACGAAGTTAAAGCACACATTAAGCCTATTATACTTTTTAATTTTGACTTTTACTTTCTTAATACAGAGAGTGGTTATTGTTCCTTTATGTTTTATATTAGTTATATTAGAGAACTTTGTATATATATATATAACTTTGTAGTATATATATATATATATATATATATATATATATATATATATATATATATATATATATATACAAAATTATTAACTTTAGGTTACATTAGAATAGTATAATTGAACTGTACTTCGCGTCGCCCCTTCCACTTTCAAGGTGGCGGTAAAACCGGTCTGACCGATTTGGAGGGGGGTGGGTTATAAGTAGTCTTACTATTATATTTCCCCTAATTAATATGGTAACTATGTTACTGAAATGTACATAAAGTTTCGAAACTAACGTTAATTGCCTTAGTGTTTTATTTATGGTTTGGGGATTACTTCTTTCATATCATTATATCATTATTTTTTTAACTGTTATGATGAGTGTTAGGCCTATAAAAATGATTAATTTCTTACAAACGAATAATATGAATAGAATGATTACTTAAAGCATGCAGGAAGGGATCTGTTTATATCAATGGAAAGTCGAGTCAATAACTAGCCGTTACACACAACATATCAAACAAAACACGTTCTGTCATGTCAAGGAATGGCGAATATTTTCAAATTATAAATGATATTTCACATAATGATAAATGAAATGCCTTGAAACTCTTGAATAAAGTGGAAAGTATAAAAGAAGATAATTAATTTTAAGGCGCAGCATTGTCTGGGTTCAACCCCCTGTTGTCTTTTCAAAGTCACAACAATAAAGGAATAAAAAGCCTTTAATTATGAAAGATATCAACTTTTACTACTTCTTGAAGTATATTAAAAGTAGGCTTAATCAAAGTCATTCAAGCAGCACAAAGTATTGTATTGTCAAATATCTAGTGCTTTCTAAATTACATTAAATAAACTGTACACAAATATTAAACATTATTTGGTTATTTGTAAGAACTCTTAAAATCTCCTCTAATGGTTTACCATGCTGATCAGTAAAAATATTCCTAAATTATCAAAAATTAGAAAATATATATATATATATATATATATATATATATATATATATATATATATATATATAAAGAAATGCGTTCTCATAAACATCCTAAACTTCTTTATTAAGAGTATTATGTATTTTTAAATAAATTTTTAACTTCCTAAATATATGATATGTTGAGTTCTGATTTTTATATATATTGTGTGTACAATATTTTACCAGAATACAAAAAAAACAAGACTTCGTTTTGTATGTTTTTAAATGGTAATTGTTTGATATTTTAAATGTTGAATATCTCGAACACCACTAACCTTCAACTAATTTCTAGAGACAAAATATTTTCCCTTTTACTATAATATTTCCATGTTTATTAAAGGTCAAATGATAAAACAGTTATTACAGTTATGGATTAAATATTTAAAAAATGATTTATTGGTAATTGCTTAGAATTTGTTTTATTGTAATCTTTTTTATTCATAAAGTATAACATGTACTCACCCAATAATATTAATAAATAACGCGTTCAGAATAACGGAAGAATATTCTTTTAATGTTGTAGTCAATTACCACAAATGTTTTTTCAATTATTTTATCAAAAACTCAAATATCTATAAACCGTAGTTACCTAAGGGTTTTATCGGAGTGAACAACCGTAAGTCCCCACTCAATCAGGTTTATTAATAGATATAATTTTTATATAAAAAAATAGTAACAAATGTCCAAGTAAACTCTATCAGTATTATTTCCTAATGTAAACGTTCTGTTTTTCTCCAACGACTCCCATTTTGGAATTTAATGATTTTTTTTTTAATAACATATATAATTAAAGAATAGTGAAGCATACGGCCGCGAGTAGGAGAGGTGATGGGTCACCATTTATATTAGATTAGACTTATGTGTTAGTAGAACTAACTGGTAATGATAACAAATATATAAAAATGGAGACAATTGTTGTGAGTTTTTTGTTATTCTTCCTGAAATGTAGTTAGGCCAATAATCTAGTTATTGTTAATAATTATTTTGTAAAGCTTTTCTAATTATCTAGAGAGCAATAAAAGACTTCCCAGGTTATTGTTTAGTATAACAATGCTTTACTTTTCCCCAACATTGAATATTAAGATAAATCGTAACTAATTTAAGATAAAATAATCCCACTGGGGTAGGGGGGGGGGGGTAGTTTACGTTTAGAGTAAGTTATTGCTTAAACAATAAATTTACCATTCCAAGTGTATTTTTAAACTTTATTTCCACCCTATTTTAATAAATCAACCCTTACAAACACCGCGTGTTATAAAGAACAGGAAACTAAATTAATGCAAACAATGAAAATGAGAAACGAGTTTCAGAAATTAAGTTTACCTGAATAAAGAGTCCTCGAAAAGAATAAAAACCTAAAGTGATAAAGTTTAGTAAAACAAACACAAAGACTGACTGTGTGTGGAGAGGGGGGAATTTTAAATTAATTAATTTTTCTCCCTTCCTTTTACGAGTTCATTTCTGTCAAATGAGTTACATATGCATTTACATTATTAATTTATTAAAAATCTAGCACAAAATTTCTCACACAATACCAAATAAAATCAAAGCAGAAATTGATGAAGCTACCATAGTAACCAAAACTTAAAATAACAATTTTCTCAAAATTGGTTATGACGATATGGATAAGGTTAGTACTTACAAATTATAATACATACAAAGGGCTTTCGTTGTTTGCCAAAATATTTTGTTATCGGTGAAACAGTGATTGATCCTCTGGATAAAATTTAAAATGGCAAAAACAAAATTTCAAAACTATGGCGTTTTGAAACTGTAGTTTGTATATAACAATACCAAGAGTGAGCTCGGCAAGCGAACGAATTCTCTAAAAAAAAAACAAATTAATTTTACGTTCAATCATGCCATTGTATCAGCGATTTTATTAAAGTCTGATCATAGTACTGTAGTCACTGCGTCCAGACCAATGTCTATAAGAGCTACTGCCCTGACGCCATGATGTCCAGTTCTAATACCTCTGGAATAACAGCCGAGAAGTACAATTAAATATATTCTCTCTGACAGGAAATTTTCACTTCTCCGCTTGGATGGAAATATGTCGTGAAACACGCTGTAGGGATATAGATTTCAAGATTATTAAGTAACTTTAAGACACCTTTCCATATTTTTTCGAACAAATGTGGCCATGACATTAAAGATCATTGGGCCAAGCTTCAAAGCGATACCATGGCTGCTAGTCCTGGATCATAAAGGATCAGCAACATCAAGAGGAGAAAAACTTTCGATGGCGGAACAACAGTAGAAATACTCAGGTGGTTTCAGCAACGGATATTTGCAGTTTCCTTTATTGTATTAAATTTCAAGATATTTATGTAACATCATGTAAAAATAAATAAAACCCTCCTATTTATCCATTAGAAGAACATTTGCATTGTTTAAAAACAAATTAATATGTTTAATGTGACCGTTTTATTTGTCTTCATAATGACGACACCATTTGTTATTAATTGTTGTATAAATGGAATTTATTAACATTTAATGGAATTAATTAATTAATTTATTTATTTATTAATTATTGTTAAGTTAAAACTAGAACAGATTTGTTACGTCCATAAAACTAATTGTTCTCTTACAATATCTGCACTATAAATTCAACGATAGTTACATATTTTTATTCTAAAAGTTAATTTGAATCTGCCCAAATAGGACTTCAGATTATATTCCATACTATTTACTGTACTTTGATATCAAATATTGCCCTTAATTTGATTATGAAAATACTTCTTTGATTGGGTTCAAAATTATTTGATAACGATGGAAAAACTAATAAAAAAAAGTTTCGATAATCTTTATCAACTCTCGTTATTAAGTGAAATATAGAAATGAAAAATATTAAAAGAGCCAACAAACACTAGTATTCTAAGATTATGTTTGGAACTAATACTATAACTAAATCTAGAAACTAAGAAAGGAATCCAGGGCTGAAACTAGACTTTAACGGTCAAAATAACCAAAATTATACATAAACTTGATTTATAAAAAAACCAGATCAGAAAGAGAATAACTACTTTGGAAGTGTTATAAATTGGTAATTTATTAAAATCGTCGTTAACGATTGCGTTCAAATGTTCTTCGAGATGTGAAGATAACCAGGGAAATCACAAATAAAATCAGTTATAACTCAGGTATAAAAACGGCAAAAACTCAGGCAAAAAACGAAAATTGACGTTGACCGCCATACGATTTACTCAGTTATTCCCAAAATATATCCTAGTTGGGATTTGGATTTTACAAGAACATATGGGAAAGTGTATAAAGTATTTACACCGTCTAGTGGTATATATATATATATATATATATATATATATATATATATTTATTTATTTATTTCCATACTAAATAGAAAAAACAAAACTGTTGAAGTTAAACAATATAAAGAACTAAAATTTTAAATAAATATAACATGCCAATAATAATATATCGTAAATTAATTGTAATGAAATGAACTTATAAAAAAGAGAATGAAGAATTAATTAATTCAAACATTCTCACTCCTACCCTCTACAATCTGGTATTGTCTTTGCTTTAGTCACGTTTATCACAATTTACTTTGTCATTCTTCACAAGGAGTTGCAATATACCTATAATCAATTCAGAAACTAGTTTTTAATATTCATGCTTTCATAAGTTACGTCTTCTTCTTCATAACACGGAGGTGATTAGTAGGAGTTGATTTATTTAATAAAAACAAAACGGGTTGAAGAAAAAGGCTCGCAAATTTAATTTTATTTAACAACTTAATTTCAAAACTTAATAAAACTTGTCTAAAACATTTCAAGTATGTACACAACTTCGTTGGAAGCCATAGGTATTATTACTCCTATTATACTCCCTTTGGATATTGGTTAACGAGGGCAGATCGACGGGGACGACTAACTCTGCCAGGTAACTAGACCCCAGGGACTTGATGTAGAACTCACTCTCCCAAGGGTTTGTATTTAATTTCAAATTTTCCATTGTCGTTAGAATACCTAACTATGAGTTGAAACATCTTTAGTTAAATTAATGTATAATATTAAATTATCGCTGTCGTGAAATGGAGTTAATGGAGTAAATGGAGTTAAATACGTTACACGAACTTTCCAAATACAAAATACCAAAATTTAAAAGAAATCTGTTTACCGACCATAATTTCA